>CM046470.1:18647500-19146028 GCA_025506415.1 Flaveria robusta | reverse complement strand
GAACTAGTTATACTAAAACATTAAACAACTATAGTTCTATTGTTTGAACGCACTTCTAAACCAATGTATTCAATATGATTATAATTTCATCAGAATCGCAACAATAAATGACAAATAGAACATAAAATGATTAGTGTGATTCGAACCCAAAACCAAACATATAACCACACGAAAATAACTCCTAAAATCAATCCATTACTAGCCGAAACTCATCAGAAACCTCTACAACCATCTTGAACACTCTTCCCTCAAAAATCCGCAAATACATCTTAATAACACTTTTGATCTACAAAAACCATTATTGACCATTAAGACAAGGACACCAGTTGTAAGGAGCACTTAACTACTCGTATCCACTTAATAAGAATCAATCAATAATCCAATTATAGTGGTGGAATGAAAGTAACCAGACAAACAACAAAAACGTAATGTTTGGTGGATTAAAAAGAAGTTAAATCAATGTAATATTATCAAGTAAATAGGATTTTCTTGTACTCAATCAAAATTATGCAACTACAGATTTGTGTATAAGAGTATTTACGAAAGCATTACATACATGGGAAAGGAACTAGTTACTAAAACATTAAACAACTATAGTTCTATTGTTTGAACTCACTTCTAAATCAATGTAGTCAAATATGAATATAATTATCATCAGAATCGCAACAATAAATGACAAATAGAACATAGAATGATTAGTCTGATTCGAAACCAAAACCAAACATATAACCACACGAATAACTCCTAAAATCAATCCACTACTATCCGAAACTCATTAGAAACCACTATAACCATCTTCGAACACTCTTCCCTCAAAAATCCACAAATACATCTTAATAACAACTGTTGATCTACAAAAACCATTATTCACCATTAAGACAAAGACACCAGTTGTAAGGAGCACGAAACTACTCGTATCCACTTAATAAGAATCAATAATCCAATTATAGTGGTGGAATGAAAGTAACGACAGAAACAATAAGAAACGTAATGTTCGATCGAACAAAAATAAGTTAAATCAATGTAACATGATCAAGTAAATAGGATCTTCTTGTACATCAATCAAAATTATGTAACTACAGATTGGTGTATAAGAGTATTTACGAAAGGTTTACTAAATACATGGAAAAGGAACTAGTTATACTAAAACATTAAACAACTACAGTTCTATTGTTTGAACGCACTTCTAAACCAATGTATTCAAATATGATTATAATTTTCATAAGAATCGCAACAATAAATGACAAATAGAACATAAAATGATTAGTGTGATTCGAACCCAAAACCAAACATATAACCACACGAATAACTCCTAAAATCAATCCACTACTACTTGAAACTCATCAAACTATAACCATCTTCGAACATTATTTTCTCAAAAATCCACAAATCCATCTTAATAACAACCGTTGATCTACAAAAACCATTATTCACCATTAAGATAAGGACACCAGTTGTAAGGAGCACGAAACTACTCGTACCCACTTAATAATAATCAATAATCAAATTGCTATGGTGGAATGAAAGTAACCAGACAAGCAACAAGAAACGTAATGTTTGATGGCTCAAAAATAAGTTAAATCAATGTAACATGAACAAGTAAATATGATTTTCTTGTATGTGAATCAAAATTATGCAACTACAGTTTGGTGTATAAGAGTATTTACGAAAGCATTACTAAATACATGAGAAACGAACTAGTTATACTAAAATATTAAACAAGTATAGTTCTATTGTTTGAACGTACTTCTATACCAACTAATGAAGTATGATTATAATTATCATCAGAATCGCAACAATAAATGACAAATAGAACATAGAATGATTAGTGTGATTCGAAACCAAAACCAAGCATATAACCACACGAATAACTCCTAAAATCAATCCATTACTAGCCGAAACTCATCAGAAACCTCTACAACCATCTTTGAACACTCTTCCCTCAAAAATCCGCAAATACATCTTAATAACAACTTTTAATCTACAAAAACCATTATTGACCAATAAGACAAGGACACCAGTTGTAAGGAGCACATAACTACTCGTATTCACTTAATAAGAATGAATAATCAAATTATAATGGTGGAATGAAAGTAACCAGACAAACAACAAAAAACGTAATGTTTGGTGGATTAAAAAGAAGTTAAATCAATGTAATATGATCAAGTAAATAGGATTTTCTTGTACGTCAATCAAAATTATGCAACTACAGATTTGTGTATAAGAGTATTTACGAAAGCATTACTAAATACATAGGAACAGAACTAGTTATACTAAAACATTAAACAACTATAGTTCTATTGTTTGAACGCACTTCTAAACCAATATAATCAAATATTATTATAATTTTCATCAGAATCGCAACAATAAATGACAAATAGAACATAAAATGATTAGTGTGATTCGAAAGCAAAACCAAACATATAACCACACGAATAACTCCTAAAATCAATCCACTACTACTCGAAACTCATCAGAAACCACTATAACCATCTTCGAACACTCTTCTCCCAAAAATCCACAAATCCATCTTAATAACAACTGTTGATCTACAAAAACCATTATTCACCATTAAGACAAGGACACTAGTTGTAAGAAGCACAAAACTACTCGTATCCACTTAATAAGAATCTATAATCAAATTATAGTGGTGGAATGAAAGTAACGAGACAAACAACAAGAAACGTAATGTTTGATGGATCAAAAATAAGTTAAATCAATGTAATATGATCAAGTAAATTAGAATCTCTTGTATGTCAATCAAAATTAGGCAACTACAGTTTGGTGTATAATAGTATTTATGAAAGCATTACTAAATACATGGGAAACGAACTAGTTATACTAAAACATTAAACAACTATAGTTCTATTGTTTGAACGCACTTCTAAACCAACGTAATCAAATATGATTATAATTATCATCAGAATCGAAAAAATAAATGACAATAGAACATAGAATGATTAGTGTGATTCGAAACCAAAACCAAACATATAAACCACACGAATAACTCCTAAAATCAATCCATTACTACCGAAATTCATCAGAAACCTCTACAACCATCTTCAACACTCTTCCCGTCAAAAATCCACAAAATACATCTTAATAACAACTTTTGATCTACAAAACCATTAGTGACCATTAAGACAAGGCAAGACACCAGTTGTAAGGAGCACGTACTACTCGTATCCACTTTATAGAAGAATCAATAATCCAATTACAGTGGTGGAATGAAAATAACCAAACAAACAACAAAAAACGTAATGTTTGGGTGGGTTAAAAAGAAGTTAAATCAATGTAACATGATCAAGTAAATAAGATTTTCTTGTATGTCAATCAAAATTATGCAACTACAGTTTGGTGTATAAGCGTATTTACGAAACCATTACTAAATACATGGAACGAACTAGTTATACTAAAACATTAAACAACTATAGTTCTATTGTTGAACGTACTTCTAAACCAACTATCAAATATGATTATAATATCATCAGAATCGAAAATAAATGACAAATAGAACATAGAAAGATTAGTGTGATTCGAAACCAAAACCAAACATATAACCACACGAATAACTCCTAAAATCAATCCATTACTACCTGAAATTCATCAGAAACCTCTACAACCATCTTCGAACACTCTTCCGTCGAAAATCCACAAATACATCTTAATAACAACTTTGATCTACAAAACCATTATTGACCATTAAGACAAGGACACCAGTTGTAAGGAGCACGTAACTACTCGTATCCACTTTATAAGAATCAATAATCCAAATACAGTGGTGGAATGAAAATAACCAGACAAACAACAAAAAACGTAATGTTGGTGGACTAAAAAGAAGTTAATCAATGTAACATGATCAAGTAAATAAGATTTTCTTGTATGTCAATCAAATTATGCAACTGCAGTTTGGTGTATAAGCGTATTTACGAAAGCATTACTAAATACATGGGAAACGAACTAGTTATACTAAAACATTAAACAACTATAGTTCTATTGTTTGAACGCACTTCTAAACCAACGTAATCAAATATGATTATAATTATCATAAGAATCGAAATAAATGACAAATAGAACATAGAATGATTAGTGTGATTCGAAACCAAACCAAACATATAACCACACACGAATAACTCCTAAAATCAATCCATTACTACCGAAATAATCAGAAACCTTTACAACCACTTCGAACACTCTTCTCTCAAAAATCCACAAATCCATCTTAATAACAACTGTTGATCTACAAAAACCATTATTCACCATTAAGACAAGGACACTAGTTGTAAGAAGCACGAAACTACTCGTATCCACTTAATAAGAATCTATAATCAAATTACAGTGGTGGAATGAAAGTAACCAGACAAACAACAAGAAACGTAATGTTTGATGGATCAAAAATAAGTTAAATCAATGTAACATGATCAAGTAAATAAGATTTTCTTGTATGTCAATCAAAATTATACAACTATAGTTTGGTGTATAATAGTATTTACGAAAGCATTACTAAATACATGGGAAACGAACTAGTTGTACTAAAACATTAAACAAGTATAGTTCTATTATTTGAACGCACTTCTAAACCAACGTAATCAAATATGATTATAATTATCATCAGAATCGCAACAATAAATGACAAATAGAACATAGAATGATTAGTGTGATTCGAAACCAAAACCAAGCATATAACCACACGAATAATTCCTAAAATCAATCCATTACTAGCCGAAACTCATCAGAAACCTCTAACAACATCTTTGAACACTCTTCCCTCAAATCTGCAAATACATCTTAATAACAACTTTTGATCTACAAAACCATTATTGACCATCAAGACAAGGACACCATTTTTAGGAGCACGTAACTACTCGTATTCACTTAATAAGAATCAATAATCCATTACAGTGGTGGAATGAAAATAACAGACAACAACAAAAAACGTAATGTTTGGTGGATTAAAAAGAAGTTAAATCAATGTAATATGATCAAGTAAATATGATTTTCTTGTACGTCAATCAAAATTATGCAATTACAGATTTGTGTATAAGAGTATTTACGAAAGCATTACTAAATACATGGGAAAGGAACTAGTTATACTAAAACATTAAACAACTATAGTTCTATTGTTTGAACTCACTTCTAAATCAATGTAGTCAAATATGAATATAATTATCATCAGAATCGCAACAATAAATGACAAATAGAACATAGAATGATTAGTCTGATTCGAAACCAAAACCAAACATATAACCACACGAATAACTCGTAAAATCAATCCACTACTATCCAAAACTCATTAGAAACCACTATAACCATCTTCATACACTCTTCCCTCAAAAATCCACAAATACATCTTAATAACAACTGTTGATCTACAAAAACCATTATTCACCATTAAGACAAAGACACCAGTTGTAAGGAGCACGAAACTACTCGTATCCACTTAATAAGAATCAATAATCCAATTATAGTGGTGGAATGAAAGTAACGAGAGAAACAATAAGAAAAGTAATGTTCGATCGAACAAAAATAAGTTAAATCAATGTAACATGATCAAGTAAATAGGATCTTCTTGTACATCAATCAAAATTATGCAACTACAGATTGGTGTATAAGAGTATTTACGAAACCATTACTAAATACATTGGAAACGAACTAGTTATACTAAAACATTAAACAACTATAGTTCTATTGTTTGAACGTACTTCTAAACCAACATAATCAAATATGATTATAATTATCATCAGAATCGAAAAATAAATGACAAATAGAACAGTGTGATTCGACCACACGAATAACTCCTAAAATCAATCCATTACTACCTGAAATTCATCAGAAACCTCTACAACCATCTTCGAACACTCTTCCGTCGAAAATCCACAAAATACATCTTAATAACAACTTTTGATCTACAAAAACCATTATTGACCATTAAGACAAGGACACCAGTTGTAAGGAGCACGTAACTACTCGTATCCACTTTATAAGAATCAATAATCCAAATACAGTGGTGGAATGAAAATAACCAGACAAACAACAAAAAACGTAATGTTTGGTGGACTAAAAAGAAGTTAAATCAATGTAACATGATCAAGTAAATAAGATTTTCTTGTATGTCAATCAAAATTATGCAACTGCAGTTTGGTGTATAAGCGTATTTACGAAAGCATTACTAAATACATGGGAAACGAACTAGTTATACTAAAACATTAAACAACTATAGTTCTATTGTTTGAACGCACTTCTAAACCAACGTAATCAAATATGATTATAATTATCATAAGAATCGAAAAATAAATGACAAATAGAACATAGAATGATTAGTGTGATTCGAAACCAAACCAAACATATAACCACACGAATAACTCCTAAAATCAATCCATTACTACCCGAAATTAATCAGAAACCTCTACAACCATCTTCGAACACTCTTCTCTCAAAAATCCACAAATCCATCTTAATAACAACTGTTGATCTACAAAAACCATTATTCACCATTAAGACAAGGACACTAGTTGTAAGAAGCACGAAACTACTCGTATCCACTTAATAAGAATCTATAATCAAATTACAGTGGTGGAATGAAAGTAGCCAGACAAAAAACAAGAAACGTAATGTTTGATGGATCAAAAATAAGTTAAATCAATGTAACATGATCAAGTAAATAAGATTTTCTTGTATGTCAATCAAAATTATACAACTACAGTTTGGTGTATAATAGTATTTACGAAAGCATTACTAAATACATGTGAAACGAACTAGTTGTACTAAAACATTAAACAAGTATAGTTCTATTGTTTGAACGCACTTCTAAGCCAACGTAATCAAATATGATTATAATTATCATCAGAATCGCAACAATAAATGACAAATAGAACATAGAATGATTAGTGTGATTCGAAACCAAAACCAAGCATATACCCACACGAATAATTCCTAAAATCAATCCATTACTAGCCGAAACTCATCAGAAACCTCTACAACCATCTTTGAACACTCTTCCCTCAAAAATCTGCAAATACATCTTAATAACAACTTTTGATCTACAAAAACCATTATTGACCATCAAGACAAGGACACCAGTTTTAAGGAGCACGTAACTACTCGTATTCACTTAATAAGAATCAATAATCCAATTACAGTGGTGGAATGAAAATAACCAGACAAACAACAAAAAACGTAATGTTTGGTGGATTAAAAAGAAGTTAAATCAATGTAATATGATCAAGTAAATATGATTTTCTTGTACGTCAATCAAAATTATGCAATTACAGATTTGTGTATAAGAGTATTTACGAAAGCATTACTAAATACATGGGAAAGGAACTAGTTATACTAAAACATTAAACAACTATAGTTCTATTGTTTGAACTCACTTCTAAATCAATGTAGTCAAATATGAATATAATTATCATCAGAATCGCAACAATAAATGACAAATAGAACATAGAATGATTAGTCTGATTCGAAACCAAAACCAAACATATAACCACACGAATAACTCGTAAAATCAATCCACTACTATCCAAAACTCATTAGAAACCACTATAACCATCTTCATACACTCTTCCCTCAAAAATCCACAAATACATCTTAATAACAACTGTTGATCTACAAAAACCATTATTCACCATTAAGACAAAGACACCAGTTGTAAGGAGCACGAAACTACTCGTATCCACTTAATAAGAATCAATAATCCAATTATAGTGGTGGAATGAAAGTAACGAGAGAAACAATAAGAAAAGTAATGTTCGATCGAACAAAAATAAGTTAAATCAATGTAACATGATCAAGTAAATAGGATCTTCTTGTACATCAATCAAAATTATGCAACTACAGATTGGTGTATAAGAGTATTTACGAAAGGTTTACTAAATACATGGAAAAGGAACTAGTTATACTAAAACATTAAACAACTATAGTTCTATTGTTTGAACGCACTTCTAAACCAATGTATTCAAATATGATTATAATTTTCATCAGAATCGCAACAATAAATGACAAATAGAACATAAAATGATTAGTGTGATTCGAACCCAAAACCAAACATATAACCACACGAATAACTCCTAAAATCAATCCACTACTACTTGAAACTCATCAGAAACCACTATAACCATCTTCGAACATTCTTTTCTCAAAAATCCACAAATCCATCTTAATAACAACTGTTGATCTACAAAAACCATTATTCACCATTAAGACAAAGACACCAGTTGTAAGGAGCACGAAACTACTCGTACCCACTTAATAATAATCAATAATAAATTTTCTGTGGTGGAATGAAAGTAAACAGACAAGCAACAAGAAACGTAATGTTTGATGTCTCAAAAATAAGTTAAATCAATGTAACATGATCAAGTAAATAAGATTTTCTTGTATGTGAATCAAAATTATGCAACTACAGTTTGGTGTATAAGAGTATTTACGAAAGCATTACAAAATACATGAGAAACGAACTAGTTATACTAAAACATTAAACAAGTATAGTTCTATTGTTTGAACGCACTTCTAAACCAACTAATCAAATATGATTATAATTATCATCAGAATCGCAACAATAAATGACAAATAGAACATAGAATGATTAGTGTGATTCGAAACCAAAACCAAGCATATAACCACACGAATAACTCCTAAAATCAATCCATTACTAGCCGAAACTCATCAGAAACCTCTACAACCATCTTTGAACACTCTTCCCTCAAAAATCCGCAAATACATCTTAATAACAACTTTTGATCTACAAAAACCATTATTGACCATTAAGAGAAGGACACCAGTTGTAAGGAGCACGTAACTACTCGTATTCACTTAATAAGAATCAATAATCAAATTATAGTGGTGGAATGAAAGTAACCAGACAAACAACAAAAAACATAATGTTTGGTGGATTAAAAAGAAGTTAAATCAATGTAATATGATCAAGTAAATAGGATTTTCTTGTTCGTCAATCAAAATTATGCAACTACAGATTTGTGTATAAAAGTATTTACGAAAGCATTACTAAATACATGGGAACAGAACTAGTTATACTAAAACATTAAACAACTATAGTTCTATTGTTTGAACGCACTTCTAAACCAATGTAATCAAATATTATTATAATTATCATCAGAATCGCAACAATAAATGACAAATAGAACATAGAATGATTAGTGTGATTCGAAACCAAAACCAAGCATATAACCACACGAATAACTCCTAAAATCAATCCATTACTAGCCGAAACTCATCAGAAACCTCTACAACCATCTTTGAACACTCTTCCCTCAAAAATCCGCAAATACATCTTAACAACAACTTTTGATCTACAAAAACTATTATTGACCATTAAGACAAGGACACCAGTTGTAAGGAGCACTTAACTACTCGTATTCACTTAATAAGAATCAATAATCCAATTACAGTGGTGGAATGAAAATAACCAGACAAACAACAAAAAACGTAATGTTTGGTGGATTAAAAAGAAGTTAAATCAATGTAATATGATCAAGTAAATAGGATTTTCTTGTACGTCAATCAAAATTATGCAACTACAGATTTGAGTATAAGAATATTTACGAAAGCATTACTAAATACATGGGAAAGGAACTAGTTATACTAAAACATTAAACAACTCTAGTTCTATTGTTTGAACTCACTTCTAAATCAATGTAGTCAAATATGAATATAATTATCATCAGAATCACAACAATAAATGACAAATAGAACATAGAATGATTAGTCTGATTCGAAACCAAAACCAAACATATAACCACACGAATAACTCGTAAAATCAATCCACTACTATCCGAAACTCATTAGAAACCACTATAACCATCTTCGAACACTCTTCCCTCAAAAATCCACAAATACATCTTAATAACTACTGTTGATCTACAAAAACCATTATTCACCATTAAGACAAAGACACCAGTTGTAAGGAGCACGAAACTACTCGTATCCACTTAATAAGAATCAATAATCCTATTATAGTGGTGGAATGAAAGTAACGAGAGAAACAATAAGAAACGTAATGTTCGATCGAACAAAAATAAGTTAAATCAATGTAACATGATCAAGTAAATAGGATCTTCTTGTACATCAATCAAAATTATGCAACTGTGTATAAGAGTATTTACGAAAGGTTTACTAAATACATGGAAAAGGAACTAGTTATACTAAAACATTAAACAACTATAGTTCTATTGTTTGAACGCACTTCTAAACCAATGTATTCAAATATGATTATAATTTTCATCAGAATCGCAACAATAAATGACAAATAGAACATAAAATGATTAGTGTGATTCGAACCCAAAACCAAACATATAACCACACGAATAACTCCTAAAATCAATCCATTACTAGCCGAAACTCATCACAAACCTCTACAACCATCTTTGAACACTCTTCCCTCAAAAATCCGCAAATACATCTTAATAACAACTTTTGATCTACAAAAACCATTATTGACCATTAAGACAAGGACACCAGTTGTAAGGAGCACTTAACTACTCGTATTCACTTAATAAGAATCAATAATCCAATTATAGTGGTGGAATGAAAATAACCAGACAAACAACAAAAAACGTAATGTTTGGTGGATTAAAAAGAAGTTAAATCAATGTAATATTATCAAGTAAATAGGATTTTCTTGTACGTCAATCAAAATTATGCAACTACAGATTTGTGTATAAGAGTATTTAAGAAAGCATTACTAAATACATGGGAAAGGAACTACTTATACTAAAACATTAAACAACTATAGTTCTATTGTTTGAACTCACTTCTAAATCAATGTAGTCAAATATGAATATAATTATCATCAGAATCGCAACAATAAATGACAAATAGAACATAGAATGATTAGTCTGATTCGAAACCAAAACCAAACATATAACCACACGAATAACTCGTAAAATCAATCCACTACTATCCGAAACTCATTAGAAACCACTATAACCATCTTCGAACACTCTTCCCTCAAAAATCCACAAATACATCTTAATAACAACTGTTGATCTACAAAAACCATTATTCACCATTAATTCAAAGACACCAGTTGTAAGGAGCACAAAACTACTCGTATCCACTTAATAAGAATCAATAATCCAATTATAGTGGTGGAATGAAAGTAACGACAGAAACAATAAGAAACGTAATGTTCGATAGAACAAAAATAAGTTAAATCAATGTAACATGATCAAGTAACTAGGATCTTCTTGTACATCAATCAAATTTATGCAACTACAGATTCGTGTATAAGAGTATTTACGAAAGGTTTACTAAATACATGGAAAAGGAACTAGTTATACTAAAACATTAAACAACTATAGTTCTATTGTTTGAACGCACTTCTAAACCAATGTATTCAAATATGATTATAATTTTCATCAGAATCGCAACAATAAATGACAAATAGAACATAAAATGATTAGTGTGATTCGAAACCAAAGCCAAACATATAACCATACGAATAACTCCTAAAATCAATCCACTACTACTCGAAACTCATCAGAAACCACTATAACCATCTTCGAACACTCTTCTCTCAAAAATCCACAAATCCATCTTAATAACAACTGTTGATCTACAAAAACCATTATTCACCATTAAGACAAGGACACTAGTAGTAAGAAGCACGAAACTACTCGTATCCACTTAATAAGAATCTATAATCAAAATACAGTGGTGGAATGAAAGTAACCAGACAAACAACAAGAAACGTAATGTTTGATGGATCAAAAATAAGTTAAATCAATGTAACATGATCAAGTAAATAAGATTTTCTTGTATGTCAATCAAAATTATGCAACTACAGTTTGGTGTATAATAGTATTTACGAAAGCATTACTAAATACATGGGAAACGAACTAGTTATACTAAAACATTAAACAACTATAGTTCTATTGTTTGAATGCACTTCTAAACCAACGTAATCAAATATGATTATAATTATCATCAGAATCGAAAAATAAATGACAAATAGAACATAGAATGATTAGTGTGATTCGAAACCAAAACCAAACATATAACCACACGAATAACTCCTAAAATCAATCCATTACTACCCGAAAGTCATCAGAAACCTCTACAACCATCTTCGAACACTCTTCCGTCGAAAATCCACAAAATACATCTTAATAACAACTTTTGATCTACAAAAACCATTATTGACCATTAAGACAAGGACACCAGTTGTAAGGAGCACGTAACTACTCGTATCCACTTTATAAGAATCAATAATCCAATTACAGTGGTGGAATGAAAATAACCAGACAAACAACAAAAAACGTAATGTTTGGTGGATTAAAAAGAAGTGAAATCAATGTAACATGATCAAGTAAATAAGATTTTCTTGTATGTCAATCAAAATTATACAACTACAGTTTGGTGTATAAGCGTATTTACGAAAGCATTACTAAATACATGGGAAACGAACTAGTTATACTAAAACATTAAACAACTATAGTTCTATTGTTTGAACGCACTTCTAAACCAACGTAATCAAATATGATTATAATTATCATCAGAATCGAAAAATAAATGACAAATAGAACATAGAAAGATTAGTGTGATTCGAAACCAAAACCAAACATATAACCACACGAATAACTCCTAAAATCAATCCATTACTACCCGAAATTCATCAGAACCCTCTACAACCATCTTCGAACACTCTTTCGTCGAAAATCCACAAAATACATCTTAATAACAACTTTTGATCTACACAAACCATTATTGACCATTAAGACAAGGACACCAGTTGTAAGGAGCACGTAACTACTCGTATCCACTTTATAAGAATCAATAATCCAATTACTGTGGTGGAATGAAAATAACCAGACAAACAACAAAAAACGTAATGTTTGGTGGATTAAAAAGAAGTTAAATCAATGTAATATGATCAAGTAAATAGGATTTTCTTGTACGTCAATCAAAATTATGCAACTACAAATTTGTGTATAAGAGTATTTACGAAAGCATTACTAAATACATGGAAAAGGAACTAGTTATACTAAAACATTAAACAACTATAGTTCTATTGTTTGAACGCACTTCTAAACCAATGTATTCTAATATGATTATAATTTTCATCAGAATCGCAACAATAAATGACAAATAGAACATAAAACGAGTAGTGTGATTCGAAACCAAAACCAAACATATAACCAAACGAATAACTTCTAAAATCAATCCACTACTACTTGAAACTCTTCAGAAACCACTATAACCATCTTCGAACATTCTTTTCTCAAAAATCCACAAATCCATCTTAATAACAACTGTTGATCTACAAAAACCATTATTCACCATTAAGACAAGGACACCAGTTGTAAAGAGCACGAAACTACTCGTACCCACTTAATAATAATCAATAATCAAATTGCTGTGGTGGAATGAAAGTAACCAGACAAGCAACAAGAAACGTAATGTTTGATGGCTCAAAAATAAGTTAAATCAATGTAACAGGATCAAGTAAATAAGATTTTCTTGTATGTCAATCAAAATTATACAACTACAGTTTGGTGTATAAGAGTATTTACGAAAGCATTACTAAATACATGAGAAACGAACTTGTTATACGAAAACATTAAACAACTATAGTTCTATTGTTTGAACGCACTTCTAAACCAACGTAATCAAATATGATTATAATTATCATCAGAATCGGAAAAATAAATGACAAATAGAACATAGAATGATTATTGTGATTCAAAACCAAAACCAAACATATAACCACACGAATAACTCCTAAAATCAATCCACTACTACTCGAAACTCATCAGAAACCACTATAACCATCTTCGAACACTCTTTTCTCAAAAATCCACAAATCCCTCTTAATAACAACTGTTGATCTACAAAAACCATTATTCACCATTAAAACAAGGACACCAGTTGTAAGGAGCACGAAACTACTCGTACCCACTTAATAATAATCAATAATCAAATTACTGTGGTGGAATGAAAGTAACCAGACAAGCAACAAGAAAGGTAATGTTTGATGGCTGAAAAATAAGTTAAATCAATGTAACATGATCAAGTAAATAAGATTTTCTTGTATGTCAATCAAAATTATGCAACTACAGTTTGGTGTATAAGAGTATTTACGAAAGCATTACTAAATACATGGGAAACGAACTAGTTATACTAAAACATTAAACAACTATAGTTCTATTGTTTGAACGCACTTGTAAAGCAACCTAATCAAATATGATTATAATTATCATCAGAATCGCAAAAATAAATGACAAATAGAACATAGAATGATTAGGGTGATTTGAAACCAAAACCAAACATATAACCACACGAATAACTCCTAAAATCAATCCACTACTACCCGAAACTCAGCAAAAGCCTCTACAACCATCTTCGAGCACTCTTCCCTCAAAAATCCACAAATGCATATTAATAACAACTTTTGATCTACAAAAACCATTATTGACCATTAAGACAAGGACACCAGTTGTAAGGAGCACGAAACAACTCGTATCCACTTCATAAAAATTCATAATCCAATTATAGTGGTGGAATGAAAGTAACCCGAGAAACAACAAGAAAAGTAATGTTTGATCGAACAAAAATAAGTTAAATCAATGTAACATGATCAAGTAAATAGGATCTTCTTATACATCAATCAAAATTATGCAACTACAGATTGGTGTATAAGTGTAATTACGAAAGCATTACTTAATACATGGGAAACGAACTAGTTATACTAAAACATTAAACAACTATAGTTCTATTGTTTGAACGCACTTCTAAACCAATGTAATCAAATATGGTTATAATTTTCATCAGAATCGCAACAATAAATGACAAATAGAACATAAAATGATTAGTGTGATTCGAAACCAAAACCAAACATATAACCAAACGATAACTCCTAAAATCAATCCACTACTACTCGAAACTCATCAGAAACCACTATAACCATCTTCGAACACTCATGCCTCAGGAATCCACTAAATCCATCTTAATAACAACTGTAGATCTAATAGAATCATTATTGACCATTAAGACAAGGAAACCCTTTGTAAAGGACCACGAAACTACTCGTATCCACTTAATAAGAATCAATAATCAAATTACAGTGGTGGAATGAAAGTAATCAGACAAACAACAAGAAACGTAATGTTTGCTGGATCAAAAAGAAGTTAAATCAATGTAACATGATCAAGTAAATAAGATTTTCTTGAACGTCAATCAAAATTAGGCAACTACAGATTGGTGTATAAGAGTATTTACGAAAGCATTACTAAATACATGGAAACGAACTAGTTATACTAAAGCATTAAACAACTATTGTTTTAGTGTTTGAACGCACTTTTAAACCAATCTAATCAATATGATTATAATTATCATCAGAATCGCACAAATGAATCACAAATGGAACATAGTATGATTAGTGTGATTCAAAACCAAAACCAAACAAATAACCACACGAATAACTCTTAAAATCAATCCACTACTACCCGAAACTCATCATAAGACTCCGTAACCATCTTCGAACACTCGTGCCTCAGAAATCCACAAAATCCATATTAATAACAACTGTTGATCTACAGAAATCGTTATTGACAATCAAGATAAGGAAACCAGTTGTAAAAGGCCACGAAACTATGTTCCAAAACCGAATATATAACCACAAGAATAACTACTAAAGTCAACCCACTCCTACCAGAAACTCATCATAAGACTCCATAACTATCTTCGAACACTCATGCCTCAGAAATCCACTAAATCAATCTTAATAACAACTGTAGATCTACTGAAATCATTATTGACCATTAAGACAAGGAAACTCTTTGTAAAGGACAACAGAACTACTCGTATCCACTTAATAAGAATCAATAATCAAATTACAGTGGTGGAATGAAAGTAATCGGACGAACAACAAGAAACGTAATGTTTGAAGGATCAAAAAGAAGTTAAATCAATGTAACATGATCAAGTAAACAGGATTTTCTTGTACGTCAATCAAAATTAGGCAACTACAGATTGGTATATAAGAGTATTTACGAAAGCATTACTAAATACATGGGAAATGAAATAGTTATACTAAAGCATTAAACAACTATTGTTCTATTGTTTGAACGCACTTATAAACCAATCTAATCAATATGATTATAATTGTCATGAGAATCGCACAAATGAATCACAAATGGAACATAGTATGATTAGTGATATTCAAAACCAAAACCAAACATACAACCACACGAATAACTCCTAAAATCAATCCACAACTAACCAAAACTAACCATAAGACTCCATAACCATCTTCGAACACTCGTGCCTCAGGAATCCACTAAATCCATCTTATTAACAACAGTTGATCTACAGTAATCATTATTGACTATTAAGACAAGGAAACCAGTTTAAAGGACCACGAAACTACTCGTATCCATTTAATAAGAATAAATAATCAAATTATAATGGTGGACTGAAAGTAATCAGATGAACAACAAAAAACGTAATGTTTGATGGATCAAAAAGAAGTTAAATCAATGTAACATGATCAAGTAAATAGGATTTTTTTGTACGTCAATAAAAATTAGGCAACTACAGATTGGTGTATAAGAGTATTTACGAAAGCATTACAAAATACATAGAAAATGAACTAGTTATACTAAAGCATTAAACAACTATTGTTCTATTGTTTGAACGCACTTATAAACCAATCTAATCAATATGATTATAATTATCATCAGAATCGCACAAATGAATCATAAATGGAACATAGTATGATTAGTGTGATTCAAAACCAAAACCAAACAAATAACCACACGAATAACTCTTAAAATCAATCCACTACTACCCGAAACTCATCATAAGACTTCGTAACCATCTTCGAACACTCGTGCCTCAGAAATCCACAAAATCCATCTTAATAACAACTGTTGATCTACAGAAATCGTTATTGAAAATCAAGATAAGGAAACCAGTTGTAAAAGACCACGAAACTATGCTCCAAAACCGAATATATAACCACAAGAATAACTACTAAAATCAACCCACTCCTACCCGAAACTCATCATAAGACTCCATAACTATCTTCGAACACTCATGCCTCAGAAATCCACTAAATCAATCTTAATAACAACTGTAGATCTACTGAAATCATTATTGACCATTAAGACAAGGAAACCCTTTGTAAAGAACAACAGAACTACTCGTATCCACTTAATAAGAATCAATAATCAAATTACAGTGGTGGAATGAAAGTAACCAGACAAACAACAAGAAACGTAATGTTTGATGGATCAATAATAAGTTAAATCAATGTAACATGATCAAGTAAATAAGATTTTCTTGTATGTCAATCAAAATTATGCAACTACAGTTTGGTGTATAAGAGTATTTACGAAAGCATTACTAAATACATGGGAAACGAACTAGTTATACTAAAACATTAAACAACTATAGTTCTATTGTTTGAACGCACTTGTAAAGCAACCTAATCAAATATGATTATAATTATCATCAGAATCGCAAAAATAAATGACAAATAGAACATAGAATGATTAGGGTGATTTGAAACCAAAACCAAACATATAACCACACGAATAACTCCTAAAATCAATCCACTACTACCCGAAACTCAGCAAAAGCCTCTACAACCATCTTCGAGCACTCTTCCCTCAAAAATCCACAAATGCATATTAATAACAACTTTTGATCTACAAAAACCATTATTGACCATTAAGACAAGGACACCAGTTGTAAGGAGCACGAAACAACTCGTATCCACTTCATAAAAATTCATAATCCAATTATAGTGGTGGAATGAAAGTAACCCGAGAAACAACAAGAAAAGTAATGTTTGATCGAACAAAAATAAGTTAAATCAATGTAACATGATCAAGTAAATAGGATCTTCTTATACATCAATCAAAATTATGCAACTACAGATTGGTGTATAAGTGTAATTACGAAAGCATTACTTAATACATGGGAAACGAACTAGTTATACTAAAACATTAAACAACTATAGTTCTATTGTTTGAACGCACTTCTAAACCAATGTAATCAAATATGGTTATAATTTTCATCAGAATCGCAACAATAAATGACAAATAGAACATAAAATGATTAGTGTGATTCGAAACCAAAACCAAACATATAACCAAACGATAACTCCTAAAATCAATCCACTACTACTCGAAACTCATCAGAAACCACTATAACCATCTTCGAACACTCATGCCTCAGAAATCCACTAATTCCATCTTAATAACAACTGTAGATCTAATAGAATCATTATTGACCATTAAGACAAGGAAACCCTTTGTAAAGGACCACGAAACTACTCGTATCCACTTAATAAGAATCAATAATCAAATTACAGTGGTGGAATGAAAGTAATCAGACAAACAACAAGAAACGTAATGTTTGCTGGATCAAAAAGAAGTTAAATCAATGTAACATGATCAAGTAAATAAGATTTTCTTGAACGTCAATCAAAATTAGGCAACTACAGATTGGTGTATAAGAGTATTTACGAAAGCATTACTAAATACATGGAAACGAACTAGTTATACTAAAGCATTAAACAACTATTGTTTTAGTGTTTGAACGCACTTTTAAACCAATCTAATCAATATGATTATAATTATCATCAGAATCGCACAAATGAATCACAAATGGAACATAGTATGATTAGTGTGATTCAAAACCAAAACCAAACAAATAACCACACGAATAACTCTTAAAATCAATCCACTACTACCCGAAACTCATCATAAGACTCCGTAACCATCTTCGAACACTCGTGCCTCAGAAATCCACAAAATCCATATTAATAACAACTGTTGATCTACAGAAATCGTTATTGACAATCAAGATAAGGAAACCAGTTGTAAAAGGCCACGAAACTATGTTCCAAAACCGAATATATAACCACAAGAATAACTACTAAAGTCAACCCACTCCTACCAGAAACTCATCATAAGACTCCATAACTATCTTCGAACACTCATGCCTCAGAAATCCACTAAATCAATCTTAATAACAACTGTAGATCTACTGAAATCATTATTGACCATTAAGACAAGGAAACTCTTTGTAAAGGACAACAGAACTACTCGTATCCACTTAATAAGAATCAATAATCAAATTACAGTGGTGGAATGAAAGTAATCGGACGAACAACAAGAAACGTAATGTTTGAAGGATCAAAAAGAAGTTAAATCAATGTAACATGATCAAGTAAACAGGATTTTCTTGTACGTCAATCAAAATTAGGCAACTACAGATTGGTATATAAGAGTATTTACGAAAGCATTACTAAATACATGGGAAATGAAATAGTTATACTAAAGCATTAAACAACTATTGTTCTATTGTTTGAACGCACTTATAAACCAATCTAATCAATATGATTATAATTGTCATGAGAATCGCACAAATGAATCACAAATGGAACATAGTATGATTAGTGATATTCAAAACCAAAACCAAACATACAACCACACGAATAACTCCTAAAATCAATCCACAACTAACCAAAACTAACCATAAGACTCCATAACCATCTTCGAACACTCGTGCCTCAGGAATCCACTAAATCCATCTTATTAACAACAGTTGATCTACAGTAATCATTATTGACTATTAAGACAAGGAAACCAGTTTAAAGGACCACGAAACTACTCGTATCCATTTAATAAGAATAAATAATCAAATTATAATGGTGGACTGAAAGTAATCAGATGAACAACAAAAAACGTAATGTTTGATGGATCAAAAAGAAGTTAAATCAATGTAACATGATCAAGTAAATAGGATTTTTTTGTACGTCAATAAAAATTAGGCAACTACAGATTGGTGTATAAGAGTATTTACGAAAGCATTACAAAATACATAGAAAATGAACTAGTTATACTAAAGCATTAAACAACTATTGTTCTATTGTTTGAACGCACTTATAAACCAATCTAATCAATATGATTATAATTATCATCAGAATCGCACAAATGAATCATAAATGGAACATAGTATGATTAGTGTGATTCAAAACCAAAACCAAACAAATAACCACACGAATAACTCTTAAAATCAATCCACTACTACCCGAAACTCATCATAAGACTTCGTAACCATCTTCGAACACTCGTGCCTCAGAAATCCACAAAATCCATCTTAATAACAACTGTTGATCTACAGAAATCGTTATTGAAAATCAAGATAAGGAAACCAGTTGTAAAAGACCACGAAACTATGCTCCAAAACCGAATATATAACCACAAGAATAACTACTAAAATCAACCCACTCCTACCCGAAACTCATCATAAGACTCCATAACTATCTTCGAACACTCATGCCTCAGAAATCCACTAAATCAATCTTAATAACAACTGTAGATCTACTGAAATCATTATTGACCATTAAGACAAGGAAACCCTTTGTAAAGAACAACAGAACTACTCGTATCCACTTAATAAGAATCAATAATCAAATTACAGTGGTGGAATGAAAGTAATCAGACGAACAACAAGAAACGTAATGTTTGAAGGATCAAAAAGAAGTTAAATCAATGTAACATGATCAAGTAAACAGGATTTTCTTGTACGTCAATCAAAATTAGGCAACTACAGATTGGTGTATAAGAGTATTTACGAAAGCATTACTAAATACATGGTAAATGAAACATTTATATTAAAGCATTAAACAACTATTGTTCTATTGTTTGAACGCACTTATAAACCAATCTAATCAATATGACTATAACTATTATCTGAATCGAAACAATAAATCACAAATGAAACATAGTATCATTAGTGTGATTCGAAACCAAAACCGAACATATAACCACACGAAAAAGTACTATAATGAATCCACTAGTACCCGAACCTCATCATAAGACTACATAACCATCTTCGAACACTCTTGCCTCAAAATCCACTAAATCCATCGTAATAACAACTGTTGATCAATAGAAATCATTATTGACAATTAAGACAAGGAAACCCGTTGCAAAGGACCACGAAACTACTCCTATCCAATTAATAAGAATCAATAATCAAATTATAGTGGTAGAATGAAAGTAATCCGACAAACAAGAAGAAATGTACGTAATGTTTGATGGATCAAAAAGAAGTTAAAATAATGTAACGTGATCAAGTAAATAGGATTTTCTTGTACTTTAATTAAAATTATGCAATTACAGATTGGTGTATAAGAGTATTTACGAAAGCATTACTAAATAAATGGAAAAAAGTATTTATACTAAAGCATTAAACAACTATAGTTCTATTGTTTGAACGCACTTATAAACCAATCTAATCAATATGATTATAATTATCATCAGAATCGCAACAATGAATCACAAATGGAACATAGTATCATTTGTGTGATTCGAAATCAAAACCGAACATATAATCACACGAATAACTCCTAAAATCAACCCACTCCTACCCGAAACTCATCAAAAGACTCCATAACTATCTTCGAACAAAATTGCCTAAGAAATCCACTAAATCAATCTTTATAACAACTGTTGATCTACAGAAATCATTATTGACCATTAAGACAAGGAAACCCGTTGTAAAGGACCACGAAACTACCCGTATCCACTTAATAAGAATCAATAATCAAATTACAGTGGTGAAATGAAAGTAATCAGATGAACAACAAGAAACGTAATGTTTGATGGATCAAAAAGAAGTTAAATCAATGTAACATGATCAAGTAAATCGGATTTTCTTGTACGTGAATCTAAATTATGCAACTAAAGATTGGTGTATAAGAGTATTTACGAAAGCATTACTAAACACATGGAAAAGGAACAAGTTATACTAAAGCATTAAGCAACTATTGTTCTATTGTTTGAACGCACTTATAAACCAATCTAATCAATATGATTTTACTTATCATCAGAATCGCAACAATGAATCACAAATGGAACATAGTTTGATTAACGTGATTCAAAACCAAAACCAAACATATAACCACACGACTAACTCCTAAAGTCAATCCACTACTACCCGAAACTCATCATAAGACTCCTTAACCATCTTCGAACACTCTTGCCTCCGAAATCCACTAAATCCATCTTAATAACAATTGTTGATTTACACAAATCATTATTGACCATTAAGACAAGGAAACTAGTTGTAAAGGACCACGAAACTACTCGTATCCACTTAATAAGAATCAATAATCAAATTACAATGGTGGAATGAAAGTGATCAGATAAACAATAAGAAACGTAATGTTTGATGGATCAAAATGAAATTAAATCAATGTAACATGATCAAGTAAATAGGATTTTCTTGTACGTCAATCAAAATTAGGCAACTATAGATTGGTTTATAAGACTATTTACGAAACTATTACTAAATACATGGGAAAGAAACTAGTTATACTAAAACATTAAACAACTATAGTTCTATTGATTGAACACACTTATAAACCAATCTAATCTATATGATTATAATTATCATTATAATCGCAACAATGAATCAAAATGCAACATAGTATCATTAGTGTGATTCGAAACCAAAACCGTACATATAACCGCACGAATAACCCCAAAAATCAATCCACTACTACCCAAAACTCATCTTCGAACACTTGTGCCTCAGAAAAACACTAAATCCATTTTAATAACAACTGTTGATCTAAATAAACCATTATTGACCATTAAGATAAGAAAACCACTTGTAAAGAAGCACGAAACTACTCGTATCCATTTAATAAGAATCAATAATCAAATTACAATGGTGGAATGAAAGTAATCTGACGAACAACAAGAAACGTAATTTTTGAAGGATCAAAAAGAAGTTAAATCAATGTAACATGATCAAGTAAATAGGATTTTCTTGTACGTCAATAAAAATTAGGCAACTACAGATTGGTGTATAAAAGTATTTACGAAAGCATTACTAAATACATGGGAAAGGAAATAGTTATACTAAAGCATTAAACAACTATAGTTCTATCATTTACTTATAAACCAATCTAATCAATGTGATTACAATTATCATCAGAATCGCAACAATGAATCACAAATGGAACATAGTATGATTAGTGTGATGCAAAACCAAAACCAAACATATAACCACACGAATAACTCTTAAAATCAATCCACTACTACCCGAAACTCATCATAAGACTCCATAACCATCTTCGAACACTCATGCCTTAGAAATCCACTAAATGCATCTTAATAACAACTGTTGATCTACAGAAATCATTAGTGACAATTAAGACAAGGAAACCAGTTGTAATGGACCACGAAACTACTCGTATCCATTTTATAAGAATCAATAATCAAATTAAAATGGTGGAATAAAAGTAATCTGACTAACAACAGGACACGTAATGTTTGATGGATCAAAAACAAGTTAAATCAGTTTAAAATGATCAAGGAAATAGGATTTTCTTGTACGTCAATCAAAATTAGGCGCTACAGATTGGTGTATAAGAGTTTTTAGGAAAACATTACTAAATACATGAGAAAGAAACTAGTTATAATTAAACATTAAACAAGTATAGTTCTATTGATTGAACGCACTTACAAACCAATCTAATCTATATGAATATAATTATTATCAGAATCGCAACAATGAATCACAAATGCAACATAGTATCATTAGTGCGATTCGAAACCAAAACCGCACATATAACCACACGAATAACTCCAAAACTCAATCCACTACTACTCGAAACTCATCATAAGACTCCATAACCATCTTCGAACACTCGTGCCTCAGAAATCCACAAAATCCATCTTAATAAGAACTGTTGATCTACAGAAATCGTTATTGACTATTAAGACAAGTAAACCAGTTGTAAAGGATCACCAAACTCTCGTATCCACTTAATAAGAATCAATAATCAAATTACAATGGTGGAATGAAAGTAATCAGACGAACAATAAGAAACTTAATGTTTGATGGATCAAAAACAAGTTAAATCAATGTAATATGATCAAGTAAATAGGATTTTCTTGTACGTCAATCAAAATTAGGCAACTACAGATTGGTGTATAAGAGTATTTACGAAAGAATTACTAAATACATGGAAAAGGACTAGTTATACTAAAACATTAAGCAACTATAGTTCTATTGATTGAACGCATTTCTAAACCGATCTAATCTATATAGATATAATTATTATCAGAATCACAACAATGAATCACAATTGGAACATAGTATCATTGGTGTGATTCAAAATCAAAACCGCATATATAACCGCACGAATAGCTGCTAAAATCATTCCACTACTACCCGAAACTCATCATAAGACTCCATAACCATCTTCGAACACTTATGCCTTAGATATCCACTAAATCCATCTTAATAACAACTGTAGATCTACAGAATTCATTATTGACCATTAAGACAAGGAAACCAGTTGTAAAGGACCACGAAACTACTCGTATCCACTTAATAAGAATCAATAATCAAATTACAATGGTGGAATGAAAGTAATCAGACGAAAAACAAGAAACGTAATGTTTGATGGATCAAAAACAAGTTAAATCAATGTAACATGATCAAGAAAATAGGATTTTTTTGTACGTCAATCAAAACTAGGCAACTACAGATTGTTGTATAAGAGTATTTACAAAAGCATTACTAAATACATGAGAATGTAACTAGTTATACTAAGGCATTAAACAACTATAGTTCTATTGTTTGAACACACTTATAAACCAATCTAATCAATATGATTATAATTATCATCAGAATCGAAACAATGAATCACAAATGGAACATAGTATCATTAGTGTGATTCGAAACCAAAACCGCACATATAACCACACGAATAACTCCTAAAATCAATCAACTACTACCCGAAACTCATCATAAGACTCCATAGCCATCTTCGAACACTCTTGCCTCATAAATCCACTAAATCCATCTTAATAACAACTGTTGATCTATATAAATCATTATTGACCATTAAGACAAGTAAACATGTTGTAAAGGACCACGAAACTACTCGTATCTAATTAATAAAACCAACCCACTTTTGTTTTGATAACACACCTTTGAGTGGGAGAATGATGCAATGATGGTGTTGAAGTTATGCTCTTTAATGGCATACTTCTTTGCTTTAGCCTCAGCTATTACTAGCTGGGCTTGAGCCTTAGTTAACTTGGAAATTAAATCCTTTATTTGAACCCTGTAGTTTGAGTGTTGATGTTTCAAAAAGGATACAATTTTCTCTAACTCTTTAATTTTGAGTTTGTAGTCAGATTCTGCTCTCTTAAAATTAGATTTTAATATACTTAAGGATTCAATATCAGATTTAACTTCCATGTTATAGTCCTAGTATATTTTAACCTTAGCAATGAAGCTGGAGTATAGAGATGTTCATATACCTTACCGTCTTTAGTTCCAGCCATGAGTGTTGAGCAAGAGTGACATCATGCACCATAAAGCTCCAATCAACTTCTTGAGCAACAGCTGCAGTTTGTTATTCAGTTGACTTGGTAGCAGATTTTGGAGTAGCAGGATGTTGGGAGGCTTGAGGTGCTCCAGGATTGGATTTAGGAGCTTTACATTCCCTTGCAAAGTGACCAAGTTTATTAGTTGTAACGCTTGCCCTTTGATTTGTCAAACCCAAGTTTGCTGTTGGTCCCAAGTTTGCTGTTGGTTGGGTTCTTAGGGAATTACCTTCCAGTTCTCTTGAAGAACTTTTTTGCTTTATAGGTTAAAAGAGCCATTTGTTGGACAATATCCATATATTCCATATCATCTAGACTAAAACACTTGAGATCATCAAAACATAATTGAAAATCTCTAGAGTGCTCATTTCCTGAAACAAAAGCACAATTATCCTAAAAAGGATTTTGTTGAGCTTGTTGAGACCTGGGTGTCTCAGGAAATATGATGTAGGGTACAGAAGAGGATGATGGCTGTTGGGGGTAGTTCAGGTATAACTGAGGTTGGGGAGTTCTTGAACCTTCAGCAGCATGTAGAGCATTACTGACAGTAAGATTTGAGCTTCTATTCATCTGATGGCCATTTTGAGTTTCCATCTCCATACGGTATCCATCACGGATTCCATATAGTTCAGTCATGGTGAGAGTGTTGAGATTCTCAGTTCTTTTGATTGAGAATCAGTAAAAGGTCCATTCATGAGGAAGTGCACTCATAAACTTTCTTACAATGTCTCTCTTCTCAAGAGTTACTCCCATAAACTAAAGAGAGGAGATTAAGTCCATGTACCTAAAGTATTGCTGACTCAGGGTCTCACCATGTAACAACGGGAAATTTTAAAAGAAGAGAAAAGTGAAGGAAAAGGGAAGAAAAGCAAAATAACCCAAGTTGAGGGGTTAAAGTTGTACATGGGACAAAGTTGGTATTTAATCCGTTCAAAAGGTGGTCATGACCCCTGTACCATCTTTCTTTCTATTTTCTAGAGAGAGAAAGCAGAGAATTCTCTTCAGTTTTAGAAAGAAAAAGAAGAAGAGGCTGAATTCATGTTAGTTTCCTGATTTCAGGGTGTTCTTGGCTGATTTTCAGCTTCGGGTATGTGCTTATGTGCTTGTATGTGTGTTCGGTTTTGGTGTTTTAGGTGTTTGAACTCATAAGCATTCGGGTTTGAATGAAGTTTTACTCGAAAGTTGCAAGAGGTGAGTTCTAGATCCCCGTTTTTAAATGTTTTAACTGATTTTGGGGCTGGAAATGCATGCTTAGTCGATTTTATGAAATTTGGGTGAGTACCCGTATGTATATGTGTGTGTCCTATTGTGGGAGGGTGTATGTTTGGGATGGTTTATGGTTATGTGCATGTTGTATGCTTGTTTGATGCTTAGTATGTTAGAAGCTAGGCTATAACAGGTTAGATTGTTGATTTTGGGTCTGAAATGATGGTAGTTAGAAAAGTAGTTGGCCATGCGCCTAAATGCCCAGGCGCCTGAGATCATGCGCCCAAGGTTCATGCACACAAATAGTGCCCATGCGCCTAGAATTATGCCCAGGAGCCTAAGTATGCCATGCGTCTAAGTCTGCTAAAACGCCTAAGTGTCCATGCGCCTAAACGAGGCTCATGCGCCTGCATAGTACCCATGCGCCTAGAAAGTTGTCCAGACGTCTAAGTGTTGGCCGTGCGCCCAAATAGTGCCCATGCGCCTGAGTCGCCCATGCGCCTAAGTATTCATGCGCCCGCATAGTGCTCGTACGCCTACATAGTGCTCATGCGCCTAAGACTTAGAAAATTTTCTGAAATTTTCGGGAAAGAAGGACTTTTAGGCTATGACTTGGGATGTTCCCGGGGTTGATATGTGATGATTGTATGTTGATGTTATGTATGTTTATGGCCTGTTTTCTTTATGTTCGTGTTATGTATTTCTCCGTGGCCTTACATGGTGTGATTATGTTAATGGATGAAAAGTATTATCTTAACGAAGTGAAAGATCTAAGATAATGAAAGTGGAACATAATAAATGAACGAATGAAAGTCTTGCAAGCAAAATGTAAGGAGGTTCACAACTCCTTAAGAGTTGTCAGCTCAACTGTGTGTCATATAGCGTGCAATCTTGGCTGCCCCATGAGGGATTCACACACAAGGGGATCAGTCTTGGTGACTGTTCCACACGTGCGAAACGGGATCCTTGTCACTAAACCCTAGATTAGTTGGCTTCGTGCCCAAGAGGGGGGTTTAGTATATGACAGGACCTAGATAGAAGTGAAAGATAATGTAACGTGCGAAATGTATGAAACGTGCGAAAGTACAAAAAAGAACGATGACGGAAGATAATAATGCTATTATCTATGTGTATGTAAAAGGTGTGATCACGTGCGAAAGTATAAAAATGTTTTTAATGAATGTAAGGTAATATAAATGTTTTCATAAAACTAGAACTCACTCAGCAACGCTGACTTTTATGCATTTTCAGTTGGCAGGTAATGGTTGCTGAGGATGGCACGGGATGGAGCTACTTGGCAAAGATTTTTGTCTGGCATCCATTTTGTGTAACAATGATGTTTTATGTAGTGACAAAACCAAATGATGATTTGTAATGTGATGATGTTGTAAACAGTAATTGTTAATATATGAAATGGTTTCGTTAAAATTTTTTCGCTGCAAATGTTAAATAGATTTTATGTGATTTTGAGGTAATATGTGCGATGATTGTCCAACTGTGAGTGTCCCGGGAACGGGGCCCTTACACACCAGCAGTGTGTGTGAAGTTCTTCAATTATTGTTTTAGTACATCTTTTTTGGACTCTTTGGAATCAGTAGAACCAGAGTACATTAACGTCAAAGCATCAAATAGATCTTTAGCAGTTTCACAATGCTGAGAGCCTACCATTATGGAGTTTGGTATGGATGTAAGCAGGATAGTAATGGCTTTGCAATTAATGTCCATCTTCTTGTAGTATTCATCAGAGTAGTCTTCAACAGCTTTCTCTATCATGGCACCATTACCAACCGGAGATGCCACCTTTGGCTTGTAAGGACCATGAGTGAGTGATCTCCACATTCGACTATCTTGGTACTTTATGAAGCCTTCAATACGTTTGCACCGGGCTCTAAAATTATCAGGTATGATAATCCGAGCCTTGGTCATGGTTCCCATTTTAGACTCAGAGGATTTCTTGTTAAGAGCCATTTTAGTGAAGTGAGTGAGAGTGATGAAACAAGGATGATTTGGGATGGTTAGATCTCACAATGAAGAGCCTAAAAGCCCTGATACCAATTGCAGGATCGGGGTTGGTCTCTCAACACAAGTTTTATCTCTCAAGCTCACTCGGATAGATGAAGCAGAACCTCCAACTAAGTTGATAATAATATACTAAGTTAATGAACACAGAAATGGTTTTCAAGAATCCTGTATATATTACTTCTCAACTCAATGTTACAAGACTCTTACAAGCATTCACTCTTACTTGGAGAGTTACAAGAAGAAACTATATATACTACTATCTACAGTCGGTTATACTTGGAAAACCAACTCAAAATTACAACTAGACAAATACTACATTGCTAGAAGTAAGGTGTCTAAGATAAACTAATATCCCAGATTAGGTAGTCATGACATGTCCATGACTTACCTTTTGTTACCATTCAAAGTTGGTATTTGTACTAACTGATAAAAAGTAAACAGTGGATTAAAGTATGGTCAACTACATGGGCGTGGGAAAGCGCCATGCAGTATATTAGAGTTAGCAGGGAGTATCAGTCGGACCATACTTATGTCCACTAGTTCATAGTTGATTCTCCCAAAACTTAACTCGCTTTGGAAGAATAAGTTCTTATTCTTCCTTAGCCATTTATACTTCGAAAGAATCAACTTCTTTCGAGACTTCTACAAGTCTTCAAGACTTCATTATTTGGAAGACTTTGTCTTAGATCTTCTAAATGCTTATACTTCGAAAGGAGAATTACTTAGTCTCGAAAGACTGAGTTCTACCTTCGAAAGTTCATCATACTTGTGCTTTGGAAGATCTTCAACTTGTCTTTGGAAGAGTAGCTTTGTCTTCAGAAGACTTCTTCAGTTGCACTTCAAAATCTTCTAAGTATTCTTTTGGTTGCACGAGCCTCATATCATCCACATATGATCCAACATGCTTTACGTGACAACCTATAATGCTATAGAGTTTTGATTGTTAAGACATCTAAACACACTTCTGAACCAATATAATTAAATATGATTATAATAATCATTGGAATCACATTAATTAATAATAAAAAGTACCTTAGTATCTACTTTTTGAATCAAATCTAGAACTGAGTACGAAACGACACAAATGACCCTTGAAATCAATCCTCTCCTACACAAAACTTATCAAGAACACTCCACAACCAAGTTCGAACATACTTGCCTCAAAAGTCCCCTTAATCTATCCAAATGACAACTATGGGTCAATGAAATCCTTTATTAACCGTCAAGGAAAGGTAAATAATTGTAAATGTCAAAGAAACCACTTGTATTTGCTTAATATGAATCGAGAATCACATTACACTGGCGGAAGGAAAGTAAGCATACGTAACAAAAAGACGCAATGTATGATCGATTAAAAGAAGTCAATCAACGTAATACGAACAAGTAAATAAGATTTTCTTGTATTTCATTCAAAATTGTGTAGCTATAGATTAGTACATCAAAGTATTCACGAAAGCTTAACTAAATACATTGGAAAGTAGATAGTTATACATAAAGACTAAACTGTAATAGTTCTCGCATGGATTTCTTTTTGCTTTACGTTACAACCTACAATGCTATGAGTTTTGATTCTCAAGCCGTCTGAACACACTCTTGAACCAATCTAATCAAATCTGATTATAATAATAATTGTAATCCAAGTGATAACTATCAGTACATGAAATCCTTTATTGACCATCAAGAAAAGGAAATTAATTATAAATGATCAAGAAACTACTTGTATTCACTTAACAAGAATCGAGAATCACATTACACTAGCGGATTGAAAGTAAGCATACGTAACAAGAAGATGCAATGTGTGATCGTGAAAAACAAAGTCAATCAACGTAACATGAACAAGTAAAGAAGATTTCTTGTAGTTCATTAAAAATTGTGTAGCTATAGATAAGTATATCAAAGTATTCATGAAAGTTTAACTAAATACATACAAAGGAGTTAGTTACATAAAAAGATTAAACAACAACAGTTCTCCCATGGATACCTTTTTGCTTTACATGACAACCTATAATGCTAGAGTTTTGACTCTCAAGCCATCTAAACACCCTACCGAGCCAATCTAATCCAATCCGATTAAAATAATTATTAGAATCATACTAATTAATCAAAAATGGAACATAACCTCTACTGTTTGAATCAAAACAAAAACCGAACACGAAACCCATGAATGACGCTTGAAATAAATCATCTCATACACAAAACTTATCAAGAACACTCCCCAACCAAGTCCGAATACACGTGCCTCAAATATCTCCTGAATCCATCCAAATGACAACTATCGGTCCACGAAATCCTTTATTGACAATCAAGAAAAGAAAAATAATAGTAAATTACCAGAAAACTACTTGTTTTCTCTTATTAAAAATCGAGAATTACATTAAAGTGGTGGAACAAAAATAAGTGTATGTAAAAATAAAAGCCAATGTGTAATTGATTAAAAAGAAATCAATCAACGTAACACGAACAAGTAAATAAGATTTTATTGTATTTCAATAAAAATTGTGTAGATATAGACTAGTGCATTAAAGTATTCATGAAATTTTAAATAATTATATAGGAAAGGAGATAGTTAAACAAAAAGATTAAACTGCAATAGTTTTCACATGGATAGCTTTTTGCTATACGTGACAACCTTCAATGCTATAGAGTTTTGACTCTCAAGCCATCTAAACATACTCCTGAACCAATCTAATCAAATCCGATTATAATAATTATTAGAATCATACTAATTAATCAAAAATAAAACATAGTCTCTACTGTTTGATTTAAAACAAAAACCGAACATGAAACCACACGAATGACTCTTGAAATCAATCATCTCCTACACAAAACTTATCAAGAACACTCCCCAACAAACTCCGAATACACGTGCCTCAAATATCTCCTGACTCTATCTAAATGACAACTGTAGGTCCATGAAATCCTTTATTGATAATCAAGGAAAGGACACTAATTGTAATGACCAAAAAACTACTTGTTTTCTCTTAATAAGAATCGAGAATTATATTAAAGTGGTTGAACAAAAATAAGCATACGTAACAATAAAAGCCAATGTGTGATTGATTGAAAAGAAATCAATCAACGTAACACGAACAAATAAATAAGATATTCTTGTATTTCATTCAAAATTGTGTAGATATAGACTAGTGCATCAAAGTATTCATGAAATCTTAACTAATTACATAGAAAAGGTGATAGTAAAAAAAAACAGATTAAACTACAATAGTTTTCGCATTGATAGCTTTTTGCTATTCGTGACAATCTTCAATTCTATAGAGTTTTGACTCTCAAGCCATCTAAACACCCTACTAAGCCAATCTAATCCAATATGATTACAATAATTATTAGAATCATATTAATTAATCAAAAATGGAACATAACCTCTACTGTTTGAATCAAAACGAAAACCAAACACGAAACTACCCCACGAATGCCACTTGAAATCAATCATCTCATACACAAACTTATCAAGAACACTCCCCAACCAAGTCCGAATACACGTGCCTCAAATATCTCCTGAATCCATCCAAATGACATTTGTCGGTCCACAAAATTCTTTATTAACAATCGAGGAAAGAATAATAATTGTAAATGACCGAAAAACTACTTGTTTTCTCTCAACAAGAATCGAGAATTACATTAAAGTGGTGGAACAAAAATAAACATACGTAACAATAAAAGCAAATGTGTGATTAATTAAAAAGAAATTAATCAACGTAACACGAACAAGTAAGTAAGATTTTCTTGTATTTCATTCAAAATTGTATAGATATAGACTAGTGCATCAAAGTATTCACGAAATTTTAAAGAATTACACAGGAAAGAAGATAGTTAAACAAAAAGATTAAACAACAACAGTTTTCACATGGACAACTTTTTGCTATACGTGACAACGTTCAATGCTAGAGAGTTTTGACTCTCAAGCCATCTAAACATACTTCTGAACCAATCTAATCCAATCCGATTATAATAATTATTAGAATCATACTAATTAATAAAAAATGAAACATAACCCCTACCGTTTGAATCAAAACGAAAGCCAAACACGAAACCACACGAATAACCCATGAAATCAATCATCTCCTACACAAAACTTATTAAGAACACTCCCCAACAATCTCCAAATACAAGTGCCTCAAATATCTCCTGAATTTATCCAAATAACAACTGTTGGTCCATGAAATCCTTTATTGATAATCAAGATAAGGACACTAATTGCAAATAGCAAAAAAACTACTTGTTTTCACTTAACAAGAATCGAGAATTACATTTAAGTGATGGAACTAAAATAAGCATGCGTAACAATAAAAGCCAATGTTTGATTTATTAAAAAGAAATCAATCAACGTCATACGAACATGTACATAAGATTTTCTTGTATTTCATTCAAAATTGTGTAGATATAGACTAGTGCATCAAAGTATTAACGAAGTATTAACTAATTACATAGGAAAGGAGATAGTTAAATAAAAAGATTAAACTACAATAGAATTCGCATGGATAGCTTTTTGCTATACGTGATAGCCTACAATGCTATAGAGTTTTGACTGTCAAGCCATCTCAACACACTTCTAAATCAATCTTATCCAATATGATGGTAATAACTATTAGAATCATACTAATTAATCAAAAATAAAACATAGTCTTTACTGTTTGATTTAAAACAAAAACCGAGCATGAAACCACACGAATGACTCTTGAAATCAATCATCTCCTACACAAAACTTATCAAGAACACTCCCCAACAAACTCCGAATACACGTGCCTCAAATATCTCCTGACTCTATCTAAATGACAACTGTAGGTCCATGAAATCCTTTATTGATAATCAAGGAAAGGACACTAATTGTAATGACCAAAAAACTACTTGTTTTCTCTTAATAAGAATCGAGAATTATATTAAAGTGGTTGAACAAAAATAAGCATACGTAACAATAAAAGCCAATGTGTGATTGATTGAAAAGAAATCAATCAACGTAACACGAACAAATAAATAAGATATTCTTGTATTTCATTCAAAATTGTGTAGATATAGACTAGTGCATCAAAGTATTCATGAAATCTTAACTAATTACATAGAAAAGGTGATAGTAAAAAAAACAGATTAAACTACAATAGTTTTCGCATTGATAGCTTTTTGCTATTCGTGACAATCTTCAATTCTATAGAGTTTTGACTCTCAAGCCATCTAAACACCCTACTAAGCCAATCTAATCCAATATGATTACAATAATTATTAGAATCGTATTAATTAATCAAAAATGGAACATAACCTCTACTGTTTGAATCAAAACGAAAACCAAACACGAAACTACCCCACGAATGCCACTTGAAATCAATCATCTCATACACAAACTTATCAAGAACACTCCCCAACCAAGTCCGAATACACGTGCCTCAAATATCTCCTGAATCCATCCAAATGACATTTGTCGGTCCACAAAATTCTTTATTAACAATCGAGGAAAGAATAATAATTGTAAATGACCAAAAAACTACTTGTTTTCTCTCAACAAGAATCGAGAATTACATTAAAGTGGTGGAACAAAAATAAACATACGTAACAATAAAAGCAAATGTGCGATTAATTAAAAAGAAATTAATCAACGTAACACGAACAAGTAAATAAGATTTTCTTGTATTTCATTCAAAATTGTATAGATATAGACTAGTGCATCAAAGTATTCACGAAATTTTAAAGAATTACACAGGAAAGAAGATAGTTAAACAAAAAGATTAAACAACAACAGTTTTCACATGGACAACTTTTTGCTATACGTGACAACGTTCAATGCTAGAGAGTTTTGACTCTCAAGCCATCTAAACATACTTCTGAACCAATCTAATCCAATCCGATTATAATAATTATTAGAATCATACTAATTAATAAAAAATGAAACATAACCCCTACCGTTTGAATCAAAACGAAAGCCAAACACGAAACCACACGAATAACCCATGAAATCAATCATCTCCTACACAAAACTTATTAAGAACACTCCCCAACAATCTCCAAATACAAGTGCCTCAAATATCTCCTGAATTTATCCAAATAACAACTGTTGGTCCATGAAATCCTTTATTGATAATCAAGATAAGGACACTAATTGCAAATAGCAAAAAAACTACTTGTTTTCACTTAACAAGAATCGAGAATTACATTTAAGTGATGGAACTAAAATAAGCATGCGTAACAATAAAAGCCAATGTTTGATTTATTAAAAAGAAATCAATCAACGTCATACGAACATGTACATAAGATTTTCTTGTATTTCATTCAAAATTGTGTAGATATAGACTAGTGCATCAAAGTATTAACGAAGTCTTAACTAATTACATAGGAAAGGAGATAGTTAAATAAAAAGATTAAACTACAATAGAATTCGCATGGATAGCTTTTTGCTATACGTGATAGCCTACAATGCTATAGAGTTTTGACTGTCAAGCCATCTCAACACACTTCTAAATCAATCTTATCCAATATGATGGTAATAACTATTAGAATCATACTAATTAATCAAAAATAAAACATAGTCTTTACTGTTTGATTTAAAACAAAAACCGAACATGAAACCACACGAATGACTCTTGAAATCAATCATCTCCTACACAAAACTTATCAAGAACACTCCCCAACAAACTCCGAATACACGTGCCTCAAATATCTCCTGACTCTATCTAAATGACAACTGTAGGTCCATGAAATCCTTTATTGATAATCAAGGAAAGGACACTAATTGTAATGACCAAAAAACTACTTGTTTTCTCTTAATAAGAATCGAGAATTATATTAAAGTGGTTGAACAAAAATAAGCATACGTAACAATAAAAGCCAATGTGTGATTGATTGAAAAGAAATCAATCAACGTAACACGAACAAATAAATAAGATATTCTTGTATTTCATTCAAAATTGTGTAGATATAGACTAGTGCATCAAAGTATTCATGAAATCTTAACTAATTACATAGAAAAGGTGATAGTAAAAAAAAACAGATTAAACTACAATAGTTTTCGCATTGATAGCTTTTTGCTATTCGTGACAATCTTCAATTCTATAGAGTTTTGACTCTCAAGCCATCTAAACACCCTACTAAGCCAATCTAATCCAATATGATTACAATAATTATTAGAATCGTATTAATTAATCAAAAATGGAACATAACCTCTACTGTTTGAATCAAAACGAAAACCAAACACGAAACTACCCCACGAATGCCACTTGAAATCAATCATCTCATACACAAACTTATCAAGAACACTCCCCAACCAAGTCCGAATACACGTGCCTCAAATATCTCCTGAATCCATCCAAATGACATTTGTCGGTCCACAAAATTCTTTATTAACAATCGAGGAAAGAATAATAATTGTAAATGACCAAAAAACTACTTGTTTTCTCTCAACAAGAATCGAGAATTACATTAAAGTGGTGGAACAAAAATAAACATACGTAACAATAAAAGCAAATGTGCGATTAATTAAAAAGAAATTAATCAACGTAACACGAACAAGTAAATAAGATTTTCTTGTATTTCATTCAAAATTGTATAGATATAGACTAGTGCATCAAAGTATTCACGAAATTTTAAAGAATTACACAGGAAAGAAGATAGTTAAACAAAAAGATTAAACAACAACAGTTTTCACATGGACAACTTTTTGCTATACGTGACAACGTTCAATGCTAGAGAGTTTTGACTCTCAAGCCATCTAAACATACTTCTGAACCAATCTAATCCAATCCGATTATAATAATTATTAGAATCATACTAATTAATAAAAAATGAAACATAACCCCTACCGTTTGAATCAAAACGAAAGCCAAACACGAAACCACACGAATAACCCATGAAATCAATCATCTCCTACACAAAACTTATTAAGAACACTCCCCAACAATCTCCAAATACAAGTGCCTCAAATATCTCCTGAATTTATCCAAATAACAACTGTTGGTCCATGAAATCCTTTATTGATAATCAAGATAAGGACACTAATTGCAAATAGCAAAAAAACTACTTGTTTTCACTTAACAAGAATCGAGAATTACATTTAAGTGATGGAACTAAAATAAGCATGCGTAACAATAAAAGCCAATGTTTGATTTATTAAAAAGAAATCAATCAACGTCATACGAACATGTACATAAGATTTTCTTGTATTTCATTCAAAATTGTGTAGATATAGACTAGTGCATCAAAGTATTAACGAAGTCTTAACTAATTACATAGGAAAGGAGATAGTTAAATAAAAAGATTAAACTACAATAGAATTCGCATGGATAGCTTTTTGCTATACGTGATAGCCTACAATGCTATAGAGTTTTGACTGTCAAGCCATCTCAACACACTTCTAAATCAATCTTATCCAATATGATGGTAATAACTATTAGAATCATACTAATTAATCAAAAATAAAACATAGTCTTTACTGTTTGATTTAAAACAAAAACCGAACATGAAACCACACGAATGACTCTTGAAATCAATCATCTCCTACACAAAACTTATCAAGAACACTCCCCAACAAACTCCGAATACACGTGCCTCAAATATCTCCTGAATCTATCCAAACAACTGTCGGTTCGTGAAATCCTTTATTGACAAACAAGGAAAGGACACTAATTGTAAATGACCAAAAAACGACTTGTTTTCACTTAATAAGAATCGAGAATTACATTAAGGTGGTGGAACGAAAATAAGCATGCGTAACAATAAAAGCCAATGTGTGATAGATTAAAAAGAAATCAAATAACGTCACACGAACAAGTACATAAGATTTTATGGTATTTCATTCAAAATTGTATATATATGGACTACTGCATCAAAGTATTCACGAAAGCTTAACTAAATACTTAGGAAAGGAGATAGTTAAATGAAAAGATTAAACTACAATAGTTTTCGCATGGATAGATTTTTGCTATACGTGACAACCTTCAATGCTATAGAGTTTTGACTCTCAAGCCATCTAAACACCCTACTAAGCCAATCTAATCCAATCCGATTACAATAATTATTAGAATTATACAAATTAATTAAAAATGGAAAATAACCTCTACTGTTTGAATCAAAACGAAAACCGTACACAAAACCCCATGAATGACGCTTGAAATCAATCATCTCCCACACAAAACTTATCAAGAACACTCCCCAACAAACTCCGAATACACGTGCCTCAAATATCTCCTGAATCTATCCAAATGACAACTGTCGGTCCATGAAATCCTTTATTGGCAATCAAGGAAACGACACTAATTGTAAATGACCAAAAAACGACTTGTTTTATCTTAATAAGAATCGAGAATTACATTAAAGTGGTGGAACAAAAATAAACATACGTAACAATAAAAGCCAATATGTGATTGATTAAAAAGAAATCAATCAACGTAACACGAACACGTAAATAAGGTTTTCTTGTATTTCATTCAAAATTGTGTAGATATAGACTAGTGCATCAAAGTATTCACGAAATCTTAAGTAATTACATAGGAATGGAGATAGTCAAAAAAAAGATTAAACTACAATAGTTTTTGGATGGATAGCATTTTGCTATACGTGATAACCTTCAATGTTATAGAGTTTTGACTCTCAAGCCATCTAAACACACTACTGAACCAATCTAATCCAATCTGATTATAATAATTATTAGAATCATACTAATTAATCAAAAATGAAACATAGCCTCTACTGTTAGAATCTAAACAAACACCGAACACGAAACCACACGATTGACCATTGAAATCAATCATCTCCTACAAAAAACTTATCAAGAACACTCCCCAACAAACTCTGAATACACGTGCCTCAAATATCTCCTAAATCTATCCAAATGACAACTGTCGATCCAAGATATCCTTTATTGAAAGTAAAAGAAAGGACACTAATTGTAAATGACCAAAAAACTACTTGTTTTATCTTAAAAAGAATCGAGAACTACATTAAAGTGGTGGAACAAAAATAAACATACATAACAATAAAAGCCAATGTGTGATTTATTAAAAAGAAATCAATCAACGTAACACGAACACGTAAATAAGATTTTCTTGTATTTTATTTAATATTGTATAAATATAGACTAGTGCATCAAAGTATTCACTAAATCTTAACTAATTACATAGGAAAGGAGATAGTAAAAAAAAAAAGATTAAACTACAATAGTTTTTGCATGAATAGCTTTTTGCTATACATGACAACCGCTAATGTTATAGAGTTTTGACACTCACGCCATCTAAACACTCTGCTGAACCAATCAAATCCAATCCAATTATAATAAATATTAGAATCATACTAATTAATCAAAAATGGAACATAGCCTCTACTGTTAGAATCTAAATAAAAACCGAACACGAAACCACACGATTGACCATTGAAATCAATCATCTCCTACAAAAAACTTATCAAGAACACTCCCCAACGAACTCCGAATACACGTGCCTCAAATATCTCCTGAATCTATCCAAATGACAACTGTCGATCCATGATATCCCTTATTGAAAATCAAGGAAAGGACACTAATTGTAAATGACCAAAAAACTACTTGTTTTATCTTAAAAAGAATCGAGAATTACATTAAAGTGGTGGAACAAAAATAAACATACGTAACTATAAAAGCCAATGTGTTATTGATTAAAAAGAAATCAATCAACGTAACATGAACACGTAAATAAGATTTTCTTGTATTTCATTCAAAATTGTGTAGATATAGACTAGTGCATCAAAATATTTACGAAATCTTAACTAATTACATAGGAAAGGAGATAGTCAAAAAAAAGATTAAACTACAACAGTTTTTGCATAGATAGCTTTTTGCTATACGTGACGACCTTCAATGTTATAGAGTTTTGACTCTCAAGCCATCTAAACACACTACTGAACCAATCTAATTCAATCTGATTATAATAATTATTTGAATCATACTAATTAATAAAAAATGGAACATAGCCTCTACTGTTAGAATCTAAAAGAAAACCGAACACGAAACCACACGATTGACCATTGAAATCAATCATCTCCTACAAAAAACTTATCAAGAACACTCCCCAACGAACTCCGAATACACGTGCCTCAAATATCTCCTGAATATATCCAAATGACAACTGTCGATCCATGATATCCGTTATTGAAAATCAAGGAAAGGACACTAATTGTATATGACCAAAAAACTACTTGTTTTATCTTAAAAAGAATCGAGAATTACATTAAAGTGGTGGAACAAAAATAAACATACGTAACTATAAAAGCCAATGTGTGATTGATTAAAAAGAAATCAATCAACGTAACATGAACACGTAAATAAGATTTTCTTGTATTTCATTCAAAATTGTGTAGACATAGACTAGTGCATCAAAGTATTCACGAAATCTTAAGTAATTACATAGGAAAGGAGATAGTCAAAAAAAAGATTAAACTACAATAGTTTTGCATGAATAGCTTTTTGCTATACGTGACAACCTCTAATGTTATAGAGTTTTGACTCTCACGCCATCTAAACACTCTGCTGAACCAATCTAATCCAATCCAATTATACTAAATATTAGAATCATACTAATTAATCAAAAATGGAACATAGCCTCTACTGTTAGAATCTAAATGAAAACCGAACACGAAACAACACGAATGACCCTTGAAATCAATCATCTCCTACAAAAAACTTATCAAGAATGCTCCCCAACAAACTCCGAATACACGTGCCTCAAATATCTCCTGAATCTATCCAAATGACAACTGTCGATCCATGATATCCCTTATTGAAAATCAAGGAAAGGACACTAATTGTAAATGACCAAAAAACTACTTGTTTTATCTTAAAAAGAATCGAGAATTACATTAAAGTGGTGGAACAAAAATAAACATACGTAACTATAAAAGCCAATGTGTTATTGATTAAAAAGAAATCAATCAACGTAACATGAACACGTAAATAAGATTTTCTTGTATTTCATTCAAAATTGTGTAAATATAGACTAGTGCATCAAAGTATTTACAAAATCTTAACTAATTACATAGGAAAGGAGATAGTAAAAAAAAAGATTAAACAACAATAGTTTTTGCATAGATAGCTTTTTGCTATACGTGACGACCTTCAATGTTATAGAGTTTTGACTTTCAAGCCATCTAAACACACTACTGAACCAATGTAATTCAATCTGATTATAATAATTATTTGAATCACACTAATTAATAAAAAATGGAACATAGCCTCTACTGTTAGAATCTAAACGAAAACCGAACACGAAACCACACGATTGACCATTGAAATCAATCATCTCCTACAAAAAACTTATCAAGAACACTCCCCAACAAACTCCGAATACACGTGCCTCAAATATCTCGTGAATCTATCCAAATGACAACTGTCGATCCATGATATCCCTTATTGAAAATCAAGGAAAGGACACTAATTGTAAATGACCAAAAAACTACTTGTTTTATCTTAAAAAGAATCGAGAATTACATTAAAGTGGTGGAATAAAAATAAACATACGTAACTATAAAAGCCAATGTGTGATTGATTAAAATGAAATCAATCAACGTAACATGAACACGTAAATAAGATTTTCTTGTATTTCATTCAAAATTGTGTAGACATAGACTAGTGCATCAAAGTATTCACGAAATCTTAAGTAATTACATAGGAAAGGAGATAGTCAAAAAAAAGATTAAACTACAATAGTTTTTGCATGGATAGCATTTTGCTAATCGTGACAACCTTCAATATTATAGAGTTTTGACTCTCAAGCCATCTAAACACACTACTGAACCAATCTAATCCAATCCAACTATAATAAATATTAGAATCATACTAATTAATCAAAAATGGAACATAGCCTCTACTGTTAGAATCTAAATGAAAACCGAACACGAAACCACACGAATGACCCTTGAAATCAATCATCTCCTACAAAAAACTTATCAAGAATGCTCCCCAACAAACTCCGAATACACGTGCCTCAAATATCTCCTGAATCTATCAAAATGACAACTGTCGATCCATGATATCCCTTATTGAAAATCAAGGTAAGGACACTAATTGTAAATGACCAAAAAACTGCTTGTTTTATCCTAAAAAGAAACGAGAATTACATTAAAGTGGTGGAACAAAAATAAACATACGTAACTATAAAAGCCAATGTGTTATTGATTAAAAAGAAATCAATCAACGTAACATGAACACGTAAATATGATTTTCTTGTATTTCATTCAAAATTGTGTAGATATAGACTAGTGCATCAAAGTATTTACGAAATCTTAACTATTACATAGGAAAGAAGATAGTCAAAAAAAAGATTAAACTACAATAGATTTTGCATAGATAGCTTTTTGCTATACGTGACGACTTTCAATGTTATAGAGTTTTGACTCTCAAGCCATCTAAACACACTATTAAATCAATCTAATCCAATCTGAATATAATAATTATTAGAATCATACTAATTAATAAAAAATGGAACATAGCCTCTACTGTTAGAATCTAAACGAAAACCGAACACGAAACCACACGATTGACCATTGAAATCAATCATCTCCTACAAAAAACTTATCAAGAACACTCCCCAACGAACTCTGAATACACGTGCCTCAGATATCTCCTAAATCTATCCAAATGACAACTGTCAATCCATGATATACTTTAATGAAAATAAAGGAAAGGACACTAATTGTAAATGACCAAAAAACTACTTGTTTTATCTTAAAAAGAATCGAGAACTACATTAAAGTGGTGGAACAAAAATGAACATACAAAACAATAAAAGCCAATGTGTGATTTATTAAAAAGAAATCAATCAACGTAACACGAACACATAAATAAGATTTTCTTGTATTTGATTTAAAATTGTGTAAATATAGACTAGTGCATCAAAGTATTCACCAAATCTTAACTAATTACATAGGAAAGGAGTTAGTAAAAAAAAATTAAACTACAATAGTTTTTGCTTGGATAGCTTTTTGATATACGTGGCAACTTTTAATGTGAAAGAGTTTTGACTCTCAAGCCATCTAAACACACTCCTGAACCAATCTAATCCAATCCGATTATAATAATTATTAGAATCATGCTAATTAATAAAAAATGGAACATATCCTCTATTGTTTGAATCAAAACAAAAACCGAACACGAAAGCACACGAATGACCCTTGAAATCAATCATCTCCTACAAAAAACTTATCAAGAACACTCCCCAACAAACTCTGAATACACGTGCCTCAAATATCTCCTGAATCTATCCGAATGACAACTGTCGGTCCATGAAATCCTTTGTTGACAATCAAGGAAAGGAAACTAATTGTAAATGACCAAAAAACTACTTGTTTTATCTTAATAAGAATCGAGAATTACATTAAAGTGGTGGAACAAAAATAAACATACGTAACAATAAAAGCCAATGTGTGATTGATTAAAAAGAAATCAATCAACGTAACACGAACACGTAAATAAGATTTTCTTGTATTTCATTCAAAATTGTGTAGATATAGACTAGTGCATCAAAGTATTTACGAAATCTTAACTAATTACATAGGAAAGGAGATAGTCAAAAAAAAAGATTAAACTACAATAGTTTTTGCATGAATAGCTTTTTGCTATACGTGACAACCTCTAATGTTATAGAGTTTTGACTCTCATGCCATCTTAACACACTGCTGAACCAATCTAATCCAATCCGATTATAATAAATATTAGAATCATACTAATTAATCAAAAATAGAACATAGCCTCTAATGTTAGAATCTAAATGAAAACCGAACATGAAACCACACGAATGACTCTTGAAATCAATCATCTCCTACAAAAAACTTATCAAGAACGCTCCCCAACAAACTCCGAATACATGTGCCTCAAATATCTCCTGAATCTATCCAAATGACAACTGTCGATCCATCATATCCCTTATTGAAAATCAAGGTAAGCACACTAATTGTAAATGACCAAAAAACTACTTGTTTTATCTTAAAAAGAATCGAGAATTACATTAAAGTGGTGAACAAAAATAAACATACGTAACTATAAAAGCCAATGTGTGATTGATTAAAAAGAAATCAATCAACGTAGCACGAACACGTAAATAAGATTTTCTTGTATTTCATTCAAAATTGTGTAGATATAGACTAGTGCATCAAAGTATTTACGAAATCTTAACTAATTACATAGGAAAGGAGATTGTCAAAAAAAAAGATTAAACTACAATAGTTTTTGCATGGATAGTTTTTTGCTATACGTGACGACCTTTAATGTCATAGAGTTTTGACTCTCAAGCCATCTATACACACTGCTAAACCAATCTAATTCTATCTGATTACAATAATTATTAGAATCATACTAATTAATCAAAAATGGAACATAGCCTCTACTGTTAGAATCTAAACGAAAACCAAACAAGAAATCACACGAATAACCCTTGAAATCAATCATCTCCTACAAAAAACTTATCAAGAACACTCCCCAACAAACTCCGAATACACGTGCCTTAAATATCTCCTGAATCTATCCAAATGGCAACTGTCGGTCCATGAAATCCTCTATTGACAATCAAGGAAAGGAAAGTAATTGTAAATGACCAAAAAACTACTTGTTTTATCTTAATAAGAATCAAGAATTACATTAAAGTGGTGGAACAAAAATAAACATACGTTACAATAAAAGCCAATGTGTGATTGATTAAAAAGAAATCAATCAACGTAACATGAACACGTAAATAAGATTTTCTTGTATTTCATTCAAAATTGTGTAGATATAGACTAGTGCATCAAAGTATTCACAAAATCTTAACTAATTACATACGAAAGGATTAATAAGAAAAAAAATAAAACTACAATAGTTTTTGCTTGGATAGCTTTTTGCTATACTTGACAACCTTCAATGTTATAGACTTTTGACTCTCAAGCCATCTAAACACACTGCTGAACCAATCTAATCCAATCCGATTATAATAATTATTAGAATCATACTAATTAATCAAAAATGGAACATAGCCTCAACTGTTAGAATCTAAACGAAAACCGAACACGAAACTACAGAAATGACCCTTGAAATCAATCATCTCCTACAAAAAACTTATCAAGAACACTCCCCAACAAACTCTGAATACACGTGCCTCAAATATCTCCTGAATCTATCCAAATGACAACTGTCGATCCATGATATTCTTTATTGAAAATCAAGGAAAGGACACTAATTGTAAATGACCAAAAAACTACTTGTTTTATCTTAATAAGAATCAAGAATTACATTAAAGTGGTGGAACAAAAATAAACATACGTAACAATAAAAGCCAATGTGTGATTGATTAAAAAGAAATCAATCAACCTAACACGAACACGTAAATAAGATTTTCTTGTATTTCATTCAAAATTGTGTAAATATAGACTAGTGCATCAAAATATTCATGAAATCTTAACTAATTACATAGGATAGGAGATAGTCAAAAAAAAAAGTTTAAACTACAATAGTTTTTGCTTGGATAGCTTTTTGCTATACGTGACAACCTTCAATGTTATAGAGTTTTGACTCTCAAACCATCTAAACACACTCTTTAATCAATCTAATCCAATCTGATTATAATAATTATTAGAATCATGCTAATTAATCAAAAATGGAACAGAGCCTCTATTGTTTGAATCAAAACGAAAACCGAACACGAAACCACACGAATGACCCTTGAAATCAATCATCTCCCACACAAAACTTATCAAGAACACTCCACAACAAACTTCGAATACACGTGCGTTAAATATCCCCTGAATCTATCCGAATGACAACTTTTGGTCCATGAAATCCTTTACTGACAATCAAGGAAATGAAACTAATTGTGTATGACGAAAAAACTAATTGTTTTCACTTAATATAAATCGAGAATTACATTAAAGTGGTTGAACAAAAATAAACATACGTAACAATAAAAGGCAATGTGTGATTGATTAAAAAGAAATCAATTAATGTAACACGAATACGTAAATAAGATTTTCTTGTATTTCATTCAAAATTGTTTAGATATAGACTAGTGCATCAAATTATTCACGAAATCTTAACTAATTACATAGGAAAGGAGACAGGCTGGCAGGTTAGCTGAAGTAATTCAAGAGTGGGTGCTAAAGTAATTCGAACAAAGAGCTTAACTATATAGGCAGAGGCTAGCAGGGAACACTGTTGGTCAACTGGATACTGAGGCAGACGCTAAGATTAGCTTCGAAGGGGAAACCTCAGTTGAAGGCCCTGTAGTAGAACCTATGAACCTTGAGACAGGATCATTCTCAACACCCAGTACCCTCATGGTTCATGCGCACAAATAGTGCCCATGAGCCTAAACAAGGCTCGTGCGCCTGCATAGTACCCATGTGCCTAGAAAGTTGTCCAGAAGCCTAAGTGTTGGCCGTGCGCCCAAATAGTGCCCATACGCCTGAGTCACCCATACGCCCATGCGCCTAAGTATTCATGCGCCCGCATAGTGCTCGTGCGCCTGCATAGTGCTCATGCGCCTAAAACTTAGAAAATTTTCTGAAATTTTCGGGAAAGGGGGACTTTTAAGCTATGACTTGGGATGTTCCTGGGGATGGTAGGTGATGATTATATGATGATGTTATGTATGTTTATAGCCTGTTTTCTTTATGTTCCTATTATGTATTTCTCTGTGGCCTTACGTGGTGTGATTATGTTAATGGATGAAAAGTATTATCTTAACGAAGCGAAAGATCTAAGATAATGAAAGTGGAACATATGAGTGAACGAATGAAAGTCTTGCAAGCAAAATGTAAGGAGGTTCACAACTCCTTGAGAGTTGTCAGCTCAAGTGTGTGTCATACAGCGTGCGATCTTGGCTGCCCCATGATGGATTCACACACAGGGGGATCAGTCTTGGTGACTGTTCCATACGTAGGAAACGGGGTCCTTGTCACTAAACCCCCGATTAGTTGGCTTCGTGCCCAAGAGGGGGGTTTAGTATATGACAGGACCTAGATAGAAGTGAAAGATAGTGTGACGTGCGAAATGTACGAAACGTGCGAAATGTATGAAACGTGCGATAAGTACGAAAAGAACGATGATGGAAGATAATAATGCTATTATATATGTGTATGTGTAATGTGTGATCACGTGCGAAAGTATGAAAATGTTTTAACGAATGGAAGGTAATATAAATGTTTTCATAAAACTAGAACTCACTCAGCAACGCTGACTTTTATGTATTTTCAGTTGGCAGGTAATGGTTGCTGAGGATGGCACGGCGTGAAGCTACTTGGCAAAGATTTTTGACTGGCATCCATTTTGTGTAACAGTGATGCTTTTGTGTAGAAATGAAACCAGACAATGATTTGTAATGTACTAATGTTGTAAATAGTAATTACTAATATATGAGATAGTTTCGTTAAATTATTCCGCTGAAGGGTTTTTAATGAATTTGATGTGATTTTTAAACATTATGTGCGATGATTGTCCAACTGTGAGTGTTCCGGGAACGGGGCCTTACAAGTTGGTATCAAAGCCAAAGTTTAAGAGAAATGGGTAAATATTTTTATAAACCTAAACTTAAACTGAAAATGGGACAAATGGGAGGATGCCAGCCCAAGTAGCTACGTGCCATCAGGTATTTTCTCTAATGATTAACCGATATTATGTGCGCATGCTATCTGATTTATGTGCTCTTAGTAGATTTGAATACTGATGTAGTCGCGATAGGAAATGCTTGGGGTTGAAGAGCAAAGTAAGTGGCTAATCACAACTGGCCACTGTAATTAGGGACTTACTATACTTGACATAAACTGAGCTATTACCTTTAATGACCGTGTTAGTGTTTGGATCTTATAGTGTGTTAGAGGATGGCTGGTGGTAGATCTTCGAAAGCTTCAAGAGGTGGAGGTCGTGGTGGACGTGGTGCTAAACCACGTGCCACAAGAGGTGGTGCTAAGGCTGCAGAAAGGGCACCTGAAGAGCCCGAGACCCATCACCAGAAAGGTGGTGATGAGAGTGCTAATTTAAGGGCCTCGGTGAAAGTGGCTGTTGTTGAGGAGGTTCATCAGGTCATGCAGACGATCCTGCCGTCGATGGTGGTCGAAGTGATTAGAGTTGTAAGGGAGGACGAGAAGAAGGAGAAAGAGAAGACCGCGGGAGAAGCGGGGCAGCGGGAGACTGAGACGGTTGTCCGAAGAGATGAGAAGGAGGAAGAAGCGGTGCTAGGGACAGCTCGGGGCTGTACTTATGGGCCATTCCAGAGATGCAAGCCCCCGACTTTTGATGGCAATGGCAACGCTGCTGCTGCCCATCGATGGGTGAGAGAAATGGAAGCTGTACTGGATATCAACGAGTGCAGGGAGGACCAGAAAGTGAAGTTTGCTACCCATTCATTTGTGGACTCGGCTTTGTGAGGCCGAGGGAAGCAGGGCGATTGGAAGAATGAATTGGGATGAATTGAAGAAGCTGGTGATTGAGGAGTTCTGTCCTCATAGGGAACTTGATAAAATTAAGAGAGAGTTCCTACCGTTGGAGGCGGGAACCATGACGCACCAACAGTATACCACCAAGTTCAATGAGATGGCACGACTGGTGCCAGATCAGGTGACACCTGTGTCACGAAAGATAAAGAGGTACATCCAGGGTTTGCCGACGGATATTCGCAGGCACATGATCGCCGCCCGGCCGAGCACGTTTAGGTCGGTGGTTGATCTGGCGGGAAGGCTGTATGATGAACGGGAGGTGGCTGTGGTTGAAGTAAGCAAGAAAAGTGGTGGTGGCGATCGAAACTGGAATGGGAAGCGGTTTGGACGCGGTGGTGTCGCTCCAAACAACAAGGTTGCCAGGGTGGATGACCGGCATGTAGCCACACCCGGGGCAGGAGCAAAGAGGTGTGGTAAATGCAGGAGGGAACATGCTGGAGAGTGCAGATGGGGATCGAACGTCTGCTTCAAGTGTGGAAGACCCGGTCACATAGCAAAGAATTATGGGGTGATGAAGTGTTATAACTGTGGTGAAGAGGGCCATCTGAGTAGGGACTGCAAAAAGCCGAGGGCTGAGAGTTCTGGGGCAAGGAAGAAGGCTAGGAGTGAAGGGTAGAAGGCGAGCGCCAGAGCTTTCACGATGAGGAAGCTAGGACGGACCCCGATGTTGTGTCAGGTATGTTTCTAGTAAACTAAACTCTTGCTTCTGTGTTATTTGATTCTGGTGCTAGTAAGAGTTTTATTTCTGCTGCTTTCTGTGATAATTTGCCCGTTAGAAGTAGAAGTATTGATGAGCCCTTCGATGTAAAAACTGTCATAGGTAAATCTACCTGGATTTCTAATATAATAGAAGACTGTGACATAGAGCTAGAAGGTCATAGGTTTCCTGCTAGACTATTTGTGATGACCTTCGGCGGGTTTGATGTAGTCCTAGGGATGGACTGGTTAGCGGCCTATGAGGCAAATATCATGTGTCGCAAGAAGATGATCCGACTGACAGCGCCTGACGGGAGTTCGGTGACGGTCTTTGGTGATCGAGTTACTACGGCTCTTAAGGTAATTTTGATGGCGGTGGCGGAGAAGTGCATGAGGCGTGGATGTAGTGCCTACCTAGCTTTTGTGAAAGATGTGGACACGTCAACACCATAATTGTGTGACGTACCAGTTGTGTGTGATTTTCCCGATGTGTTTCCAGAAGATTTACCAGGTGTGCCACCGGACCAGGAGATCAAGTTCCAGATTGATTTGATACCCGTTGCTCAGCCTCTCGCTAAGGCACCGTATCGTTTGGCTCCATCCGAGATGAAAGAACTGATGGTTCAATTGCAAGAATTGTTGGATAAGGGGTTTATTCGACCGAGTACCTCTCCCTAGGGTGCTCCAGTCTTGTTTGTAAAGAAGAAGGACGGTAACATGAGGATGTGCATCGACTACCGTGAGTTGAACAAGTTGACGGTGAAGAACCGATATCCTTTACCCAGAATTGACTACTTGTTTGATCAGCGGCAAGGTGCCAGTTGGTTTTCGAGAATCGATCTTCGATCAGGTTATCATCAGCTGAAAATGAAGGAGCAGGATGTTCCTAAAACAGCTTTTCGTATGCGTTATAGACACTACGAGTTTCTCATTATGTCTCATTAACCAACGCGCCAGCTGCTTTTATGGATTTGATGAATCGAGTGTGCCGGCCGATGTTGGATAAATCGGTGATTGTGTTTATCGATGATATCCTGATTTATTCGAGGAGTGAGGAGGAGCATGCCGGTCACATTCGGGAAGTATTGGAGACACTTAGAAAGGAGAAGTTGTACGCCAAGTTCTCTAAGTGCGCGTTCTGGTTAAGCGAAGTTTAGTTTTTGGGTCATGTGGTAAATTCTGAAGGAATCATGGTCGACCCAGCAAAGGTAGAAGCTGTGAAGCAATGGAAGTCTCCAAAGGCGCCATCCGAGATCCGTAGTTTCCTGGGATTGGCGGGATATTACAAACGATTCATTCAAGACTTCTCCAAGATAGCTTCTCCGTTGACCAAATTGACCCGTAAGGATGTGAAATTTGTATGGGGTCAAGAGCAAGAAAAGGCTTTTGAGGAGTTGAAAGCTAGGTTGACGCAAGCTCCAATCTTGTCATTACCTGAAGGAAGCGAAGATTTGGTGGTTTATTCGGATGCTTCTTATTTGGGGTTGGGTTGCGTGCTGATGCAGCGAGGGAAGGGTATAGCCTACGCATCCCGACAGCTGAAAGTTCATGAGGTTAATTACCCTACTCATGACTTGGAATTGGCGGCTGTGGTCTTTGCATTGAAGATTTGGAGGCACTACTTGTATTGGACGAAGTGCACTATCTACACTGACCACAAGAGCTTGAAGTACTTCTTCGAGCAGAAAGATTTGAATATGAGGCAGAGGCGATGGTTGGAGCTCATTAAGTATTATGATTGTGAGATCCATTACCATTCGGGCAAAGCCAACGTAGTGGCAGATGCCCTTAGCCGAAAGGAGAGGCATGAACCGATCCGGGTGAAGGCTTATCAATTGATTATGACCTCCGACGTGATGAAACAGGTCAAGGAGTTTCAAGACGAGGCATTGAAGGAAGATCGCCTTAACTCTGAAAGGATGTGAGGTCTGGCCACAGAATTGGGTGAAAACACTCTCGGTGTTAGGACCCGATTTGGGCGAATGTGGATTCCTTGTTATGGAGATTTACGTGGAAAGATCATGGATGAGGCTCATAAGACTCGATACTCTGTTCATCCCGGTGCTACAAAGATGTATCACGATATGAAGAAAGATTATTGGTGGCCCGGTATAAAGCGCGACGTAGCGGAGTACGTGAGTAAGTGTCTTACTTGTTTGCAAGTGAAGGCGGAGCATCAGAAGCCATACGGGAAGATCCAACCTTTGGATATACCCGAGTGGAAGTGGGAGCATATCACCATGGATTTTATCACGAAGCTGCCGTGAACGGCAAGGGGGTATGATGCCATATGGGTGATAGTCGACCGTTTGACGAAGAGTGCTCACTTCTTACCGATCCGCGAAATGTATTCATCCGAGAAGTTAGCGGATCTGTTCATCAAAGAGATTGTGACTCGTCATGGTATACCGGTGTCCATTGTGTGTGACCGTGACACACCGTTTACATCCAAGTTCTGGAAGAGATTCCACGATGCGATGGGGACGAGGTTACATATCAGTACGGCTTATCATCCTCAAACAGATGGTCAATCAGAATGAAGTATTCAGGCGCTTGAGGATATGCTTCGGGCATGCGTCATTGACTTTGGAGGAAGTTGGGACGAACACTTACCGTTAGCTAAATTCTCGTACAACAACAGTTATCATGCCAGCATTGGTATGCCACCCTATGAGATGCTATACGGTAGGAGGTGTAGGACGCCCGTATGTTGGGGTGATATTGGTCAAAAGGAGTTAGGAAGCATTGAGGTGATTGAGGCTGCGACTGAGAAACTGGAAAAGATCAAAGCCTTTATGAAGGCAGCCAAAGATAGGCAGAAGTCGTATGTCGATAAGAGACGTAAACCGATTGAATTCAAGGTAGGTGATTGAATTATGTTGAAGGTTTCACCTTGGAAGGGTATCATTCGGTTTAGAAAGCGGGGCAAGTTGAGCCCGAGGTACATAGGGCCTTTCCGAATCATTGCTCGAGTAGGAAAGGTGGCCTATAGATTGGAGTTGCCCGATGAGTTAAGTGGAATTCACCCGACATTCCATGTATCTCATCTGAGGAAATGCTTAGCTGATGAGAATATGGTGGTACCACTGGAGGACATTGAAGTTGACGAACAGCTCAATTATATGGAGCAACCAGTGGCTATCATTGATAGGAAATAGAAGAGGCTAAGGAATAAAGTGGTTCCCTTGGTGCGAGTACAGTGGAAACATAGAAAGGGATCCGTGTCTACATGGGAACCTGAGGAGGAGATGAGACAGCACTATCCTCAGCTGTTCAAGGAATGACAGGTTTCGGGGACGAAACCTATATAAGGGGGGTGGACTTGTAACACTCGGAAATTTTAAAAGAAGAGAAAAAGTGAAGAAAAGGAAAAAAATGCAAAATAACCCAAGTTGAGGGGTTAAAGTTGTGCAAGGGGCAGACTTTGTTATTAAGTTGTTCAAACAGGTGGCATGGCCGCCCACCCATATTGCGCATCATCTTCCTGTCGAATTTCTAGAGAGAGAAAGAGCAGAATTCTCTTCGGTTTTAGAGAGAGGAAGAAGAAGAAGCTGAATTCAGGTTAGTTTTCTGAAATTGGGGTGTTCTTGGCTGCATTTCAGCTTCGGGTATGTGCTTATGTGCTTGTATGTGTGTTCGGTTGTGTGTTTTGGTGTTTTTAGGTGTTTGAGCTCATAAGCATTCGGTTTTGAAGGAAGTCTTACTCGAAAGTTGCAAGAGGTGAGTTCTAGATCCCTGTTTTAACTGATTTGGGGTTGGAAATGCATGTTTAAACGTTTTTATAAAATTTGGGTGTGTACCCGTATGTATACGTGTGTGTGCCCTGTTGTGGGTGGGTGTATGTTCGGAATGATTTATGGTCACGTGCATGTTTTATGCTTGTTTGATGCTTAGTATGCTAGAAACTAGGCTAGAACAGGTTAGATTGATGAATTTGAGGTCTGAAAATGATTGTAGTTAGAAAAGTAGTTGGCCATGTGCCTAAGTGCTCATGCGCCTGAGATCATGCGCCCAAACAGTACCCAAATGCCCAAGGTTCATGCGCACAAATAGTGCCCATGAGCCTAAACAAGGCTCGTGCGCCTGCATAGTACCCATGCGCCTAGAAAGTTGTCCAGACTCCTAAGTGTTGGCCGTGCGCCCAAATAGTGCCCATGCGCATGAATCGTCCATGCGCCTGAGTATTCATGCGCCCGCATAGTGCTCGTGCGCCTGCATAGTGCTCATGCGCCTAAGACTTAGAAAATTTTCTGAAATTTTCGGGAAAGGGGGACTTTTAAGCTATGACTTGGGATGTTCCCGGGGATGGTAGGTGATGATTATATGATGATGTTATGTATGTTTATAGCCTGTTTTCTTTATGTTCCTATTATGTATTTCTCTGTGGCCTTACGTGGTGTGATTATGTTAATGGATGAAAAGTATTATCTTAACAAAGCGAAAGATCTAAGATAATGAAAGTGGAACATATGAGTGAACGAATGAAAGTCTTGCAAGCAAAATGTAAGGAGGTTCACAACTCCTTGAGAGTTGTCAGCTCAACTATGTGTCATATAGCATGCGATCTTGGCTGCCCCATGAGGGATTCACACAGAGGGATCAGTCTTGGTGACTGTTCCATACGTACGAAATGGGGTCCTTGTCACTAAACCCCAGATTAGTTGGCTTCGTGCCCAAGAGGGGGATTTAGTGTATGACAGGACCTAGATAGAACTGAAAGATAATGTAACGTGCGAAATGTACGAAATGTGCGAAATGTACGAAACGTGCGAAAGTATGAAAATGTTTTAACGAAACGGAAGCTAATAATGCTATTATCTGTGTGTATGTGTAATGTGTGATCACGTGCGAAAGTATGAAAATGTTTTAACGAATGGAAGGTAATATAAATGTTTTCATAAAACTAGAACTCACTCAGCAACGCTGACTTTTATGCATTTTCAGTTGGCAGGTAATGGTTGCTGAGGATGGCACGGGATGAAGCTACTTGGCAAAGATTTTTGACTTGTATCCATTTTGTGTAACAATGATGCTTTTGTGTAGAAATGAAACTAGACAATGATTTGTAATGTACTAATGTTGTAAACAGTAATTACTAATATATGAAATAGTTTCGTTAAATTATTCCGCTGCAGGGTTTTTAATGAATTTTGATGTGATTTTTAAACATTATGTGCGATGATTGTCCAACTGTGAGTGTTTCGGGAACGGGGCCTTACAAATCTGGAGAAGTCCCAAGCTTCATGCAAGCTGCAATCAGGGCTGCTCGTAGGCCTGATACTCAGAATGATGAGTTAAGAGCAGCCAAATTGAACTATCTAGGACTTAAGAATTACAATATAGATGAAATCATCTCTCTCCCCTTGGAAGAATTGGATGAGCTGGCAGACAGAGAGCTGTATAAAGAGAGGAAGGAGGCTGAGTCAGTAGAACTGCTCCGCAAAATCAAAGAAGAAAGAAGAAGAAAGAAACAATAGAAAGCCCCTGTCCTTTCTCTGGTTTAAGAAAGTCCCGAGAAGGAGTCTGTGGCAGTTGAAGAGGAACAAACTCAGATAGGCAAAAAACAAGAAAGACAGAAGATGATAGCCTATCCCGAGGGCCACAGGTCTCTATCAGGCAGCAGCTCTCAACCCTCTCTTATATGAATATATTGAGTTTGAGTACCTCAAACAGCTTGATGAAGAGGCTCAAACTAAAAGAAAATTTGTTAAGAGAAAGATGAGAGAGAAGGCTGCTAAAACAAGAGCCACCATCAGAGCACAAAAAAAGATGTCTGCTGACAGACTAAATGGTGAGCTTCTTTAAGCTGTATGGGTTCTTTGGAAGGAGACTTGGTCCTATGTCTCTATCCACAATGGATGAGCACATGAGGAGGATCAAGCAGAAGATTAAAGAAGGTCGGCTTGTTGACTTGCATTCTCCACCAAGTCCAGCTGCACCTGAAGTTGAGGTGAAGGTTGAAGAGACAACACAACCTGAACTTGAAGCTACACCCATGCTAACTTCATCTTCTGACCCATAGCAGGGTTTTGAATCTCCTTCTTCTGAACTAATAGGGGATAAGGACCCAATTGAGGAGAATACAGAAAGCCCTACTGGTGTTGCAGGCCACACCCCTTAAGAGGCTGCTCAATCAACTCCATTCAAAATAGAGTCTCTTGCATCTGGAAGACCAACTATGTCCTGAATCTACACTGCTGATCAAGACATGAGGACTGCAAACTGCTAAGCATCCTCTTTGTTTTGGTAGAATCAGCCTAGGGGGAGTTTGTAAGGTATTTGAAAGAGGCTGATGCACTCAAAAAAGTCAAGGTGCTTCCTGCGTGCATGCACTTTATGCATGGTAGAAGTTACTTCGGAAGTTTTACACACTGCAAAGAAATCTCTCTAAGTGTAAAATCTTCCAAAGCCAAAGACCAAATCTTTCAAAGCCAAAGATGAAGTCTTTCAAACTTAGAAGACAAAGTCTTCCGAAGCCCCAAAGATAGAAGACTGATTTCTTCTGAAGACAGAGAAGACATGCTTTCTCTGATCAACTTTTTCAGAAAAGCTGACCAACTTTCCGCTGCCACTCTGCAGACTCACCAACTTATACAAGTTGGTGAAAAGGTCCATGCTTTAGGAAGCTGTAGATTATGGTCTTGAGTCTGTAACTTTCTACTTTATGTACTTTTATCCTTTTTGTATTAGATTAGAATGTGAGCTATTGCATGTCATAGTCACTAGTCAAAAGGCAATCTGCCTTTTGACTTTTTTGACTTTACATTGATCTTGTTGTCTAGATTAGTGTTTCCAGCTGGCCTTCAAAGTATGGCCGGCTGTAGGATGTAGTATAAAGTATCTCAGGTCCTTGTATTTTATGGTATGCTTTATAACACTTGTAAAAGAACTTGAGAGCAATATACTTTATCCTTGAAAAACCATTCTGTGCGTTGTTCTTGGTTTTGTCTCATCTTTACCTGCTTGTGTTTCTTAGTATCACCAAGAAAGTTCCAGTTCCCTATTTGATCTGTTAAGTGTTCTAAGTCTCTCCTTATTGTGAAACTGATTGTATTGAACACCTTCACCGGTCCTACAAAGGTATATGTAGAGGACACATGTCATCACCATATTTATTATCACCAAATTTTTCCCGCCTCTCTCTCTTATTAAATAATCATATTAAATACTAATATTATTTAATTCTTTTTTATATAAAAATAATTTCTAATAAGTTCAGAAAATATCCTTTTAATAATGTTACTTCTAAAAAACCAAATTTTATAAAATAAGAAATTTTTTTTGTTGGTGTTTTATAAAAAGTAAAATTTTTTAAAACGTCAAACTTTTTTAAAAATACAAAATATTTAAGATTGGTGCTTTATAAAAAGTAGTATTTTTATAAAATAATTAAAAATAGGATTTATAATAAGAAAGTTTTTATAAATAATATTTTTTAAAATGTTTTTTAAACAAAATATTTTATTCTATTTATAATAAGTAAGATTTCAATCATATCTTATATTAAAATATAATTTCATTATTAACAAATTTTATTTAATTTAATATTTTATTTATCAAACCGTGTAATACACGGGTTTTACTAAAGCTAGTTATAATAATACACTGCTTAGGCCGTTCTTATCCAACCACTATCTTCTACATGAAAATCTTATTTATTTACAGCTGTTAAGTCTCCTTGACATAGCTGGTGTCTCCCTGCACCTCTAGCTCCTGCATCACGAGCTAAAACACGTCAACAACATCATTGTTGGTGTATAACCGAGACTCGAAAATAGTTAGACCATATAGCTATGTGTGTAAGTAAATTATTTATCAAATCTAATCTCACTAACTTCCTCACACTTAGGAAAGTGTCTGTCAACATATATGATACTCCAGGTTTTGCAACATAATGGTAGGTAGGTTATAGGCGCCCGGACTGATCGAATCCTGACGCGTCATAATATATGAGTAGTAGAAATCCAGAAGAATCCTACACTATCGGGTTGAAGACAGCCCTAGCGATCCTGTACTCTTTAGTGATAGACGGTACTAGTGATCCTACACTTCCAACCAATTTTGCATAATTGTAACCAAAGTGATTGACAACTCATTCTTGAGCCATCCTCATACTAATACCTAGAAGTGAGGCCCCTCCTACCTAGATGTATCCCACTAAGTGCAAATATGCCTTGAGACGATCACTGACTTGGTCTAGAGCCCATCCACTCACCTTAATGATTTGCCTTGAGTGTAGGCACCAATAGCTATACCGTTCCATTAAGGACAACTTAACTTACCATCACACAAATAAAACATTTTACCAAAATGTTTAACAATCTCGGATACAACCCCAAAAACAATTAAGAAAAGGGTGCAATTATACTCACTACGATGAGCTTTCGAGTGTGCCCATACACTATTCAATCAGCGTCACGAGATCATCACAACACTAATAACACAAACATTCACTTAAAGACCTAGTGTTATTAACCGTGAAATCCCTCACGTCAGCCCACTTGACATAATCACCTGACCTGCTCTTGTCAAGACTGTGACCTCGAGCTAGAGTTTTCCGACTCGGGTTGATGTTTTCATCACAACTGTTGATGAACATGCATCGAAGTGTTTTGGTTTACGCACACTCCTGACATAGTTCCTGACATAGTGTAAATTCCCTTGCCAACCTCACGGATATGAAATGACATTTTGTTGCCCATTTTATACTCATACTAGATCTTGTTCTGTGACAAATCTACTTATCAAAACATGATCATTCCTAACCATAACAACCATATGCATCCTAATGACAATTTACTTGTTTGGTTTCCTCCAAAACCATGGTTTACCCAAATAATCCATAATGATGCATCATTTGAAGGTATTATAGCCTTACCTTAATAGATCTGACTTTATAGCTATTTTTGACATATGCATTTCCACCATCGAGCAATCCAAACACTACATTGGAGTTTCACACATCATATTCTCGCTCACAATGAGTAGTAACTCGTATTTACAAGGATTTGGGACTTACCAAAACACACTGAGGTTCCAAACTCATTTTAAGCGAAAACAACTGCAACGAATGTAACCACGCGTTCCTGGAGTCACATGGAGCGCTCAACCGCGTTGATATTATGGAGAGAGTGTTGAAACCAAGTAGAGAGAGTGTATACTGAGAGTAAATTGAATGTGAAATGGCTAAAATTTAAGTTTTGTGGCTTTTATACCCATTCTTCCGACTTACAAATATCCCTATGCCCACCTCAGCGGTCTGCCACTGACCTAAGATGGAATATTCTCATTTTTTAAATGGAATATTTTCATCTTGGAAAAAATATACAAGTTCGTATTACAATCAGAGGGAGGAAAAGAAAGTGGAGAATCAATTTGATCACAAGGTCAAGATCATAAGATGTGATCAAGGAACCAAATTTAAGAACCAAATCCTTGATACATTTTGTGATGAAAAGGGTATTATAAGACAATTTTGTGCTCCCAGGACTCCTCAGCAAAATGGTGTTGCTGAGAGGAGAAACAGGACACTTATTGAAGCTGCAAGAACCATGTTGTCTGAGCGGCTTGACTTGGTGTGAAGTTTTCATAGCATGGGCATGGGGAAAAGGACTCTTTGCATGAGTAGGCTGTTTTCAAGAACAGGTTTTACATGAATCTCTGGAAGGGCTTAATGTGAATAGGTATTTCAATTGTTGGACTAAATGAATAGGCAAGGAAGGCAAGGCGCTTGACTGAAAGGAAAATAAAAGGATAGAAGCTGGAGACTGGCCTATATTCCTAATAATCTGATCCCCCCCGTTTAGTGAGTCGTGAAAGGACCTACCTTATGTTTAGACGTATTGGTTTCAGTGAAAAGCCTTCTGCCTAGCACCTTCTTGGCAGAAGCAGTGAACACTGCTTGCTATGTGCAGAATAGAGTTTTAGTAATTAAGACTCATGGTAAGACTCCTTATGAACTATGGCACGAAAGGAGGCCTTTTATTGGTTTCTTCAGATCATTTGGATGTCCTTGCACAATCTTGAATACCTGAGATCAGATAGCCAAATTTTATGAGAAATCAGATGATGGATACTTTATTGGATACTCTTCTCAAGCCAAGGCTTATAGAGTATACAATCTTAGAACTAAAGTAGTTGAGGAGTCGGCTAATGTGACCTTTAATGAACACACTCCTTGTGTGAGAGGTTCTGGTCCAGATTGGTTGTTTGATCTTGATTTAGTTACCAACTGTTTTAACAAGTCTTGTGAGGATATTTCAGGATCTACAGGTAGCTTATCAACAAAAGATCCTGACCCAAGATTTGAGCTGAGAAGACCTTCAAATTAAACTACTATTGGGGCCAAAAAGATCCATATGTAACAAGTGTAGGGGAGTAGTGATGGAAATTTTTTTCTTTGGCTTGTGGGATACCTTGTGTTGCTTCCCAGGCATGCAATACAATGATCATCACTTGTAAACTATTTCTTTGGCATTCTAGTTACCAAATCATTCTTAATTAATTTATTCATGTTTTTAAAGTTTACATGGCACATTCTTTTATGCCAGAGAAAAGACTCATCACTATTTGCTTTAGACAGAAAGCAAGACACTTCTCCTGAAGGGGAAGTTTCCTACAAGTCCATCTTGTACATGTTCCTTTTCCTGGGGCTTTGAGCAGTATGTGCTCCTGAGGAATGACCACCACGGGCTTGAGAACAACGTACTCATGCTCAGTGAAGAGCATGTTGTGTCTTTGATCACAAAATTGATACACTCAGTAGATTGTATCCAAGCTCTTTAGCAAAATTTACCTTCTCAATGCTGAGCTTACCATTTGTGACCATGCCCCTTCCAGTAATGTAACCTCCTGCATCTCCTCCAAAAGCAACATTAGTTTTCTCAAAATTTTGGAGTAGAGAGCCATTGCCTGTCATGTGCCTGGAATAGCCAATGATCCATACATTCCTGTTGGTCCTTAGCTGTTCTTGCACAAAAAGAGATGATTAGTTACATTTGGAAACCCAAGGCTTGCTCGTCTTGGGCTCATTAACATCAACTGAAAACAATACAATAGTAATTGATCCTATGTTCAAGCTTTGTGGACCAACAGCTGTTGTTGATGAAGAACTTTCAGTCACATGGTCTTTCTTTGTCTTCCACATCACCTTTGGAAGCTTAGACTTGACCTTCAACACTTCAGAAGTTTTGATAACTTCGGAAGTTTTGGAAACTGGACCTTCGGAAGATCTTCTGTTGAATAAAGGCAGGGACAAAGCTTTCACCAGGTCCAGGTCCAGGTCCAGGTCCAGGTCCAGGTCCAGGTCCAGGTCCAGGTCCAGGTCCAGGTCCAGGTCCAGGTATTATTCCCCGGTCAAAGGCATTAAGACATGCACGATCGATGCTAGCTTTTCATGTTTAGACACTATTTCATCAATGTGTAACTGGCTAATCTTTCCATCTCTTAAGTTTCCTTAATTAATATGAAGTGCGCGGACTTCGTCAACCTATCTAGGATAACCCATATCTCATCTTTGCCCTTTCGTGTCCTTGGAAATTACACCACGGAGTCTATTGTGATCTATTCCCATTTCCACATGGGAATATCCAAATGCAGTAGCATCTGTGAAGTAAATTTTGTCAGCTCCCGAACGCATTAGATACTCAAACTTATGTGCCTCTTCAAGTATAAATATTCTTAGATTTCCATAGTTGGTTACCCAAACCTCACTGCCCATATGAGGTAAACCATCACTTCCTGCAGTCAATTGTTTCACTATTCCAGTCATTTCCTCTTTCCTTACGTTTTCTTCCAATAGGGCTTCCGATTGAGCTCTTATCCGTTCATCCGTTAAGCCCACTTGGATATCTATACGCGTATCATATACACAAATTGGCTTTGTCTACTCCTTTCGGCTTAAGGCATCAACAACCATGTTTGCCTTGCTCGGATGATACTGAAGCTCAAAGTCATAGTCAGCCAACACCTCCATCCATCACCTTTACCGCATATTAGTTCCATAAAAAGTTATGTCACTAGATCTTCAATGCAAACACAATCGCACCTAATTCTAGGTAGTGTGTAGAGTAATTCCCCACAAGCTTCTTCAGTTTCCACGATGCGTATGCAATTACAAAGTTCCTTTGCATCAATATCAACCCTAATCTATTTATCGAAGCATCACAATAAATCATAAATCATCATTCCCTTTTGGTACAGCAAGAATGGGTGCATTACTTAGTTTTTACTTAAGCACTTCAAATGCTTCCTTTTACGTGGGACCCAGATAAACTTTACACTTTTTTGGTTGAGAACAGTAAGCGATGTTGCAATCTTGGAGAAATTCTAGATGAATCTCTTATAATATCCGTCCAATCCGAGAAACCTAAGATCTTAGTCGGCAATTTACGAGCTTCCTATCCCATTACTGTTTCCACATTAGCTGAATCCATTTGAATTCTAATTTCATTAATGACATGACCCAAGATTGAACTTCTCTTGGCCAAAATTCAAACTTAAAAAATTTTGTATATAATTATTCCTTTCTTAATAGATCCAAAAACATCCAAAGGTGTTGTTCATGTTCAGTCTCGATTCACGAATAAACCAAAATGTCTTCAATGAACTCAACCATGAATCTCCAACTATATTTTTCTATTTTTCTCATATATATATATATATATATATATATATATATATATATATATATATTCAAGCTCTTAGATTTTTTTATAAAATATAAAATACAAATCCATAAATTATGAAATTTTATATTTAAATTATGTTAGTAATGATTAAATTCTATAAATATTACGATTATTATTTTAAAACCTATTTCATGTACTTTTATATTTTTGTGAAAACCAAGTTTTCGGCTAAACTAGTTTTGTCAAAAACATGTTAGTGACCAACGGGGCTAGGTGAAAGTTTTTATATCCTTTAGTTAGTTAAATAAAATCTTTCAAAGATTCATAAAGATATGAGGATTCTCATGGGGTTGGTTGTGTCATTAACTTGACGATACACGATGTTTTCCGTGTTTTCGGATCGAGGTGAGTTACCTTAATTCAAGGGATGAATAGGTGGAGTTCAAAGGCTGTTGTAATGGCTTAAAATGACGAGGAGATTCCATCCAAAGTGAGGGATAAGTTCAAGTTGTAGGACGTAAGAAAAGAGAGATAAAATTTTAAGAAGATGTAGATGTGCGTATGTGTAATTACCTTGACACAAGATGGATGATGTACCTTTACTTGTGGGTTAACTTGGAGCTTCAATGGGCCTGAAACTTCACTGTTATTTGATGCACAAGAGGTTTTATGATAGATATGTCAATTGAGAAGAGTTTAGAAAGAGTTTAGAGAGTTAGAGTGGAAAAATTAACGTGTAGGGGTATGGGGGTGAGGGTCTTAGCCAAATAAAAGGAGGAGATGAGGGAGGTGGAGTCTAGCATCTTGGTTTAAGCAAGATCATGTTAAGATTTTGTGAGATTAAGTTTCTAGACATACAAGCTTCATGCATTGGCTCTAAGTGGTGTTTATTTGACTAGTCCACAATTTAAGTCTTATAAATGATTTTAGGAATTGAGTTGGTGATTTTTAAAATAAATTACTTGACTTTCTTTGGGTGCTTCTATGTGTGTGTGCCATGAATTGTCTGAGTGTGAATATATATACGGGTGTAGGTGTGTGTATGCGTGTATATGTGTGTAGGGTGTGCCATGTGTTATATATGTATATATGCATAATTGTCTATGTCGTGTATTACATATATATATATTTAGATGTGTTTTGTTATGTGTTATGCATATGTATATATATGTATATGTATGGGTGTATGCATGCATTCAATATAATTTGTGTGTATGTCATGCACATGTGTGTGTGTGTATATATATATATATATATATATATATATATATATATATATATATACACACGTAAGAGGTATTTTGGTATGCATGTACATGCATTCATGGTATTATATTTGCATTTACATAATTATGATCGTGTGAGGGTATATGCATGTATGTATGATGTGGAATGTATATGTATGTGTTGTGGAGTGGTCGTATGTATGTAGGTATGTATATAAGTGTATGCATGTATATTGGTTTTTGTCTTATTATAGGTTAGTAGGAGTTTTATAGGATTTTTTTGTTAGATTATTGTAAGATTCACCTAGATTTTTAGTTATTTCTTACAAGTTACATTTTTTTATTTAGCCAATCATATGTTTGTTAGATATTAGTTAGTTAAATATAATGTAAGTAATATTTTATTTTATATGAGCAATTGCATATATTCTCTTGTAAAACTTGTAATTGCATATTTACCAAACTTAAAACCAAATTTGCATATATCCCCTTTATTAATCTACTTTATTGCATATTTATTGATCTTAAAACTAAAATTTTATATTACTACTCCTTTGATGAAAAAACATATAAAATTTATACATTTTGACTTATTTTATTAAAAATAGATTATAGGATTACAATTTTATCCATTATTGTTTGTGATTATTTTTTTTTTATGATTTTTTAGGATCCATAAAAAATTAAAAGTTTGGTACTTGTGTTACATGTTATTATTGTTACTTTAAAAGCTTGATAAATAAGAATAGACTCAACATAGATGAATAAAATTATCAAACAAACAAAAAAAGAAAAAAAATTTAAGAAACTAAAAAAGATCCTTTAGCGAAACATGATTAAAAAATAAAAAACTAAAAGTATATAAAAGAAAAAAAGATAGCTAAAAATAGGAGAATATGAAAATTAAATTTTTTTATAGTTTTAGTAAAAACATGAGTAGCATTATCAATCTATATATTATTTTTAATAAAATAAATCAAATTAGGTATAGTTGAAAATTTTTCATTAAAAATGGAGATATATGTAATTTTGGTTGTGATTTGGGTAAATACGTAATTAAAAAGATTAAAGGAGGGTTATATGCAGATTTTATTTTTAAATTGGGTAAATATGTAATTATATTAATTTAGAAGAGGATAATGCAATTATTCCTATTTTATATATAAATTAGTTGGTTTATGAAAGTATTATTCATTTTTATAACAGTTCATCTCTTTTAAGTTTATATATATTTTTATGTTTAAGGATTTTGTTATCTATTATTTAATATTTGTTTACTTATTTTGCACGTCACATAATAAGGTTTATACATGTTAATTTGGTGATTGACCGTTACATCGAGAGTTATGGGTTCGTTTATTCTACTTATTGGGCCAAGACTAGAATTTTAAAATTCATTATTAAAGGGCTTCGTATAATTAATTATCATACACAGATTAAGTTTATATTAGTTTGAAGGCCAAGAACCATAAAGTTTGAGAGTAACTAGGTCCACTAAGTTATCGGGCCAAGGACTATTAAGGTCGGTATGGCATAACACATAATAGTATTATGGTCTAATGGCCCATTAGGGTTTGATGAGCAAGACATATTAAGTGTGTGTATGTGTGGGCTTAAGCTCAATATAGTAGGGCCCATTTCATAGGCCATTATCTTTAGATCAAGTCCATTACAATTAGGTGTGTCCCATATAAGTTAAACAAATATATATTTCTTAGCTGAAAAATTAAGGTTGTCACAGTTTAAATATACCATATTTCAACTTTTAATTTTTTTATTATTTGATTTTAATTTAATTATTTTATAATTAATTGAAATATTTTAAATAGGTAAGTTTAGATTAGATTAAAATAATTTAGTTTTGGGGAATTTTTGAACGACACCATGTACAGAGTAGTTTTAATTTCATATGGTTTACAACTGATCCACTTTCAAATGAGCTTCTTCTAAGCTTTAGAAAAAGATACAAGCCATTCGAAAGCTTTAAAAAGAGATACAAGTCATATTTTGAAATATCATTCACTTTTCAAGCGCTATTCAACCCATTTGCTCTTCAATAACACTACTTTTTTAAATTAACATTCAAATTGAATTCTTTTAATCATCACTTTATAGTTTTAGAAAGATATACAAGCCGTATTTTAAAATATTAATATCTTATTAAAATATGTTTTACAACAAGTCTTATTTTATTTTCAATAAATTTAAGATTTTTATTTTGTTAATAAAGTCTTTTATACACTTATCAATGAAAATCTAACATGCACGCTATGTTGCATTATTATTTTGTTAAAATAATTTCTCAACTAAAACCTTGCATAAGAAAGAATGACACGTAACATGTGTTGCATTGCCCTTTTTAAGCAAACTTACTCCATCAGTGAACAACACCCGGGGTGGATTTTTTTAACTTAGACATTTTAACAATTAAAATAGAAATTAAACCCTATTGATCTGATTATTTTCAATTAGGCCTAAAGTTATAAAATAAAACTTAATTCATTTATTTTTATTAATTATAATTATTATTATTGATTAGTTTATTTATTATTTAAAGTATCATATTTCATCTCTTAATTTATTTATCATTTGATGTTATTTTAATTTTTTTATATTAGTTAAATATAGGTCAATATGTTAAAGTGAAATTAATAAGGTTTACATGTTATTAATGAGGTTAAAATGGAGAGATATCATTTTTATGCATTAATAAATTGTATCTTACACACTAAAACTTTTGTTAGATGTCTGAAAAAATTTATAAAATTACAATTAAGGACAAAAATCTAATCTAATAATCTTTTACATGTGGCGTCACATGTTATTTCCACAAGCCCTCTTATTTTAGTTTTCCCCCCAAATTATTTATTCCATTTTAAAAAGTCAAATAATGAATTTTTAATTTTTTCTTTTTCTCTCTCTATATTATAAATCCATATATTCTTTTTTTAACATTAACTTTTTAAAAAACATTTTTTATTAAGAAAACCTAAGTATTTTGATTGAAAATATACTTTTTTAAAATCAAAATTGTCTAAAATTATGATTTTTTTCTAAAACAACGAAACCTTTTTAAATTATGAAATATTTTAAAATCAATCTTTTCAAAAAATAAAAGTTTTACATAAAAATATTTTTTACAAAACAAGCCCATAGTTTTTAAAGATTGAGATATTGATAAACATAACGAAATTTTTTCAAAACTATAACTTTTTAAAACGAAAGTTTTAAGAATATTAAAAGTGTTTTATCAGCTAAACAAATTACATTTTTATTTGACATTTTACAGTTTCTAACTCTTCGTTAATAAATATTTAGTATTTTTTCTTATTTAACCCGTGTAATACACGGGGTTATAACCTAGTATGGTTTATATAGAAATATAGATAAAAAGAAACAAAATAAATAAAGGTGAGCTTTATTATATTGACGACATGCTCTCAATATAGGTAATCTAAAATGATGTCGTTCCATTGTTTTTTGTATTAGTAGTATAAAGAAAACACAAAAACACAAACACACATATATATATATGTATGTGTATGTGTATGTGTATGTGTCAGGGGCGGGATGGACTCTCATCCAGGGCCCATTCGCTCATGGGCATAATTTTTTAAAATTATTTTATATATTATAAATATATTTTATAAAAAATTAGTCATAAACTATAATACAATCAAAAACTTAAGCAAATTATATTTTAAATCAAATTTAATTTTTGGGCTCATTTTACTAACCCAACTACTCAATTAAAAGTCTCTTTTTTAAAAAATAAAATATTTAAATCTCATAGGTCATCGTCTATTATTGAATGTTTAATTATTTAAATGGTTAATTGCACAGTTTAAAAAATAAATAATTTTGCTATGTTTATTGTAATACATAAATCTCATGAGTTATCGATTAATTATTACACTATATCATTGTAATACTATGATTTTGTTATGCTTATTTCTAAAACGTTTGTTTTTATTCAAAAAATTAGTTTATATAATTCAATTCATTAGAGGCAAGTGGCCTTTTTTTCCTGATTGTCCTGGACACTAAAATCCTCAGGACCAGCCCTGTTTCCCTCCACCCACAATTTTTGTTGCAATGACATGTGGTATAGAGTTTGAGGAGTAAAAAATCTAGAAAAACCTACAGCCAAGACATGTCGTTGGTATACGGTTATTTGTCTTAACGATACCTGTCATCGTCATCAGCATAAGAAGTAATTCTTTTAGCGAAAGGCATAATGCATGCATCACATCCATACTTCTACACAACCCACAGTATCCAAAAGTGTAATGTTCTCTTAATACTATTTCTGGTTATTATATTAGAGTCAATAGTTTTATTAACATATATTACATTTTGATTTTTTTTTAAATCATAAGAATATTTATTTTACCTAGATAAAAAAAAAAACAAAGGATTCTTGTATGACCACACAAACTCGCATTTTTGTCATTAAAGTTTAATTTTTATGTGGAGAAATAAATGGAATCTTTCCCACATACTCACATGAGAGGGGTTGATGTAGTTGTTTTATGAAATCCATGCAATATGTAGGAATATCTCTGTTACCTAGGGATGCTATTAAACTAACAACGCGCTGTTTTCCAGTAATCACATGTACGTGACACATATTCTTTTTTAGAGGCAAGACAAATATTTCCCATAGCATTACTAAATTCGTATCATATTATAAAAGACAACATAAAGAAACAAGATCCACTCATGGCTTCTTGATCTTTACAAGTACAAGATAGAGAAGGAAAGTATAGTTTTCTTTTGAAAATGAAGCTTTTTCATCAAAAAGACACTTTTACAAGTTGAGGAGAGCTCAAGAAGTACATCATGTTTTGAAGGAGATAAATCGTAATTATACTAGTACAGAATATGAGAAATGTCTCGACAAATATAATATGAATTTAAAAGACGTAGAACCTTAACAGAATAACAGTTATGTATGTTTCACTTGCATGCATAATAGAAGTGACAAAACAGATTCCGCAAACACGTAATTTTTAACGTGTTGCGCAATGACCTTAAATCTTCAAAAATTCAGCATTTTAGACGTGATTAACTTCTTTCATTTGAATTTCCAGTAGATTTTGAAAAGCTAGCTTCGTCTTGCAAGTATATAATGTATATCGCTAAAAAATGTTCCAAATGGTATACTTCTTTTTCATTCAAAATTTTGAAAAAAGAAACTACATATTGCTATTCAACGAAACACTTGGACTTTGTTTGATTTTGGATATGAATATTTCAATTCTAAAATAATACCTTTTAGTTGGTGATTTTATTCTGAGGACAACCATTCTTACAAGATGGAAGGATTGTTTTTCCCTTTATACCGTATTGATTGTTTGTTTGTAACAACAAAAAACAAAATGCTAGGGGAAAACTAATTAATCTTTTGTATATATGTGGGAATCTAAAATGCTCACAAATTATTAAGGTCTAAAGCCAAATATGTAGCCATAGTAGCAAACAAGTAGAGATCATAGTATGACAAACAATAAAACAAGATCAATACCCATATGGTTTTCTTTCAACTTCAGAAAGATTATGGAACAAAAAAGAAATGAAATCACAAGTGCATAGTTTAGAACAAGTACCTCAAGATCTCACTTAGAATTTTGTCTCATTCATATAGTCAGATCCAGAGTACTTGCCCTTTTTGCTTTCTGATCATTACAACCATCATCTTCTCTTATTAACTTGTTTCTGATTCTTGAGAGGGAGGGTGAGTACAATGACAATGACAAATTACCGTCTTCTTCTTCTACTCCGCCATTATCAACTTCCAAAGCTTTTGGGCTTTCAGTATATCGAGAGCAGACCTCAAGAGATAAATTTAGATCAAGATTCAAATCAGAAGCCTTCCTCTTTGTTCCTTTATTACTTTCAAGACTTGTGCATTCCAAATCTATCACAACATGCTGATGTTCTTGAACGTTGAAGGGATTGAGATTTAAGATGTTGTTTGGAAGCTTATGGTATATCTCTTGCAACATCTCCTTCTTCTCACTCATTCTTGATCTAAATTTATCATTAACCTCGTGGATTCGGCATGAGGTTTGTTCACTTGGTGGCATATGATTAGGTTGGAGACTGTGACTTGTTTGTCCCACGCGATTTAATGCCAAAATTCTATCGGCGGTCGTGTTATAAAATCTTGGTTTTGTCTTTTCAAATGAACAATGCTCCTTCAAAGCATTATGCATCCAATCATGATGATAGGGTGATGTATCTTGGTATCTTTAATTAAAAGCACAAAAGCATACAATTATTCAACTTTCAAGAGATGAAAAGAAGAAAATTTGAGATCTAGAGGTGTAGTTTTAATACTACAAGAATAAAAGCATTTTAAGCATATTTTTAACCATTTCTAGTCCTTTTCTTTGTTCAAATCTGTTTTACCTGAAGGTTGAATCACATGTTCGGTTGTAGCATTGAAGCATTTGTAGTTGACTTAAGTTATAAATATTAGGATCTCCACCTTCAATCCTTGGACTTGGTACTGCTATACAGAAAAGACTAAATGAATCAGATAACAGAAAAGAAGAAATATGAAGCCAGATTCATTGATTAGTAGGGTTAAAACAATCAGTAGTTATCAGACCTTGGTTTTGGTCATCGAATTTCTTGCTTCTATACATCTGATGAAATACACAACCAGAAGAGAGTAAATCAAAAGCCTTTTTTTTCTTTTTTTTTTTTTAATTACAGATCAATATAAAAGGATCTATAGTTTAGCATTCTTTTTATGTATTAGCAGTAGAAGAACCTGTAGATGACTTTTGACATGAGCTATGTGAAGTCCTTTGACATTCATCAATTGAAGAACCAATTTTGGAGTTGCTTCTGCACAAAATGGAAGTCAAAATCGTCAGGCGATAGTCGATAGAAGCTCAAAACCAAGTTTGAACAACACAAAAAGCCATGTATCATTATCACTTACTATCTTGTCCACCAAGCCTTTCAACTGCCTGAACAAATCTAAGATGCAGATCATTCGTCCACCGGAGTCTAGGCATCTTAGATCGGACATAGGGTCGAACAAACGGCTTCTTCTCACTCTCTTCTACCGTGCTATTGCTTGAACTCCCTCCATCTTTCAACTCCACAACTTCTTTGGACTCACTTTCTTCTTCAACCTCCTCATTCGGATATGAATCTGTACTTGTTTTCGAGCACTTGGTTTCTTCACTTCTCTCCATGCTTAACTACTTGATCTTTCTTTGATCTCCTTTTGTCTGTAATAGCACTCTTGATGTGTTACAATCATTCTTCAAGCTAGTAACCCTACTAACATTGAACACAGATTTATTAGCTAGATTTCATCCCAAATTCCATAATCACATCCTTCCATTTTAAGAAAAAACCCTGATAAATTCTGAACATCAATAAATGCTTTCATAGAATTTAGACAAACATACCATTAACAACTTTGAAACCCTAGGTTGATAGATCTTTTTCAAAGATGCTCTCTCTCTCTCTCTCTCTCTCACCTCTCTCTATATCATGTAAGATAAATAATTCTGTCATCTATATTATATGCCCACCAGTGTATCCATATATATGTGTACATATTACATACATAAGCCTTACATGAATGCATCTATATGATGCATAAAGTAGTTGGAAAATAATATGAGTTAGGTCTCATATGAATTCAATCGCTATAGCACAAATTCTTACGTAAATAATATTTTAATGTAGAGTACCGAATCCTGCATCAAGAAATAATAATATATTGTAATATGAAAATGGGGAAAAGACAGGGGTGGTCGTTGATTAAATACCTTCTTCTGCAGAGAGCTACATATATAAGCCAAGAAAATTCAATTGTTTGTTTATTGAATGAGTCCAAGTAAGTTCAAAGTTAACTTTTACTCAATCTTTGTCTTAATTGGCATCGCACCATTTTCAATATTTCTTGGAAAGAACAAAGAAACACCATTGAACCTTGAAATTTCACACATGCCTTTACAAGTATGAAGTTCGAACCCATAATTACATGATTGTTTAAGGGAAGTATAGCATGCTTATACAACCACAGCTAAACCATTTAGTTATTTACGAGGAATATGTCTAGTACGCTAAAACAAAGCGTACTTTCAGTTGACGTGTAATTTGATCTGATATGTAAAAACCTTTGTAAAGGTTTAAGCGACATTCAAATGTGGCAATTTTTTGAACACCATTTAAAAAAAATGAGTGTGTGTGTGTGGTTTTTTAAATTGACATGAGTGGATATCAAGTTATGTTAACCAAACGTTTAGTTATTATGTCACAACCAGATGGCCGGACTTTGTGATCGTATATCTTTGTGTTGGGGCCATCCTTCTAGCACTAATTTTGTTTTTCTTCAATCAATATATTCCATTGGTATTTGGAATTAGATAATTAAGCATATTCAAAACTAGGTGTATGGGAATCGAAGCAAACCAAAGATTTGAAACAACAAAGTTGTACTAATTCTCTTTATAAAATTTATTCTCAATTTGAGTTTCATTCTTGTGAACATACTCCCTAGGCTGAACACATACGTTAGGTAGAGAGCACTACAAGGATCATTGCCCAAAATGCCTGGTATCCATTGTTTGCAGTTAGGACAATGGACTTATGTGTAATATGTTAAGATGGATGATTTCGTGGCAACTAAATATTTTTAAACAACAACTACGTCAAACTGGGCTTTTACACTACAAGAAATGTTATCAATAGCGGCGACAGTGATAGCGGCGACTTCCGCCATTAGCGGCGACACCATTAGCGGCGACACCATTAGCGGCGACCAGTCGCCGCTATTAAGTGTCACTCCATATGCTTTTTAAAGACTAAGATCTGGCTGTTGAAAGTGCGCTAGATCTGACGGTCAGGGTTTCACCGTACACAAGAATATTAGCGGCGACATTTTGAACACCATTAGCGGCGACATGTTACCGCTATTGGTGCAGATCTGATAAAAAGCAGGTTTTCCCCTCCATTTCCTATCTTTCCCTCCTCACCACACCTTCATTACCCGGTTATGACCACCAGGGCTCCACCACCTCCGGCGACCACCGGTTCACGACCACCAGGCGACGACCACCACTCCTCCACCTCCGGTCACCACCTTGCTCAACCTCCGGTCACCTCTCTGCCTTCTCTCAAAATCCGACCACCACCATCCACTCACGACCACGACCATGGACATGCTACTACTCCCGTGGTTGCTTTTGTCATAGATCTCGACCACTGTCACCGCTAATACCTTTCTACCGTTTTTTCTTTCAACACAAGTTACAAGGTAATTTTTTTTTGTTTAAATACTATTTTATGCTTGTTTATGTTAATGTATGATTGAAACATATTTAGATTTTTATTTTTAGTAGGTTGAACATAATTTTTAGTAGAATTTGTGTAATTTTAGGTTTTAATAAAAATTGTTCAAGATGGTGAACTAGTGAGATGGATTTAGGTATTTTGGACATTTGATGTAGAGTATTTGTTATGGATTTGATAAATAAAATTTGATGCTTAAACTTTAGTTGAGTTTAGGTGTATTTGGATATTTGATATAGACTTTTTGTTAAATTGGTTGAAAGATGTTTAGATGTTGATGTTTAGTTGGTTGAATAAAACTTGTTAAAATATTTATGTAATTATTAGGTTTTAATTATAACATGTTCAAGATAGTGAATATTAAAATAAAATTATTATATGTAATTTATGCTTAGTTTATAAATATATTTATATATGTTGTAAGTTTGAACTAGATAGATTTGGTATTTAGTTACTTAACATTTAGTTAAAAATTGCTTAGATCTATTTATGCATTTGATATATATTTTTGTTTAAATAATTGAAATATATTTAGATTTTAATTTTTACTTGGTTGAATAAAACTTGTTAAAACATTTGTGTAACACTCTATAATGAACAAAAATAAGAAACAACAATAGTTAGCTATAATAAACAAAAATAGAAATTACCTAAATTATGAAATGAAACATGAAATTACTTGAAACAATTGCAATAATATTGCAATTCATTCAAACAATTTCATTCAAACAATTTCAAAATGGGTCAAAACGACATGAATTGAGCTTGTACGTTTGAAAATAACTTAAAATTGGATGTGTTACGTGAATCATAGTTGGTTTATGTTATTATAGCTTTTTATTGCAAAAATAAACTTTAATTATCTAAGTTTAGCTTAAACGGGTCAAAATGGGTCAAAACGACAAGAATTAAGTTTATACGTGTCAAAATAACTTAAAGTTGGATGTGTTAAGTGGATAATAGTCTATTTCAAAATATAAATGTATATTTTGTTTTTGCAGGAGCAAATTTCAAGTATATTTCAAAATACGCAATATATGTCACAAATTACGCAATTAATTGCTTCGCAAAAGGCTCCAAATCAAGCCGAAGAAGACGATTCGGACGAGGGGAATGAGTAGTGTATTGTATCACTGGATTACGTTTGTTTTTAATTGCTTATGTATGTTTAAATTTGAATATTATTAGGAAATCAATCTATATATAGTGTATGAATTTATATATATATATATATATATATATATATATATACATATATATATATAGGTTTATTTGAATTAGTAATGTATTGTATGACTAGATTTATATGTATGAAATTTCAATGTTATTGCCAATATATCTAGGTTTATATGGGTTGAAAACTGGAAATTTAAAAAAACAAAAAAAAAATTTTTTAAAAAAATTTGGCATTAGTGGCGACTTGCAGACTATTAGCGGCGACACAATTAGTGGCGATCTATTAGTGGCGAATATTTGGTCTTTATCGACAAAGTATTAGCGGCGAACCTTTAGTGACGACCTGTCGCCGCTTAAAGTATTAGCGGCGACATTATGGGGCAATAGCGGCGACACGTGGCGCTGCTTATAGTCAAAAATTTTGTAGTGTTAGCCACACTTCTTAAAAACCGCAACGTCACATTTTTGATGAAACATGTGGCTGAAGGTCAATAATCATAGTTTTAGCCACACCTAGTTTTAGCCATCTATTTTTAACTAGTTTTAGTAACCATGTATTAGACAGTTTAAATAAATAAAATATTAAATATAATAAAAATTTATTAATTATAAAATAATATTTTAATATAAGATGTGATTGAAATTACGTATAAGTACAACCTATAATTAATAAAAGGCAAAATTAAAGAAAACGTCCTTTAGGTTTATAGAAAATTACATGTATCATCCTTTATTTTCAAAAAGTACTCTAATCATACTTTATGTATATCTTTTATAACAGATTTCGTCTTTTACACTAACAGCTTTATCTCACTTCTACTTCTCGTGGGGGTTAAGTTATTCTATTAAGTAAAGAGTAATTTGATCTTTTTAAATTTAAAGAACTATTTATGTAATTAAACTTAAAGTATGTTTTCTGCAATTCTTTTACCTTTTAATTAATTTATGTATTTTTACAATTATACATATACATATGATTTTTATATATAACATAGCATATATTAATTAATTATTTTCATCAACATTTTGCATATAAATATAAATTATATAAATAGTATTATTATTTTTTATACTTACGCCCTTAGCCCTATATATTTTACCTTTAAAATTTTTTACAAGATATCTTTATATAATTATATATTATTACGTAAAACTTGTATTTTTTAATCTAAGATATAATAGTGATTAACAGAGAGGGTCACCTGTCATTAGTTTTTTAATTGAGTTTTAACTAAATTTCATGAATCGTTCCTCATGTGTTCTTTTTAACTAAAAATATATTCTAGCTTTAAGTAAAAACAAAAAAAATTAACTAAACGGAAAATAGACGTAAAAACATCAAAGTACACACGTGAAACATAAAAATTAAAAACAATAACTAATTCGATATAGGACCAGCGCGTTTTGACATGGCTGATAAACTGAAAAAAATAGGCATAAAAACGTGGAATCACACACGTACGTTGCGGGTTAACTCCGAAGTATAGAACGAAAAGTTTATAAAAGATGAAAAATATAAGCGAACAAAGTTGAAAGTAAAAAATTATTAAGGTATAATTGTAAATAATGTAAAAGTATTATGGTTAAAAGTAAAAAAATTATAGATAAAAAAACAAAAATGGATACAACCACTAAAGGTAAGGTACAAATTATTATGCACAATATATTTGATAATTTACTAATATATATATATATAATATTTTTTATTTTAATAAAAAGTTGTTTTGTGTCTAAATTTTATATTTAACATAATAATATTAATACAAATTTAATAATATAAATTCAAATCAGTTAACAAATAATTATTAACTAATTATAATTTATATTATTAAAAGTTATGATAAAATTTGTTAAGTTGTATAACATATGTTACTTGTATATCTTTATTAAAATAAAATAATTTAAAACATTATATGTATAACAAATTTTGAAATAAACGCTAATTACAAAAAACGTTCTTTAAATTAGGTTTAAAGTTTCTAAAATAGTCCTTTAAGGGGTAAAAAGACTAAAATGCCCTTGGCTTAAACGAGAAAATTAACGCACGTTAGTTTAAAGGACGTAATATGTTATGAAAAGTATACATGAAGGATGATTAGAGTACTTTTTGAATATAAAGGACGATAACTGCAATTTTCTATAAACTTAAAAGACTTTTTCTGTAATTTTGTCTTAATAAAACAATAATATTAATTTTTTTTTAAATTTTTAAAAAATAAAAAATTAAACATTTTGTTTCAAAAAAATATCATTTTTAAAAACTTTCTTATTATATCTCTCAATGAATTATTTTTGGTTTATAAAATTAACTTTTTAAAAATATTAATTTTAAAATATTTTGTAATTTTTAAAAGTTTGATGTTTTAGAATTTTTTTATTTTATACAAATTTATTTCTTTAAAAATAACATTAATAAAAAGTTCTTTTTTTTAATTTATTAAAAAACTATTTTAATCTAAAAAAGAGTTAAATAATATTATTAGTAATTAAAGTTATTATTTAATAGTAGAGCAAAGCACGAAAATTTTGGTGAGAAAAAATATGATGTTATCATGTGTCCTTCATATTTACTCTTTTATTAGAGTAAAAAAATTCAAGGGATAAAAGAAACACCTTGTTGAAACCTTTAGCTACGATTTCATAAAAAAATTTGACATTTACAAGCCACACTTGAAAATTGTAGTCAAAAGTGACCAACTTCATTGTGCTTGTCTGATTTTTTATTCATGTGAAGAAAAAGACAATCTGAAACCTTTAGCCAAGTTTTAAAAAATATATGATAATTACTAGCCACAATCAAAAGTATTGGCCGAATGTGATTAACTGTCATGGTATTTCTTTAAGTTTTGATTCATGTGATCAAAAACACGTCTATCCGAAACCTTTAGCTGCATTTCTATAACAAAATATGGCATTTATTAACAGCGCTTAAAAGTGTTGCTAGTTGTGACAAACTGCCATGGTATTTGTTTGATTTTGGATTCCTGTGACCAAAAACACATATATTCAAAACCTTTAGCCACACTTTAAGAAAAATATATCACATTTAATGCTACGCTCAAATAGTGTAGCCAAATATGATCAAATTCCATGATATTTATTTAGTGATATGGCTAAAAGTGAATAGATAGAACCTAATTTTGCTTATACCTCAAAAAGGTAAACACTTTCAAACCTAGACCAAACGGAAGCTATACATTCTAATACAATTGTAATACCTAGCATTTTAGGTTATTTCCGACTAACACGAACATCAATATTTGATCATTCATGCATGTTGTTAATTAGGTTTGATTAAGTGCTTCATGCAATACATTCAAGCATTGGTAATTCGGACAAATCACACATGAGACTTGTCCCAGAACGTTGGTGATTTATCAAAATAATAATTCCAACAAATATAATTTACGTGAAATTATATGTTATATGATTCCAAGCTTAGATGGTTAGCTTTATGTGGAGTTTTATTGTACTATAGCAGTTTTCACACTAGCATTAAAGCAATACCATTTGAGGCACTATATGAACGTAAGTGCCGATAACCTGTTTGTTTGGTAGAAGAAGGAGAAAGTCATATCATTGGTCCCGAATTTATGTGCGAGATTATAGAGAAAATCATGCAAATAAAAAACCATATGGCAGCAACACTTGACTAACAAAAGAGCTATGTTGACAAACGCCGAAAAACTATTGGAATTCCAAGTGGGAGACAAGGTTATTCTAAATGTATCACCTTGGAATGGTGTAATTTGTTTTCGGAAATGATGCAAGTAGAATTAATGCTACATTGGACCTTTTGAAATTATCACGTTGGGTGGTTAGTTGCCTGTAAGGATTGTGGAAGAGGCTGATGCACCCAAAACATTCAAGGTGCTTCCTGCATGCATGCACTTTGTGCATGGTGAAAGTTACTACGGAAGTTTTACACACTGCACAGAAATTACTTTAAGTGTAAAATCTTACTAAGCCAAAGACCAAATCTTCTGAAGCCAAAGATGAAGTCTTCCGAAGCTTAGAAGACAAAGTCTTCCGAAGCCATGAAGATAGAAGACTGATTTCTTCCGATGACAGAGAAGACATGCTTTCTCTGATCAACTTTTTCAGAAAGCTGACCAACTTTCCGCTGCCACTCTAAAGACTCACCAACTTACACAAGTTGGTGAAAAGGTCCATGCTTTAAGAAACTGTAGATTATGGTCTTGAGTCTGTAACTTTCTACTTTATGTACTTTTATCCTTTTTGTAATATATTAGGATGTGAGCTATGGCATGTCATAGTCACTAGTCAAAAGGCAATCTGTCTTTTGACTTTACATTGATCTTGTTGTTTAGATTAGTGTTTCCAGCTCGCCTTCAAAGTATGGCCGGTTGTAGGATGTAGTATAAAGTATCTCAGGTCCTTATATCTTATGATGTATGCTTTGTAACACTTGTAAAAGAACTTGAGAGCAATATACTTTATCCTTGAAAACCATTACTTTGTGTTTTTTGTTATGTCTTATCTTGTTTTGCTTGTGTTTCTTAGTATCACTCTAAAGGTTCCAGTTCCCTATTTGATCTGTTAAGTGTTCTAAGTCTCTCCTCATTATGAAACTAATTGCATTGAACCCCTTTAACGATCCTGCAATTGGTATCAGAGCATTCCAGGCTTTGATTGTAAGATCTCACTATCCTAGATCTCTCAGTTTTCACAAAACACTTAACAACTCAAATGGCAGCTCTCACAAAGGAAGAGATGGAAACTGGCACTATGACAAAGTCCCCACTGATCACTTCTGAAGACTTTGATACTTGGTGTCAAAGAACGGAAGGCTTCATCAAGTCATAAGACTCCAGGATGTGGGAATCTGTTGTCTTTAGACCTTACATTCCATGCACCTCTTCAGCTGCTGCTAGAGGTGGCATTATACCAATAGAGGTAGCTGACTATTTTGAAGAAGATAGAAAAAAGATTGATATCAACCAGAAAGCCATGATTGCCCTCCAAGCTGCTCTTCCAAACTCCGTTTACAGGGGCTTCAAGAAGTGCAAAACTGCTAAGCAGTTATGGATGCACTGAAGCTCATGTATGAGGGGTCCTCTGAAGCAAAAGAGAACAAAAAAGACCTCTTAAAGCAGCAGTTTGACAATTTCACCTACAAAACAGGTGAAACCATGACTCAACAATACTTTAGGTGCGTTGAGATTGTGGACACTTTAATGGATGTTGGAGTAACTCTTGAAAATAGGAACATTGTAAGGAAGTTCATGTCCTCTGTTACTAGACAATGGACCTATTACTGTGTTGTTATCAAAAGGACTGAGAACCTCAAGACTCTTACTCTTATAGAGTTGTATGGTATTCTCAATGGCTATTAGATGGAGATGAACATGCAAAATCCATCTAGTAACTCCAGCAATCAGCAGAGTTCAGCCCTTCATGTGATTGAAAAGGATTGCAGAGAACCACGGCATCATCTCATCTGCTACCCTAACAACTCACAAAAGGGTCCTTTCATCACCTTCCCTGAGACATCAAGGGAGAGCTACATCCAAGAAAGTCCATTCCAAGAGACAAGCTCTTCTCATGCTTTTATGTCTGCTGATGAGAGTTCAGGAAACTTTCTCTTCACCCTTGAAGACCTGGACTATATCCATCCAGATGATCCAAAGTACATGGAGATAGTCCAGCAGATGACTCTTCTCACTCACAGAGCCAAGAAGTTCTACAAAAGAACAGGGAGAAAGTTTCCTAGCAATGCAGCTAGTGGAAAGTTTGGACTGGACAAAAGCAAAGTGAAGTGTTATTGTAACCAAATTGGACATTTTGCTAGAGAGTCCAAGGCACCTAGAACTAATGGTGGGCAGGCACAAACCAGACCAAACTACACTAAAGGAGCAACCTAGAATGAGAAGCCAAAGCAGCAAGTTGCAGTTGCTGTTGAACAAGAAGGCTTTGATTGAAGCTTTCAGGTTGAAGATGCATCTCCAAACCAAGCACTAATGGCAGATCATGATGCAGCTAAGGTATTGGAACATCTTTGTACTCCTGAATGTATTGATAAAGTTAACAGATATAGGTCCTATAACTTAGAGATGAGATCTGATCTTGAGTCTTTAAATATCTTAAAATCTGATTTTAAAAGAGCTGAAAATAGGTATAAACTAAAAATAGAAGACTTAGAGATAACTATTTCCACTCTTAAATATGAACACACAAACTACAGAACTCAGATCAAAGATCTCATCAGCAAAGCCCTGGCGGAAAAATGTGTTATTAGAATAAGTAGGGACTGGGATCTACTGAGATAGCTCCTCCACACTCTTTACTATCTATAAGATCTCCAAGGTGTGAAACTTGTGAAGATGAGCTTCCCCTCATAGACCCACGAGTGAAGAGGATGAAGAGGAGATAGTGAAGGATGGGTCTAAGAAGAGTGAGGAAGATCATCCTAAGAAGGGTCACTATTCTCCTGAGGAGAGAAAGGCTGTTGGGATGACCAAGTCCAAAAAAAAAAACTTGATCAGAAGAGCCAAGAGAAAGTCGAAGAAAGCTCAAGAGATCAAGGACACTTTCAACTCTAAGCATAAACAAGTGTTCGTCTCTGCTGGATTTGAAGTGGTGAAGACTGAAGACTCAACTATGAATCCTAGTACCAGGGATTCTAGTTCTTGTCAAACTCATCCCAGCAACAAGAAGAAGGCTGATCAGTTGTATACCACTCATAGACAGCCTGAACCATCCACATACAACAGCAAGTCACACCCTAAAAGGCTTGCTACTTCATCTGTGAAGATGAAGATGGAAATGGAAAGCGATCAAGATTAGTCTTGCTCCCAAAAGAAGACTCTCAGAAGAATGCACATGGATTGTCTCATGTGTGGTAGTACTTATCATCTAGGTAAGGATTGCATTTACAATCCTAAGAGTACTGTCCATATGATCAAGAAGAAAACTTCTGAGAAGATCAAGAAGAAGCCAGCTTCTGAAAGGAAATCTTTTTCTTTTGGAAGCTCCAAAATGAAGAAGAAGACAAGTGAAAACTTGCCTTCGGAAGAAAAATTGGTCTCGAAAGAAAGGAATGCTTCCGAAGCACTGAAGCCTGCTGCAGTGATAGCTCTGCAGATCAAGCTCCTATCAGTACAACCATGAAAAATCCAGATGATACATCTGAGGTGCTTTTAAATTCCAGCATAGAGGCACAAAACTTAATGGAAGGAGCTTCAAATGTAGAAGGAAGTGGTAGTGGTGATAATGATCAAGAATTTCTTGATGCTGACAATCATTTCATGGAAGACAACATCAATGATGTCACACACTCATTGGATCAAGTCTCTCTTGATAGGTGTGGTGATGTGGTGGGAGATTCTTCACACACTCATTTAGATCTCTCAAATCAACTTGCTGTGATCTCTCAACTTAGGATCCACAAGTCTCATCCCACCACAAACATCATTGGAGATGTTGAAAAAGGAGTAAGAACAAGAGGACAAACCCATGACAAAAATGTTTGTCTCTACTCTTGTTTCCTATCCCAAGTAGAGTTAAAAAAAGTTGAGGAGGCTTTAAAGGAAGAAAGTTGGGTTGAAGCTATGCAGGAGGAGTTGCTTCAACTCAAAAGGCAAAAGGTTTGGAACCTATGTCCTCTTCCTTTAGGGAAGACTACCATAGAAACCAAGTGGATGTTTAGAAACAAGAAGGATGATAGAGGACTTGTCATCAAAAACAAGGCAAGACTAGTTGTTCAAGGATATACTCAAGAGGAAGGGATTGATTACACTGATGTCTTTGCTCCAGTAGCAAGACTTGAAGCTGTCAGGATATTCCTAGCTTTTGCTGCATCCAAGAATTTCACGGTCTACCAACTTGATGTCAAGTGTGCTTTTTTATATGGGGTGATTGATGAAGAGGTGTATGTCAAACAACCACCTGGCTTTGAAGACCCAGATCATCCTGATTATGTATGCAAGCTTGATAAAGCTCTTTATGGGTTGCACCAAGCTCTAGGGAAGTGATATGAGACTCTATCTCAGTACCTATGTCATCATGGATACAGAAGGGTACTATAGATGGAACTCTCTTCATCAAAGGAACAGGAAATGACTTAATGCTGGATCAAGTTTATGTAGATGATGTTATCTTTGGGTCAACTAATCCAAAGCTCTGCAAGGACTTTGAGAAGCTGATGAAGCATAGATTTGAAATAAATGCCCTGGGAGAACTCAATTTCTTTCTAGGAATTCAAGTGAAGTAGGTTGATAATGACATCTTCATAAGTCAGTCAAAGTATGTTCAGGACATACTAACAAAATTCAGCATGACTGAGTGTAAGGTTGCAAAGACACCCATAGCAAGAAACTTTACTAGGAATATTTTCACCAACTTACATTAGTTGGTGAAAAGGTCCATGCTTTAGGAAACTGTAGATTATGGTCTTGAGTCTGTAACTTTCCACTTTATGTACTTTTATCCTTTTTGTAATATATTAGGATGTGAGTTATGGCATGTCATAGTCATTAGTCAAAAGGAAATCTGCCTTTTGACTTTACATTTATCTTGTTGTCTAGATTAGTGTTTCGAGCTGGCCTTCAAAGTATGGCTGGCTGTAGGATATAGTATAAAGTATCTCAAGTTCTTGTATTTTATTTTCTATGCTTTGTAACACTTGTAAAATAACTTGAGAGCAATATACTTATTCCTTGAAAACCATTCTAAGTTGTTCTGTCTCACTAGTTTGCTTGTGTTCCTAAGTATCATACCAAGGTTCAAGTTCCTATTTGATCTATTAAGTGTTCTAAGTCTCTCCTCATTGTGAAACTGATTGCATTAATCCCCTTCAACGGTCCTGCAAACACCCATTAAGATGTGTATGCATATGCGGGCCTAAGCCCAATTATTGTTGGGCCTATATCCATTATTTCAAATCATGATAGTCATTTCTCATCACGATTCTAGAAAACTCTTCAAAAAGCACTAGGTACACTCGTGGACATGAGTACTGCTTACTATCCTCAAACTGATAGACAGAGGGCATCTTTTTTTCCTGAAGATTCCATCAACGAGAAACTCTCTTTGATCTTGTCTACATTCATAACTTCAAGGTGGTGACAATCATCCTTTAGTTTTTTGTTCGGTAACAAATTGAAATATATTTATGTTATTTTATATGAATTATCTTTTATTTCTTGATGATTCAGTTCTCATTTCTATTTCAATCAAATTGCAATATTAATAACACTAGGGAGATAACCACTAGGGAGATAACCACTCGTGCAATGTGCCTTTCACTAGACAGCATCTCATGATAGATAATTGGAAGGCTTAGAATTTATTGCTTGTTATGGCTACAAAATGTCATTTACCACATCAAAACAACACATTTTTATCCATTTTTCATCCTCAGCACCGATAAACTGTCACTGGAAACTTCTACTTGTCAGAGGTTTTTGTCAAACACATAAAGTAGTTTTTACAATCACCACAATTGTACCACATTCAAAATTAGGTTTACATCAACAAAATTCAAACGTAAAACACAAACATCATTGTAAAAGCATATGCGTACGAATCAATCTCGGACAACTAAGGTTCACCATCATCGACCAGCAACCATCACCAATGGGAAGTTATACATGATCAATAATAAAATTGATATTCAGGTTAATTGTTGTCTTAAATGAACTAAGAGCCACCATCATTGGCATACCGGTAAGAGTATTACAAAAATAGCCAACAAAAAGCATAAAGAGTGTTAATATGAAAAGTTCATATAGAGCATTTCTAAACAAAGAGCAATTGACAACCCAATAAACTAAATATCCAACATCAATGACCCCCAAAATCAAATAAACACCATTATCATTTGTTCTTTACACCATTAATCTGATGAAGATTTGATATTTATGTCATATATTAATTTTGTTACACTAAATCTGCTTATCTTAAAAATGAGTCATAATGATAATAATAAATCATAATTTGCTTGTTTTAAGAATTATATCATTTGAAGATTTTTTGTGTTCGCTAAAGATTGGAGGCTTGGTGTAGCTTCTAAAGCTTTATAGAGGGATAAAACTAAAAAAATTCCATAGTTTTTAATTCGAATAAAATTCATAATCGTCTCGAATTCAAATAACTTATTCAAAATAAATATTCAATTAAAATAGCTTGAATTTATTTAATTAAATTCAAATCAAACCCAGTAAATCCCAAATTCAAATGACCTGATTCGAGCGATTCCAATAAGGGTTTTCTGTTTGTTACACCACTTGATGTGACTTAATACACTAAACGGTCGTTTAACTTTCCGTAAACGTCCGTTTACCCTTCTACAAGCAGTCGTTTGCAGTTCATTGAACGGTCATTAACCTTTTTACGAATATTTCAGCTTTTATGAACATGGTCGTTTCTTTTCATTTTTAAACGGTCATTTTTGTTCTTAGTAAACACTCGTTTATTGTTTCAAACGGCTAGTTCACTGATTAATAACCCATCATCACCCACAATATTATTTTTATACCACCATCACCTACAACATTATTTTTCATCTTTCACCACCATCACTAACAACATTATTTTTCATCTTTCATCACCATCACCCACACCATTGTTTTTCATCTTTCACCATTATCACATACAATCTTATTTACCATCACCCACAAATTTATTCACCTTCCACCACCCACAATTCAAAATATTCAACCACAATTCAAAAAATTTTCAATTTCTTTGTATTAATGGCTTCAAGTTCATGTCAAGATACCGCTTCAGTTCGTGTTTCGAATCACCCTTGTCTTCAGTTTCGTCGAGTATCAGATGAATATAAAAGACTTGAAAAGCTTTTACATAAAGAATTTGAGCCTTCATGTTCAATATCTTGGAATTTGTTATGGGACGTCGAAGAATTCACCTATGCTCGTAACATGATCAATGAGCAATGGAATTTTTTGTCATTAGCGGCCCGTGATATAAAGAGCTTTGTTTGGAGTTTTTCGCAATGTTTAATTTCGACTCCAACAATTATAATTATAGGTATGCTAATGTCATGAGATTATATATATATATATATATTAATGTCATTACTTATTAATTGATTTAGTTAACTTATATTTTTTAGTTTTCATTTAACAGTGACGAAAACGCTATTACATTTGTGCTCGGGGGGGGGGGGGGGGGGGGCGCCAAATAATTTATCCGTGGCCCAGTTTGGTGTTTTGATGGGTTTATACACATTTAAAGAAACTCATCAATCTGATTTTTTGAATGGTTTACGCAATTTCCTGAAGATTATAATGATACAATGTTTTGGCAAGAAATTGGTGAGGGTCGATGTATGCCTAACTAGTCTAACACGGGTTGGAAAATTTTACATTTCATGAAAATAATAAAATGTTAATTATGTACGATAATATAAGACAATAATGTAAAAAGAACATAACAGTTAATAAAATATATGCTTACAATAAAGTTAGGTGAAAAACTTTAATACATTGGAAGAAAAATTAAATTTTTTATAAATCTCTAAAAACCTCCTTATATACAACATTTGAGGTTTTAATTGAAGTTTCAGCATTCTCGTCTAATATAACCCATCTTTAATCCATCTCTTCTAGTAACTCGTGACAATGCAACGTAAAGTTGTTCGTGTGTAAAAGCTGGTTGTTTTAAAAACAAACCAACTCTTGATAAAGATTGACCCTAGCTCTTATTTATTGTCATGGCAAAACACATAGTTAGAGGGAATTTTCTTCTTTGAAACTTAAATGGTAGCCTCTTGTCAGTTGGTATTAATGAAATTCTAGGGATAAAAGTATGTTCTCCAATATTACTGCCAGATATAACCTCTGCTTCTATAACACAATTTCCTAATGATATCACTTGTAGTCGCGTTCCATTACATAACCCACTTTTTTGGTCAATGTTTCTGAGAAGCATTACTGGAACACCGACTTTTAACACTAACTTGTGATTGGGCAAACCGCCAATTTTTATTCCATTGAGTATATCTGGAGAGTATAAACTTTCATCTAAATTAGAATTCAACATTTCTGTTTGACATATAGAATCAGAACTAAGATATTCTCTCTCTTCACCCGGGAAAATTGAAAGCAATTTTTCATTTATCTCATGCGCCACCTTATTCTTTGGAGTTAAAATTGCTCTTTCATGAAAGTAATTTGGTTCTTTATAATTTTCTAAAACAGAAGGATATACAAAATCAATCAACTCTGAAGCAGGATCAACTGAATTGTTTATTATAAGATCATCCGGTATGTCAATAACTGCTTCACCATCATTCTTACCACTAACGGTACCTTCACCTATGCTCAAGAGCCATTATGCAAACATTCTGGTTTGCTCTACATTAGATGAATCATTACTGGAAGTCAAACTTAGGTTTTTTGTCAATCTGAGCAAATTGTAATTTTTCCAAATGTAAGAAGAACTCAAAGAAGCATCAACAATTTGTTTCCTACTACCACTTGGGACAACTAGTAGAATTTGTCTAAAATCACTTCCAAAAACAATTACCTTCCCACCAAATGGTAAAGTGAATGCCGATCTTGATTCAGAAGAAAATATGTCTTTTAAGGATCTATCAAGAGCTTCAAATGCGTGTTTATGTACCACTAGTTCTTCATCCCAAATAATCAGTGAAGTTTGTCTAAGTAGACGTGCAAGATCGCTGTCTGGTTTAATGTGACAAAAAGAATCCTCAACTATGTTTAAAGGAATATGAAATCTAGGATGTGCCGTCCTACCACCTGATAGCAAAAGAGATGCGATTCCGCTTGAAGCAACATTCAGTACAATCTTTCCTTCTGATCTCACAGATGCTGATAAAGTTTTCCACAGATATGTTTTTCCTGTTCCACCGTAACCATGAACAAAAAACACTCCACATTTATTCCTTAAAACTGTAGTCATTATTTTGTCATAAATATGCCTTTGCTCATCAGTCAAGGAAGTGTAAAGGTTATGAAATTCATCTTGCAATACGTCTTTGTTATATGCTAGTTCTTCATTATGTAACAAATTGTTTGCAGAAGATATAAGATTATGATCCGGATATGGCATGGTCGAGAACCTTCGTTGACTTAAATTATTACGAAGCAAAAACTTTTCAATCTCATACAATGTAAGATTTTTAATCTGTTCGTCTGAAAGCACTAAACCTGAAAATAGACATATAAAACATAAAGTTGTATGAGATAATAATTATTAACTTGATGTAAATTATCTAATTTAAAATACAGTTAATTTATAATACCTTGATGCTTTAAGGTAATACGTTGGTTCTAAAGTATTCCATCAGATAAGTAATTCCATGTTCTTTCCCAAACAAAATCAAGCCTAGAAAGGCTATCAGACATTAACATCGTAGCAAATAAACTTATAAAAAATAACCAGTCCTTGAAATGCTAGCTTCCTCAATTACTTCAATGTACTCATTATCATCATCCAAAATGCAGGACCGTTGAAGGGGGTCAATACAATCAGTCTCACAATTAGGAGAGACTTATAACACTTAACAGATCAAATAGGGAACTGTAACTTTGGGAATGATACTAAGAAACACAAGCAAACAATAAAACTAAGAACATCAGTCGTGAATGGTTTTCAAGGAATAAGTATATTGCTCTCAAGTTCTTTTATAAGTGTTATAAAGCATAAAAAAATAAAATACAAGGACCTGAGATACTTTATACTACATCCTACAGCCAGTCATACTTTGAAGGCCAGCTGGAAACACTAATCGAGACAACAAGATCAATGTAAAGACAAAAGGGAGATTGCCTTTTTACTAGTGACAATGACATGCCATAGCTCACGTCCTAATATAATACAAAAAGGATAAAAGTACATAAAGTGGAGAGTTACACACACAAGACCAGAATCTACAGTTTCCTAAAGCATGATCCTTTTCACCAACTTATGCAAGTTGGTGAGTCTTCAGAGTTGCAACGAAAAGTTGGTCAACTTTCTAAAAAAGTAGATCAGAGAAAGCACTTCTTCTCTGTCCTCGGAAGAAATCTGTCTTCTGTCTTGATGGCTTCCGAAGACTTTGTCTTCTAACCTTTGGAAGACTTCATCTTTGGCTTCGGAAGATTTGGTATTTGGCTTCAGAAGATTTGACACTTAAAATATATTCTTTGCAGAGTGTAAAAACTTCTAAAGTAACTTCCACTATGCATAATGTGCATGCATGCAGGAAGCAACTTGAGTGTTTTGGGTGCATCAGCCTTTTCTATAATTCTTACAAACTCCCCCTAGGCCAAAGTACCAAAACAGAGAAGTTCTTCAACAGTTGATAGTCCTAATCATGATCAGGAGCATTCCTTTCTTCATCATTTGATCAGGATCCTTCAGACTCTCATAATATCTTCTCATATCAAAGAGATCATGCAGAGGTAGATCAAGCATGCCCTGCTAGAGATAGACATCTTGACCACCTTGATCTCTGATGACATACCATTTGTCTTGATTAGCAGTAAATGACAAGGACAGGATGAGTCTTCCTGATGCAAGAGGCTCTACTTGGATTGGAGTTGATTGAGTAGCCTCTTGTTGCACTTTCTCAGGATGTTCTGATTCATCCTAAGATGCTGAGGTGGATGCCTTGGAATTCTTTTTCTTCTTCTTGTCCCTTCTGATGGCCATCCTTTTACTCTTTCTATATTTTAACAGAGGAGAGTGGCCTGCAGCACTAGTTGAGCTTTCTTTACTCTCCTCAGTTGGGTCCTTTTCTCCTATTTGTTCAGAATCAGGGGGTTGAGAACCCTGCTATGGGTCAGAAGATGAAGTTGGCTTGGATGTAGCTTCAGGATTAGGGTGTGTTGTCTCTTGTGGTTTAACCTTTACCTTAACTTTAGGTACAGCTTTACTTGGTGGAAAATGCAAGTCAACCAGCTAACCTTACTTTATCTTCTGCTTGATCCTTCTGATATACTCATTCATTGTGGATAGAGACATAGGACCAAGTCTCCTTCTAAAAAACCCATACAGCTTCAAGAAGCTCACCATCTTTAGTCTGTTAGCAGACTTCTTTTCTTGTGCTCTGATGGTGGCTCTTGTTTTAGCAGCCTCCTCTCTCATCTTCCTCTTGACAGCTTTCCTTTAGGTTGGAGCCTCTTCATCCAGCTGTTTGGGGTACTCAAACTCAATGTACTCATATGAGAGAAGGTGCCTGCTAGAGACATGTGGCACTCAGATAGGCTATCATCTTTTGTCTTTTTTGTTCTCTGCCTATTAAGTTTGTTTTTGTTATACAGCCACAGACTCCTTTTCAAGGCTTTCTTGAACTGGAGCAGCCCTAATTGTAGCTTTCATAAGCTTGGGATCTCTCCAGATTTCTCTCCCCTTACCTTTTTCTTCCTCTCTCTCTTCTCCTCCTCAATCTACTCAGGAGTCATTTTTCTTTTCCCTTTGTCAATTGTTGGGCTGTATGACTCACGGTGGAGAGAACTTTGGCCTTTTAATGATTATGCTGAGCTTGAGCTCTGGCCAGAGAGAGGTTGTGATACACCTTCACCTGCAGATGTTTCACAAAGGGTACTGGGTGCTGAGGTTGAGCCTATATAGTTGTACTCTTTTTCTGAATTCCTGCAGCACCCAATCTTGGATTGCCTCAGCTAATCTGCCATCCTGTCTGTTTTGTCTTGGGTTGACAAGTGGCAGATCAACTAAGTTAATACTCTCATGGAATTTTAGGGTCTGAAAGTTGAAGAGCTCCTGCTACCCCTGAGATCTTGAGAGCACCAACGCCATTCTTGAACTATCATACCACCATCCCACTATTGGATTTTTAGCACGTTAGGATGGGGCAAACATGGCCATTGGAATTTCTTCCTTAGATAGCTGTTGAATTATGGCCTCCACATCAGTGTGAGTCTGAGTAAGTTGTTGAGTCTGGACAACTGCAAGTGAGGGTGGTGAGTCCTCATTGTCCATACTCAAGACAGAACTCCTAGGTTCTATGGTTGCATGGACTTTCTCCCCCTTTTTGGTAGCATCACCCACTTGCATAGGTAAGCTAGAGGTTAAGTCCACCACTTCCACAGGTTCTTGTGGACCTGGTTGAGTTTGTCTGGTTGGTCTCTTAGCTAATTTGCCCTTGAGATCGGTGATCTCAAGTTGCTGGTCATTGACCCTCTTCTGTAAAGTAGTCACTTGAGATTCCAAGTGACTGACCTTGGAGACTAAATAGGTGCAGGTTTGTAGAAAATTTTGCACCTTTAGTTTCAGACTCCCCTCATCTTCAGAAGAAGAATCATGGGGGGATGAGAGAATTGGACTAAAGTCTTTTTCCTCATTACCAGCATAGTGTTCTTGGCTGCTGGATTTCCTCTGCTCACTAATAGCTTCAGGTGCAGTGTTAATGGGTTGAGTTGCCATGGTTGAGGTCTTAAGGATGTAATCACTAGCAATAGTGAGAGCCTCTTTCATATGGACCTCCTAAACTTATTTAGGGAGATCCACCTCAGAATAGGTTGGATGATGTGGGCTGGACATAGGAGTGGTAGGAGCACTCATCTTTCCTTGAGCAAGTGTGGAGAAGAGAGACTCATGGTACTCACTGAATCCCACGTCCTCATCATCATAGAATTCAAGGTTAGGGATCGGCTGCTTTAGATCAAGAGGCTGGGGATGGTAATTGTCCCCTGAAGGTTGTTCACTAGAGTTTTGAGACTCTGAGTGAAGGCTTAATGCTGTTTGGGTGATGAGCTCATCAGGGTGAGCATGAGGAACCTCAGCACTGATCGTGTGAGAGATGGGAGTGGTTAGCTCCTCAAGGGAAGTGGCAGCTCTAATGTCCACTTCCTCTTGCATGGGTGGCGATATAGGTGCCTGAACAAACTGAATAGCTTGAGCAGAGGTTTGTTTGTATTTTCTTGAGTAGGTGAGGGTTATTTTAGGTTGAGAGGGTTGTTGGAAGATAGCAGGTGTGGGTTCAACACTAGTTGGTGCTGCAAGGTTGTCACCTTGAGCAATGAGCTCTAACATTTTGAGGACAAGGGCTGTTCTACCCCAGAGAATCCCACATTTGGTTTTCTCATGATTTTGAAGATGCCGGGCTTCATCTGTCCCAGTTTAAGAATCTTACCTGCTCCCTTCAACTGTGAGCCCAGTTCACAATTGAGATTGTGCTGGACATATCCAGCAAACATATAATATTCTAGGGAGTCCAAGTTAGCAAGTAGATTTAGGTATACAAAGTGTGAATATCGGAACTTGACCCCCCGAACCAGTCCATGAACTATAAAAGAGAGGTCTTCAGGAATCTGGTCCCATCCTCCATGCTTGTTGGATAAGCTGTGTATGATAACATGGAGGAGGTACTTCCATTCAGATAAGACCTTCCCTTTCCTGAAGGTTCTGATTGAGAAATCTCCTTCATAGCCCATTTGTGCAAAGGATTGGTTAACAGAAGATTAAGGAAAGGACGAGTCACCTTCTATATCATCCAGCTGAAGATGAGAGTTTATGATGGCTGGAGTGATGAAGATTGTCCTCCCGTGCCCTGTGGCAGACAGTGCCTTCTCCATATCCATGGTGACCTCTTGGCAGGTCCTCCAGAAGTCCGATAGTTGATCCTCATAGAGAGGAGGATCAATGGTGAGGGAGGTGAAGTAGTTAGACAAAGAAAGAAAGCGGCAAATCTCTGAGACGCCAGGATCTTTCTCAGAGTTCATAGTATCATTAGTGTGATTCGAAACCAAAGCTGAACATATAACCACACGAATAACTCGTAAAATCAATCCATTCCTACCATAAACTCATTAGAAGACTCCATAACCATTTACGAACACTCCTACCTCAAAAATCCACTAAATCCATCTTAATAACATCTGTTGATCTACATAAACCATTATTGACCATTAAAACAAGGAAACCAGTTGTAAGGACCATGAAACTACTAGTATCCACTTAATAAGAACCAACAAATAAATTACAGTAGTGGAATTAAAGTAACCAGATGAACAACAAGAAACGTAATGTTTGATGGATCAAAAAGAAGTTAAATCAATATAACATGATCAAGTAAATAGGATTTTCTTGTACGTCAATCAAAATTATGCAACTACAGATTGGTGTATAAGAGTATTTACGAAAGCATTACTAAATACATATGAAAGGAATTAGTTATACTAAAACATTAAACAACTATAATTCTATTGTTTGAACGTACTTATAAATCAATCTAATCAAATATGATGATAATTATCATCAGAATCGTAACAATGTATCACAAATGGAACATAGTATCATTAGTGTGATTCGAAACCAAAACCGAACATATAACCACACGATAACTCGTAAAATCAATCCATTCCTACCCAAAACTCATCAGAAGACTCCATAACCATTTACGAACATTCCTGCCTCAGAAATCCACTAAATCCATCTTATAATAACAACTGTTGATCTACAGAAACCATTATTGAGCATTAAGACAAGGAAACCAGTTGTAAAGGATCACGAAACTACTCGTATCCACTTAATAAAAATCAATAATCAAATTACAGTGGTGGAATGAAAGTAATCACATGAACAACAAGAAATGTAATGTTTGATGGATCAAAAAGAAGTTATATCAACGTAACATGATAAAGTAAATAAGATTTTCTTGTACGTCAATCAAAATTATGCAACTACAGATTGGTGTATAAGAGTATTTAAGAAAGCATTACTAAATAAATGGGAGAGGAACTAGTTATACTAAAACATTAAACAACTATAATTCTATTGTTTGAACGCACTTATTAACCAATCTAATCAAATATGATAATAATTATCATCAGAATCACAACAATGAATCACAAATGGAACATAGTATCATTAGTGTGATTCGAAACCAAAACCAAACATATAACCACAAAAATAACGACTAAAGTCAATCAACTCCTACCCGAAACTCATCATAAGACTACATAACCATCTTAGAACACTCTTGCCTCAGAAATCCACTAACTCCATCTTATAAAAACAACTATTGATCTACAGAAACAATTATTGACCATTAAGTCAAGGAAACCAATTGTAAATGACCACGAAACTACTCGTATCCACTTAATAAGAATCAATAATCAAATTACAATGGTGGAATGAAAGTAATCAGATGACCAACTAGAAACGTAATGTTTTATGGATCAAAAAGAAGTTAAATCAATGGAACATGATCAAGTAAATTGGATTTTCTTATACGTTAATCAAAATTATGCAACTACAGATTGGTGTATAAGAATATTTATATAAGCATTACTAAATACATGGGAAAGGAACTAGTTATACTAAAATATTAAACAACTATAGTTCTATTGTTTGAACGCACTTCTAATCCAATCTAATCAAATATGATTATAATTATCATCAGAATCGCAACAATGAATCACAAATGGAACATAGTATCATTAGTGTGATTCGAAACCAAAACCGAACATATAACCACACGAATAACTTCTAAAATCAATCCACTCCTACCTGAAACTCATCATAAGACTACATAACCATCTTTGAACACTCATGCCTCAGAAATCCACTAAATCCATCTTAATAACAACTGTTGATCTACAGAAACCATTATTGACTATTAAGACAAGGAAACCAGTTGTAAAGGACCCAAAAACTACTCGTATCCACTTAATAAGAATCAATAATCAAATTACAGTGGTGGAATGAAACTAACCAGACGAACAACAATAAAAGGTAATGCTTGATAGATCAAAAAGAAGTTAAATCAATGTAACATAATAAAGTAAATAAGATTTTTGTGTACGTCAATCAAAATTATGCAACTACAAATTGGTGTATAAGAGTATTTAAGAAAGCACTACTAAATAAATGAAAAATGAACTAGTTATAATAAAACATTAAACAACTATAGTTCTATTGTTTGAACGCACTTTTAAACCAATCTAATCAAATATGAATAAAATTATCATCAGAATCGTAACATTGAATCACAAATGGAACATAGTATCATTAGTGTGATTCAAAACAAAAACCGAACATATAACCACACGAATAAATCCTAAAATCAATCCACTCCTACCCGAAACTCATCATAAGACTTCATAACCATCGTCGAACACTACTGCCTCAGAAATCCACTAAACCCATCTTAATAACAACTGTTGATCTACAAAAACCATTATTGACCATTAAGACAACGAAACCAGTTGTAAAGGACCACGAAACTACTTGTATCCACTTAATAAGAATCAATAATCAAATTACAGTGGTGGAATGAATGTAATCAGACGACCAACAAGAAACGTAATGTTTGATGGATCAAAAAGAAGTAAACTCAATGTAACATGATCAAGTAAATTGGATTTTCTTGTACGTCAATAAAAATTATGCAACTACAAATTGGTGTATAAGAGCATTTATGAAAGCATTACTAAATACATAGGAAATGAACTAGTTATAATAAAACATTAAACAACTATAGTTCTATTGTTTGAATGCACTTATAAATCAATCTAATCAAATAAGATTATAAATATCATCAGAATCGCAACAATGAATCACAAATGGAACATAGTAACATTAGTGTGATTCGAAACCAAAACCGAACATATAACCACCCAAATAACGACTAAAGTCAATCCACTCCTACCCGAAACTCATCATAAAACTACATAACCATCTTAGAACACTCTTGCCTCAGAAATCCACTTACTCCATCTTATAAAAACAACTGTTGATCTATAGAAACCATTATTGACCATTAAGACAAGGAAACCAGTTGTAAAGGAGCATGGAACTACTTGTAACCACTTAATAAGAATCTATAATCAAATTACAGTGGTGGAACGAAAGTAATCAGACGACCAACAAGAAACGTAATGTTTTATGGATCAAAAAAAGTTAACTCAATGTAACATGATCAAGTAAATTGGATTTTCTTGTACGCTAATCAAAATTATGCAACTACAGATTGGTGTATAAGAATATTTATATAAGCATTACTAAATACATGAGAAAGGAACTAGTTATTTCGGAAGATATTATAGAATTTCTTCCAAAGGTAAATTCTAATAAGTAGTTATTTGGTGTTAAAGACAAAATGTTCTTCCGAAGGTAATTTGATATCTTCCGAAAGAAATATGTTCAAGGTTTTCAAAAATCTAAGAAATATAATTTAAAAGATTCTTCTTCCTAGATAATCAGGGACTTTTGAGGGTGATAAAATAGACAACTTAGGACACACAGATTTTAGAAATAATATTGAGTTTTAGTTTAAAAAAAGCTACTCAAAGTTAATCATCTCAATAGCTGATATGAGATACTTAAATCTTTGTTCATGAAAAGCTTTTGTGAACAGATCAGCATATTATTTATTTGTGTTAACTTTGACTTGTTTGATTAACCTTTTTTCAAAATTATCTCTAATTAAATGATACCTGATGTTGATGTGTTTTGTCCTTGAGTGCTGCATAGGATTCTCTGTAATAGAGATACCACTATTATTGTCTATGTGGATTGGAGTCTCTTAGAAGTTGAATCCATAGTCTAGCATCTGATTCTGAATCCAAAGCACTTGAGCATAACAGCTAGCAGCAGCAATGTATTCACCTTCAGCAGTTGATGCAGATACACAAGATTGTTTCTTGCATTTCTATGAGACTATCAATCCACCAAGAAATTGACATCCCCCTGATGTAGATTTTGCAGTCATGTTGCAGCCACCATAGTTACTATCTGTATAGGCATACAGATTGAAGTAAGAATTCTTTGGATACCAAAGGCCTAGTGATGGAGCACCTTTAAGATATCTTAGAATTCTCTTAACAGTAATCAGGTGTGACATCCAGAGGTTGGCTTAATGTCTAGCACAAATACATGTGGCAAACATGATATCAGGCCTTCTGGCTGTGAGGTACATAAGAGACCCAATCATAGCTCTGTAAAGATGTTCATCCACACACTCCCCCTTAAGGTCAGGTCCAAGGGAGTGGTTTCTTACTATGGGTGTCTTTGCAACCTTACAATCAGTCATGCTGAATCTTGTAAGAATGCTTTGGACATACTTTGACTGACTTATGAAGATGCCATTGTCAACTTGCTTCACTTGAATTCCAAGAAAAAAATTGAGTTCTCCCATGGCACTCATTTCAAATCTATTCTTCATCAGCTTATTAAAGTCTTTGCAAAGCTTTGGATTAGTTGACCCAAAGATAATGTCATCTACATAAACTTGAACCAGCATTGAGTCATTTCCTGTTCCTTTGATAAAAAGAGTTCCATCTGTAGTACCCCTTCTGTAACCATGCTGACAAAGGTACTGAGATAGAGTCTCATACCATTTTCTTGGAGCTTGGTGCAGCCCATAAAGAGCTTTATCAAGCTTGCAGACATAATCACGATGATCTGGGTCTGCAAAGCTAGGTGGTTGTTTGACACCACCTCTTCATCAATCACCCCATATAAGAACGCACACTTGATATCAAGTTGGTAGAACTTGAAGTTCTTGGATGTAGCAAAAGCTAGGAATATCCTAACAGCTTCAAGTCTTGCTACTGGAGCCAAAACATCAGTGTAATCAATCCCTTCCTTTTGAGTGTACCCTTGAACAACTAGTCTTGGCTTGTTTTTGATGACAAGTCCTCTATCATCCTTTTTGTTTCTAAACACCCACTTGGTTCCTACAGTAGTCTTCCCGGAGGGAAGAGGACATAAGTTCCAAACCTTTTGCTTCTTGAATTGAAGCAGCTCCTCCTGCATAGCTTCAACCCAACTTCCATCCTTTAAAGCCTCTTCAACTTTCTTTGGCTCTACTTGGGATAGAAACAAGAGTAGAGACAAACATTTTTGTCATGGGTTTGTCCTCTTGTACTTACCCCCTTATCAACATCTCCAATGATGTTTGCGGTGGCGTGTGACTTGTGGATCCTAAGTTGAGGGATCATAGCAAGTTGATTTGAGAGATCTAAATTTGAAAAATATTGATCAGGCAGTGAAGATTCTCCTACCACATCAGTACACTTATCAAGAGAAGCTTAATCTAATGAGTGTGTGACATCATTAATGTTGTCTTCCATGGAGAGATTGTCAGCATCAAGAAATTCTTGATCACTGTCACCACTACCAATTCCTCCTACATTTGAAGCTCCTTCCTTTGAGTTTTGTGCGTCTGAGCTGGAATTTAAAGGCACCTCAGATGTATCAGCTGGATTTGTCATGGTTGTGTTGATAGGAACTCCATCTGTAGAATTTGTTACCACTGGAGCTTAAGTAGTTTGATTTGAAGGTCTTCTCAGCTCAAATCTTGGAACAGGATCTTCTGATGATAAAATACATGTGGGTCCTGAAACATTCTCACAAGACATGTTAAAACAGTTGGTAACTAAATCAAGATCAAATAGCCGACCAGAACCTCTCACACAAGGAGTGTGTTCGTTGAAGGTCACATTGGCTGACTCCTCAACTATTCTAGTTCTGAGTTGTATACTCTATAAGCCTTGGCTTGAGAAGAGTATCCAATAAAGTATCCATCATCTGATTTCTCAGTAAATTTGGCTATCTGATCTCTGGTATTCAAGATTATGCAAGGACATCCAAATGATTTGAGGAAACCAATGAAAGGTCTCCTTTTGTGCCACAGTTCATAAGGAGTCTTACCATGAGTCTTAACCACCAAAACTTGGTTCTCCACATAGCAAGTAGTGTTCACTACTTCTGCCCAAAAGGTGATGGGCAATTTAGAGTCAGACAACATAGTTCTTGCATCTTCAATTAGTGTCATGTTTCTCCTCTTAGCAACCCCATTTTGCTGAGGAGTCCTGAGAGCACTATATTGTCTTGTAATACCCTTTTCATCACAAAATGTATCAAGCATTTTGTAACACCCGGGAATTTTAAAAGAAGAGAAAAGTGAAGAAAAGGAAAGAATGGCAAAATAACTCAAGTTGAGGGGTTAAAGTTGTACATGGGGCAAAGATTATTATTAATTTGTTCAAAAAGGTGGTCATGGCCGCCCATGACCCCTGTACCATCTTTCCATCGGATTTTAGAGAGAGAAAAAGCAGAATTCTCTCGGTTCTAGAGAGAGGAAGAAGAAGCTGAATTCACGTTAGTTTTCTGATTTTTGGGGTGTTCTTGGTTGATTTCCAGCCTTCGGGTATGTGCTTATGTGCTTGTATGTGCTCGGTTGTGGGTTTTTGATGTTCTTAGGTGTTTGAACTCATAGAGCATTCGGGTTTGAAGAAGTCTTACTTGAAAGTTGCAAGAGGTGAGTTCTAGATCCCCGTTTTTACATGTTTTAACTTGTTTTGGAGCTGAAATGCATGTTATAACGTTTTTATGAAAGTTAGGTGTGTACCCGTATGAATGTGTGTGCCCTGTTTTGGGTGGGTGTATGTTCGGGACGATTGTAAGCTTGTTTTGATGCTCATTATGTTAGAACTAGGCTAGAACAGGTTAGAATGATGATTTGGGGGTCTGAAAATGATGTTAGTTAGAAAACAGTTGGCCATGCGCCTAAGTGCTCATGCGCCAAAGGTCATGTGCCCAAATAGTACCCATACGCCTAGAATTATGCCCAGGTGCCCAAGTGTGGCCATACGCCCAACTGCCCAAATGCCTAAGTGCCCATGCGCCTAAGTCAGGCTCATGCGCCTGCATAGTACCCATGCGCCTGGAAAGTTATCCACACGCCTAACTATTGGCCATGCGCCCGTATAGTGCCCATGCGCCTGAAACCTGCCCATGCGCCTAAGTATTCCCATGCGCCTAAGCAGTCATGCGCTCGCATAGTGCCCATGCGCCTAAAGACTTAAAAAAAAAATTATTCAGAAATTTTTGGGAAAAAGGGACTTTTAGGCTATGACTTGGGATGTTTCCAGGGGTGATGTATGATGATGTTATGTAATGATGTGGTGCATGCTTTTGGCCTGTTTTCTTTATGTTCCTTATTACGTATTATTCCGTGGCTTTACGTGGTGTGACTATGTTCATGAACGTAAAGTATTATGTAATGAAAGTGGAAGTTAATGTTAATGAAAAATGGAACGTAAAGAATGAATGAAAAGTCTTGCAAGCAAAATGTAAGGAGGTTCACACCCAATGAAGGGTGTTAGCTCAACTGTGTGTGGTTTAGCTAACCCAGAAGGATGCACATAGGGGTCTAATCCTTGTGATTGACCAAACGTATGGGACCCTTGTTGCTTGCCCCAGGTACTGGAGTCAGCTTCGTGCATAATGTTTGGGGTCTATTTATAGACTTCAGCCCAGTAACCAGCTTCATGCATAATGTTCGGGGTATAGCACATGGCATTGGTCCAGATGAAAATGAAAGATAATGATGAATGAACGAATGACGTACGATGATGAACGATGATGAAAGATAATAATAAATATTATCTGTATGTGTATGTATGATGTATGATCACAAATGAAAGTAAAGAATGGTTTTTAAATGAAAGTAGAGTATTTTTATTATAAAACTAGGACTCACTCAGCAACGCTGACTTTTATGCATTTTCAGTTGGCAGGTAATGGTTGCTGAGGATGGCACGGGGCGAAGCTACTTGGCAAAGATTTTGGATGGCATCCATTTTATGTTGAAATGATATTTTTGTGTTGTAATGCATCAAATGATATTTTGTAACTCTAACAACGATGTATTATTTTGCAAAAGTAATTATTAATGCATGAAATGGTTTTTGTTAAATTATTCTGCTGCAATGTTTTAATGATTTGTAATGTGATTTAAATATCATGTGCGATGAATGTCCAACTGTGAGTGTCCCGGGAACGGGGCCTTACAGATTTGGTTCTTAAATTCAGTTCCTTGATCACATCTTATGGTCTTGACCGTGTGAATAAATTGATTCTCAATTCTCAGAATGAAATTCGTTAAGATTTCAGGATTCTCATCCTTAGTTCTAAGGAAAAAGACCCAGGTGAATCTTGTAAAATCATCTATGATCATTAAACAGTATGAGGTCCTTCCTAGACTCATTACACTGGTGGGGCTAAAAGGATCCATATGTAATAAGTGTAGGGGAGTAGTGATAGAATTTCTTTCCTTTGGCTTGTGAGATACCTTATGCTCCTTCCCTTTTAGACATGCAATACAATGGTCATCACTTGTAAACTCTTTCTTTGGCATTCTAGTTACCAAATCATTCTTAATTAATTTATTCATGTTTTTAAAGTTTACATGGCACATTCTTTTATACCAGAGGAAAGACTCATCACTATTTGCTTTAGATAGAAAGCAAGACACTTCTCTTGAAGGAAATATTTCCTGCAAGTCCATCTTGTACATATTCCCTCTCCTAGGGGCTTTGAGCAATATATGCTCTTGAGGAATGACCACCCCGGGCTTGAGAATAATGCACTCATGCTTAGTAAAGAGCATGTTGTGTCTTTGATCAAAAAATTAGGATACATTCAGTAAATTATATCCAAGCTCTTTAACAAAATTTACCTTCTCAATACTGAGCTTACCATTTATGACCTTTTCCCTTCCAGTAATGCAACCTCCTGCATCTCCTCCAAAAGCAACTGGCCCTCCATCATTTTTCTCATAATTTTGGAGTAAAGAGCCATTGCCTGTCATGTGCCTGGAACAACCACTATTAATGATCCATACATTCTTGTTGGTCTTTAGCTGTTCCTGCACAAAAGAGATAGTTAGTTACATTTGAAAACCCAAGCCTTGCTGGTCTTGGGCTTATCAATATTAGTTGAAAACAATGCAATAGTAATAGATCCTATGTTTAAGCTTTGTGGACCATCAGCTGTTGTTGATGAAGAACTTTCAGTCACAGGGTCTTTATTTGTCTTCCACACCACCTTTGGAAGCTTAAACTTGACCTTCAACACTTCAGAAGTTTTAGCAACTTTGGAAATTTTGGAGACTGAACCTTCAGAAGATCTTGCTATCACTATAGCAGGCTTCAGTATTTTGAAAGAATTCCTTTCTTCCGAGACCAACTTTTCTTCTGAAGATAAGTTTTCACTTGTCTTCTTCTTCATTTTGGAGCTTCCAAAGCGAAGAGATTTTCCTTCAGAAGTTCGCTTCTTCTTAATCTTCTCAGAAGTTTTCTTCTTGATCATGTGGACATTGCTTTTAGGATTGTAAATGCAATCCTTAGCCAGATGAGAAGTACTGCCACACTTGATACAATCCATTTGCTTTCTTCTGAGAGTCTTCTTTTGGGAGCAAGACTGATCTTAATCACTTTCCAATTCCATCTTCATCTTCATAGATGAAGTAGTAAGCCTTTTAGGGTGTGACTTGCTGTTGGATTTGGATGGTTCAAGCTGTGTAGCAGTGGTACATAGCTGATCAGCCTTCTTCTTGTTGCTAGGATGAGTTTGACAAGAACTGAAATCCCTGGTACTAGGATTCATAGTTGAGTCTTCAGTATTCACCACTTCAAATCCTTCAGAGATGAACACTTGTTTTTGCTTAGAGTTGGAAGTGGCCTTGATCTCTTGAGCCCTCTTGGACTTTCTCTTGGCTTTCTTGATCAGGTTCTTTCTTTTGGACATAGACATCCCAACTGCTTTTCTCTCCTCTGGAGAATAGTGACCCTTCTTAGGATGATCTTCTTCACTCTTCTTAGATCCATCCTTCACTATCTCCTCTTCATCCTCTTCACTCATGGGGTCTATGTGGGGAAGCTCATCTTCACAACTTCCACACCTTGGAGATCTTACAGATAGTAAAGAGTGTGGAGGAGCTATCTCAGTAGATCCCAGTCCCTGCTTATTCTGATAACAAACTTTGGAATGCAAGGATGAGGATATCATGTTCTTGAAGGTCTCTTCTTCAAGATTACTTTTTTCTGCCCAGGCTTTGCTGATCACAAGCTTAGCCTTGCATTCAGTTAACTTAGTGATGAGGTCTTTGATCTGAGTCCTGTAGCTGGTAGGTTCATGTTTAAAAGCGGAAATAGTTTTTTCTATGTCTTCTATTTTTAGTTTATACCCATTTTCAGCTCTTTTGAAATCAGATTTTAACATGTTTAAAGACTCAAGATCAGATCTTATCTTTAAGTTGTAGGACCTATATCTGATAACTTTAGCAATACATTTAGGAGTACAAAGATGTTCCAATACCTTTGCTTCATCATGATTAGCCATCAGCGCTTGGTTTGGAGATGCATCTTCAACCTGAAAGTTCCAGTCAAAGCCTCCTTCTTCAATAGCGACTGCAGCTTGCTGCTTTGGCTTCTCATTCTGGGGGCTCCTTCAGTGTAGTTTGGTCTGGTTTGTGCTTGAACACCATTTGTTCTAGGTGCCTTACACTCTCTTGCAAAGTGTCCCATTTGGTTAAAGTTGTAACACTTTACTTTGCTTTTGTCCAGTCCAAACTTTCCACTAGCTGCATTGCTAGGAAACTTTCTCCCCGTCCTCTTTTAGAACTACTTGGCTCTATGAGTGAGAAGAGCCATCTGCTGGACTATTTCTATATACTCCAGATTTCTGGATGGATACAGTCCAGGTCTTCAAGGGTGAAGAGAAGTTGCCTGAACTTTCATCAGCTGACACAAAAGCTTGAGAAGAGCTTGTCTCTTGGAATGGACTTCCTTGGACGTAGCTCTTCCTTGGTGTCTCTGGGAAGGTGATGAAAGGACCCTTTTGTGAGTTGTTAGGGTAGCAGATGAAATGATTTTGTGGTTCTCTGCAATCCCTTTCAACCACATTAAGGGCTGAACTCTGTTGACTGTTGGAGTTACCAGATGGATTTTGCATGTTCATCTCTATCCGGTAGCCACTAAAAATATAATACAACTCTGTAAGAGTAAGAGTCTTAAGGTTCTCAGTTCTTTTGATAACAACACAGTAATGGGTCCATTGTCTAGGAAGAGAGGACATGAACTTCCTCATAATGTCTCTGTTTTCACGACTTACTCGAACATCTATTAGAGTGTCCATAATCTCAACATACCTGAAGTATTGTTGAGTCATGGTTTCACCTATTTTGTAGGTGAAATTCTCAAACTGCTGCTTCAAGAGGTCTTTTTTGTTCTCTTTTGCTTCAGAGGGCCCCTCATACATGAGCTTCAGTGCATCCCATAACTGCTTAGCAGTTTTACACTTCTTGAAGCCCCTATATATGGAGTTTAGAAGAGCAGTTTGGAGGGCAATCATGGCTTTCTGATCGATATCAATCTTCTTTCTATCTTCTTCAGAATAATCAGCTACCTCTTTTGGTATCATGCCACCTCCAGCAGCAGCTGAAGAGGTGCATGGAATGTAAGGTCCAAAGACAACAGATTCCCACATCCTAGAGTCTTGTGACTTGATGAAACTTTCCATTCTTTGACACCAAGTATCAAAGTCTTCAGAAGTGATCAGTGGGGACTTTGTCATAGTACTAGTTTCCATATCAGCCTTTATGAGAGCTGCCATTTGAGATGTTAAGTGTTTTGTGAAACTAAGAGATCCAAGATGGTGAGATCTTACAATCAAGAGCCTGGAAAGCTCTGATACCAATTGCAGGACCGTTAAGGGGGGTCAATACAATCAGTCTCACGATGAGGAGAGACTTAGAACACTTAACAGATCAAATAGGGAACTGGAACTTTGGCAATGATACTAAGAAACATAGGCAAACAATAGAACTAAGAAGAATAGCCGAGAATGGTTTTCAAGGAATAACTATATTGCTCTCAAGTTCTTTTACAAGTGTTACAAAGCATAAAGAAATAAAATACAAGGACTGAGATACTTTATACTACATCCTATAGCCGGCCATACTTTGAAGGCCAGCTGGAAACACTAATCTAGACAACAAAATCAATGTAAAGTCAAAAGGCAGATTGCCTTTTGATTAGTGACTATGATATGCCATAGCTCACATCCTAATATATTACAAAAAGGATAAAAGTACATAAAATGAAAAGTTACAGACACAAGACCATAAACTACAGTTTCCTAAACCATGGACCTTTTCACTAACTTATGCAAGTTAGTGAGTATTCAGAGTGGCAGAGAAAAGTTGGTCAGCTTTCTGAAAAAGTAGATCAGAGAAAGCATGTCTTATCCGTCCTCGAAAGAAATTTGTCTGTCTTGATGGCTTCGGAAGACTTTGTCTTCTAACCTTTGGAAGACTTCATCTTTGGCTTTGGAAGATTTGGTCTTTGGCTTCGGAAGATTTTACACTTAGAATATTTTCTTTACAAAGTGTAAAAACTTCCGAAGTAACTTCCACTATGCATAATATGCATGCATGCAGGAAGCACCTTGTGTGTTTTAGGTGCATCAGCCTATTTTATAATCCTTACACAAAAGACCCCTTGAAAAACATGCATGTCAAAACGTAGGACACAGAACCGTTAAAAGTTCTAATATCCTCAAAAGAAGTTGGCCCTTTCACCTTATTCAACAAAATTCTCAAATATTATGCTTCACCAATAGATGGAGATACCGAATGTATTCTACCAATCGAAAAACCGACCTTTCTTGGTACCCAAGTACGTTAGTCGGCTTTCCATACAAACTTTGTAGGAAATTCAACATAATTGAGTTTACGTGCCTGTGGGTAAATTTTATTGCATTTCATCCACTCAGTAAACATCGAAGTAGACATATATTGTTTTTCTAGAACATTGTCTATATAATCATCTGCATCGTATATAACTTGTTGTTGACCTGGCAGATGAAAGGGAAGTGTAATAACTGAAGGAGTCCTATAATGAACATCATATCCACAAATACGCCAAGATGCTTCACAAGCAGATATGTACCTACAGTTGTAATACTCTTTAATCTCGTCAACCCGAGTCAACTGTTCCATTTTGTTAATTAGTTGGAACAAAACAAACAGTCACTCTATCATTACCTTTGCTTATATAGTTAAAAAAATACTTGATTAAACCAGCTTGATTACACAATTCCACGTTTATATGCGCCTCATATCTTTTGAGAAGCTATTTGTTGTACGAAACCATGTTTCGGTTATCCAACTTTACACCTGATTTTTGTACAAATAAACCAGAATTTTGTTTTTTATACATCGGAAAACCATCAGAGTCAATACATGTTTCTTGACGAAACTTTTTTGGGAAGTTTTTCGAGCATCTTCCGTCGATCATGCATGGACACTTCATATTCTCAACACCACAAGGACCATGTATCATGAACTCACTTACAAAATAATATAGTTCTGGATCTTTATTCTTGTCTGGTATTTCAGCGGATATAAATGGATCAATATGTTCAACAGTCGGTAATTTATGCTCTGCATGCATAAATAGACATACATGAGCATGAGGCAAGCCATGTTTTTGAAATTTCACAGTGTATACCACTAAAATATTTTGAAAAAAATAAGTAAGGACTGTATGTTGTACAAATATTCTTAGAAAATACAAAAAGGATAGTATATTAAAAACTTATATAATATAAATATGTATATATAATGATTGAATTTAAAAAGTGATTGCCATACCTGCCTCAACCTTGTCGAGAATTGACTTGTCTTTTAGGTCTTTAATCATCGAATCAAGTTTGATCTTAAAAATTCTACGTAAGATATCAGGACGGTCTTTAGCTTTAAGCGTTGTGTCTTTCAAAAATCTTTTAACCTCCGGCCATTTGGGGTTGCATGTGATTGTTATAAAAAAATCTGGATATCCATACCACCGACATAGCGACATGGCGTCAAGATAATTTTGTAACATGTAACGTGCACCACCGGTAAAAGAGGAAGATAATATAACACATTGACCGATAGTGGATACATCAACGGTTCCCTGGTTTTTAGCCGCATGCAATTTCTCACAAGACTCGCTGCTTAACATCTTTTGTTGATTGCATATAAAAAGTAGTCTTTCACTTTCGATCATAGTATACGCATCGACCAAAAATTGTTGAAAAAGCCTTCTACCGTTAAGAATCAAAGACAAACCACCAGCTCTGTCTTGGATTCGGTAACTAAAGAACTGCCTTATCGAAATAGTGGATCTTTTGGAATTATAATTGTATGTTGTATGCCTATCCTGTAACCATCCTCACCATAAGGAAAAAGCAACAGATACTGAAGCGCTAGGTATGAAGGATGGAGCTCACTAATACACTATAAATTTCCTACTCTAGTCTTTACAATAATGTCTCTGCTTTCAAATGAATTATCAAGGTCACTGACTATTAAAGCAGCTACTTCTGAGGCAGTTGGCAAGTTACAAGTTCTTCCATCTTCATTCCTTTTTGCAATTAGACGCAACCGTAGATTTGCGGTGGGATATTTTTGAAAACAGTCTCCAAACATTCTATAACATTTAACCAATTGATTATTTGAATCTAACATGTCCTTTAATTCTTCTATGATATGACGATCCATTATGTCCGATGATGTTGATTCATTGTTGGATTGCCTAATCCAAGCATGTAAATTGTTAATTGAAAAACTATGTATAATTATGAAATGTAAATAATTTTAAATTTTAAACTACAAGATGTTGCAGGACATACCCAAATGCGCCTTGTGTGTTTGCAACTTCATTGTCAGTGTCATATATATATATAATTGAGAGAATTTAGGAGTGGATCCGTCTGAAGGTAGAAGACTTCCAATAGTGTTGTAATTTTCCCCGCTTAGTCAGAAAACAAATGGAGCATTACCTCTATTAATGGACGTGTCAACCTTTCCACCCATTGACGTGAAAGAACACATTGAATTGTAACGTCGTATATTTTTCAGAAAATGTTTTTCCTTAAGAATCAACGCCACTGCAAAGATTTTTATAATTAGTTGGAGCATCTTTTAAAATTGGAAGATTGACTTTTCGGTAATAACAACAAAGAGAGTAGCTTCCTCTGGCGTTGCTTAATCCACTTTTTAAGGCTTCATCTTTCCAAAGTTTTGCATGACATTTTTTACATGTGTGAATTTGATCTCCAAGATCCACATAATCTGTTAAGGTTTAAAAATATATTATAAGAATAAGATGTTGTATATGTTGATTAAATATTATATAAATATTATGAAATGTAAAATTGTAAAATGTGATAATACCTTTTGATCGACCAATGTAGTCATCATGTATCGTATTACGGGTATTGTTAAGATCCTCGTCTTGAAACCTTAGAATTGGAACATCCATTAAGTTAATGTTTCTCCTAGTGTTCTTACGATTTGAATAATCTGTATTGCTGGATATATTTTGTGGAGTGTTACAAATTCTTCAAGAGGTCGATGAAGGTCGACTACCATAATTGTAGATAGGTTTACCTTTAAAAAATCAAATGATGAGAAAGCAGATGTTATTAAATAGATATAAATACGAAAACATAAAGAATGAAATTTCAAATGCATTAACTTTGCATTAATAAATTTACTTAAAATTGTATATAATGTATTACCGTGGATGTCCGGAGAAATATTCATCGATTTTAATGCTGTTAAGGAGGAAACATTTGTTGTTGTGGATGTGATGTTAGATCTTCTTGTGAGTAAGTGATCTTTTCTCAGTTGACGTCTCAATTTGGAATTTTTAAAACCTATAAAGTAAGAGTAAAAGATAGTCATTCAAGTGCTTTAAAATTTATAAAGTGATCGCTATAAGACACGGGTAGAATATACAAACCATTTGTTATAGCTGACAATGGACTTGTAACATTTGCCAAAAGATGAGGAGAATAAAGTGCTGCTCCCTCGTATGTTAACGGTCTTTTATTCTGATTTACATTTTCTTTATTGACACCATCATTTCTCTCTATCGTACACGTACTTATTCGTTGCTTCTTTAAAGCGTCATTGCCTAAATACAACGTGTAAATTATTCAATTATATAAAAATTGTTTGTAGTTATGAAGAAAATAAAAAAATAACTATATTACCTTTTTAATTAATGTTTAATCTTTTGGTATGCATAATTTTTTTCCAGATGCGTCATTTTCTGTTCATTACGTAAAAATGTTTAGTGTAACATTATATATTTAAATGTAAATTAAAATATATTGCAGGACCGTTAGAAAGGGTGTTCAATGCATATCATTTTTCATAATGAGGAGAGACTTAGAACACTTAACAGATCAAATAGGGAACTGGTATATATCTTTCGGTGATACTTAGAACAACACAAGTAAACAAGAGACAGAAACTTAAGAACAAGATAATTGGTTTTCAAGGAAGATTTATATGGCTCTCAAGTTCTATTATAAATGTTACAAAGCATGAAAATAAAATACAAGAACCTGAGATACTTTATACTACATCCTACAGCCGGCCATACTTTGAAAGCCAGCTGGAAACACTAATCTAGACAACAAGATCAATGTAAAGTCAAAAGGCAAATTGCCTTTTGACATGTGACTATGACATGCCATAGCTCACATCCTATTGTAATACAAAAAGGATAAAAGTACATAAAGTAGAAATTTACAGACTCAAGACCTTAATCTACAGCTTCCTAAAGCATTGACCTTTTCACCAACTTGTGTACTGTTGGTGAGCCTGCAGAGTGGCAGCGGAAAGTTGGTCAGCTTTTTTGAAAAGTTGTTGATCACAGAGAGCATGTCTTTTCTGTATTCGGAAGAAATCAGTCTTCTATCTTTGAGGCTTCGGAAGACTTTGTCTTCTAAGCTTCGAAAGACTTCATCTTTGGCTTGGGAAGAATTGGTCTTTTGGCTTCGGAAGATTTTACACTTGTGTAATTTTCTTGCAATGTGTAAAACTTCCGAAGTAACTTCTACCATGCACAAAGTGCATGCATGCATAAGACTTCTTGACTGTTTTGTGTGCAACAACCTCTATGGAATACCTAACAAACTCCCCCTAGGCTGATGCTACCAAAACATATAGGATGCTCAGCAGAATGAAATCCTCATGTCTTGATCAGCAGTGTACAATCAAGACATGGATAGTCTTCTTAGATGCAATAGGCTCTTCTTCTGAATGGAGTTGATAGAGCAGCCTCTTGATGCACTTTCTCAGGATGTTATTACTCATCTTGAGATGTTAAGGAGGATGCCTTGGACTTCTTTTTCTTTCTCTTGTCCCTTCTGATAGCCATCCTTTTTCTCACTCTATACTTCAACTTAGGAGTTTGGCCTGTAGCACCAGATTGACTTTTTGTGCTCTTCTCAGTTAGGTCCTTATTCCCCATTTGATCAGTAGGAGGGGACTTAGAACCCTCCTGTGGGTCAGAAGATGAAGTTGGCTTAGGTGTAGCTTCAGGTTTAGGTTGTGTTGTCTCTTCAACCTTCACCTTAACTTCAGGTGCAACTTGACTTGGTGGAGAATGCAAGTCCACAAGCTGACCTTCTTTGATCTTCTGCTTGATCCTCCTGATGTGCTCATCCATTGTGGATAGAGACATAGGACCAAGTCTCCTTCCAGAGAACCCATATAGCTTTAAGAAGCTCACCATCTTTAGTCAGTCAGCAGACTTCTTCTCTTGGGCTCTGATGGTGGCTCTTGTTTTAGCAGCTTCCTCTCTCATTTTTCTTTTCACAGCTTTTCTTTGAGTTTGAGCCTCTTCATCAAGCTGTTTTTGATACTCAAACTCAATGTATTCAAATAAGAAGGGATTGAGGGCTGCTGCCTGATAGAGTCCTCTGGCACTCAGATAAGCAATCATCTTTTGTCTTTCTTGTTCCCTGCTTATCTTAGTTTCTTCTTCTTCAACTGCCACAGACTCTTTCTTAGGACTTTCATGAACTGGAGAGAGGACAGGAGCTTTTTGTTGTTTATTTCTTTTTCTCTCTTCTTTGATTTTGAGGAGCAGTTCTGCTGCCTCAGCCTCCTTCCTCTCTTTATACAACTCCCTGTCTGCCAGCTCATCTAGTTCTGCCAAGGGGAGAGAGATTATTTCATTAATGTACAGTTCATGAGTCCCAGATAGTTCAATCTGGCTACCCTTAACTCATCATTCTGAGTATCAGGCCTATAGGCAGCCCTGATTGCAGCTTGCATGAAGCTTGGGACTTCACCATTTTTTTCTACCCTGGCCTTTCTCTTCCTCTCTCTCTTCTCCTCCTCAATCTCCTCAGGAGTCAATTTCCTTTTCCCTTTGTCAATTATTGGCCTATATGACTCAGGGTGGAGAGAGCTTTGGCCTGCAGATGGTTGTGATGAGCTTGAGCTCTGGCCAGAGAGAGGTTATGATACACCTTCACCAGCAGGTGTGTCACTGAGGGTACTGGGTGTTGAGGGTGAGCCTGTCTCAAAGTTCACAGGTTCTTCTTCTAGGCCTTCAACTGAGGTTTTCCTTCGAAGCTAATCTTAGGCTGCCTCAGTATCCAGTTGACTAATAGTTTTCCCTGCTAGCTCTGTCTATATAATAATGCTCTATGTCTGAATTCCCTCATTACCCAATCTTGGATCACCTCAGCTAACCTGCCAGCCTGTCTGTTTTGGCTTGGGTTGATGAAAGGCAGGTTAACCAAGTTCATACCATCATGGAAACTCAGGGTCTGAATGTTAAAGAGTTCCTGATGCCCCTAAGCCCTTGATAGCACCAATGCCATTCTTGAAGTATCATACCACCATCCCATGATTGGATTTTTAGCTAAGTGGGATGGGGCAAGCATGGACATTGGAATTCCTTCCTCAAATAGTTGTTGAAATAAGGCCTCCACATTAGTGTGAGCCTGACGAAGTTGTTGAGTCTGGACAACTGCAAGTGAGGATGGTGAATCCTCATTGTCCACACTCATGACAGAACTCCAAGGTTCTGTGGTTGTAGGGACTTTCTCCCCCTTTTTGGTAGCATCACCCACTTGCATAGGTGAGCTAGAGGTTAAATCCACTACTTCCACAGGTTCTTGTGGAACTGGTTGAGTTTGTCTTAATGGTCTCTTAGCTAGCTTGCCCTTGAGATCGGTGATCTCAAGTTGCTGGTCATTAACCTTCTTATGTAAGGTAGTCACTTGAGATTCCAAGTGACTTACCTTGGAGACCAAAGAGGTGCATATGTCTTCTAATTGTTGCACCTTTAGTTTCAGACTCCCCTCATCTTTAGATGAAGAATCATAGGGGGATGAGAGAATTGGACTGATGTCTTCTTCCTCATCACCAGCATAGTATTCTTGGCTGCTGGATTTCCTCTGCTCACTGACAGCTTCAAGTGAAGTGTTAGTGGGCTGAGTTGCCATGGTTGAGGTCTTAATGATGTAATCACTAGCAGTAGTGAGAGCCTCTTCCATATGGACCTCCTGAACTTGTTCAGGGAGATCCATCTCAGTTTGGGGTGGATGATGTGGGCTGGATATGGGAGTGGCAGGAGCACTCATCTCTCCTTGAGCAAGGGTTGAGAAGAGAGACTCATGGTACTCACTGAATCCCATATCTTCATCATCATAGAATTCAAGGTTTGGGATTGGTTGGTTGAGATCTAGAGGCTGAGGATGGTAACCATCCCTTAAAGGTTGATCACTAGAGTTTTGAGACTCTGAGTGAAGGCTTAAGGCTGTCTGGGTTATGAGCTCATCAGGCTGAGCATGAGGAACCTCAGCACTGATAGTATGAGAGATGGGAATGGTTTGCTCCTCAAAAGAAGTGGAAGCTCCAGTGTCCACTTCTTCTTGCATGGGTGATGATATGGGAGCCTGCTTAGACTGAATAGCTTGAGCAGGGGTTCATTTGTATTTTCTATAGTATGTGATGGCTATTGTAGGTTGAGATGGTGGTTGGGAAACAACTGGTGCGGGTTCAACACTAGCTGGTGCTGCTAGGTTGTCACCTTGAGCAATGAGCTCTAAAATTTTTGGGACCAGGGCTTTTTCTACCCTAGAGAATCACACAGTTGGGTTTCTTATTATTTTAAAGATGTCGGGCTTCATCTGTCCCAATTTAAGAGTTTTACTCGTTCCCCTTAACTGTGAGCCAAGTTCACAGTTGAGAATATGTTGGACATATCTAGGGAACATGTAATACTCTAAGGAGTTCAAGTTTGAAAGTAAATTAAGGTAAACAAAGTGAGAATACCTGAACTTGACCCCTTGAACCAGTCCATGGACTATGAAGGACAGATCTTTAGGAATCTGGTCCCATCCTCCATGCTTGTTGGACAAGCTATGTATGATGACATGGAGGAGGTACTTCCACTGGAAAGAGACCTTCCCTTTCCTCAAAGTTCTGACTGAGAAGTCTCCTTCATATCCCATCTGCACAAAAGACTGATTTACAACAGATTTAGGAAAGGACACATCACCTTTTGCATAATCCAGCTAAAGATGGGTGTTGATGATGGCTGGAGTGATGAAGAGTGTCATCCCCTACACTGTGACAGACAGCGCCTACTCCCCGTGCATGGTGACCTCTTGGCAGGTCCGCCAGAAGTCCAGCAGATGATCCTCATAGAGAGGAGGATCAATGGTGAGGGAGGTGAAGTAGTTTGACAAAGATAAAAATCGGCAAATCTCTGAGAAAGCAGGATCTTTCTCAGAGTTCAGCAGAGCCACCTGATTGTGTTGCCTGTGGAGTTGCATGGAGAAATCGGGTTGGTTTCTGCAGTTTAGGTTAGCCATTTGAGAGAGCTTCGTCAAGAAGAAAGGTAAGAACAGAGGCAATTTCTGGCTGAATTTAGGTTAGAAAGATATTGCAGATGAAGAGAGAAAAGTGAAAGATGGGGAAACCGTTGGGTATATATATGAAATGGATTTGAGACAAAGTTAATGCGAAAGGATAAACTTTAAAACCCGGATGTTGGTCCCACCTCTGAAAAAGTGCCCAAAAGTAGTTTTCTTGGAAGTCAAAATCTTCTGAAGGTAATTTGGCTTCGGAAGTTCTTGATAAAAGCTTCCGAGGCCAATTTGGCTTCGGAAGATATTTCTAAGAGTTTCGAAAATTTTGGTTTGGAAGAAAAATACTTAGAGTATTTCATTTCTCTTTTCAGAGACAAGTACTTTCGGAAGAGGATTGTCCTTTAATATCATTTAAGTACTTAAGAAAAATTTTGGCTTCGGAAGATATTTAGAATATTTCTTCCGAAGGTAAATTGTCATAAGTAGTTAGTTAATGTTAAGGACATAATTTGCTTTCGAAGGTAAATTGACTTCTTTCGAAGAGCAAGATGTTCAAAATTTTCAAAAATCTAAGGAATATTTTTTGAAACAATCTTCTTCCAAGTTAGTTAGGGGCTTATGAAGGTGATAAAATAGACAACTAAGGACACATATATTTTAGAAATAATATTGAATTTAAGTTTAAGAAAAAGATACTCAAAGTTGATCATCCCAATAGCTGATATAAGATACTTAAATCTCTGTTCATCAAAAGTTTTGGTGAACAGATCAGCCTATTGTTCATTTGTGTGAACTTTGACTAGTTTGATTAACCCTTTTTCAAAATTATCTCTAATTAAATGATACCTGATGTTGATATGCTTGGTCCTTGAGTGCTGCACAGGATTATCTGTAATAGAGATAGCACTATTGTTGTCTATGTGGATAGGAGTCTCCTTGAAGTTGAATCCATAGTCTAGCATCTGATTCTGAATCCAAAGCACATGAGCACAGCAGCTTGCAGCAGCAATGTATTCAGCTTCAGCAGTTGATGCAGATACACAGGATTGTTTATTGCATTGACATGAGACTATCCTTCCATCAAGAAATTGACATCCCCTTGATGTAGACTTTGCAGTCATGTTGCAGCCACCATAGTCACTATCTGTATATGCATACATATTAAAGTTAGAATTCTTTGGATACTAAAGGCCTAGTGATGGAGCACTGTTGAGGTATCTTAAAATTCTCTTGACAGCAACCAGGTGTGACATCCTGGGGTTGGCTTGATATCTAGCACAGATACGTGTGGCAAATATGATATCAGGCCTGCTGGCAGTAAGGTACATGAGAGACCCAATCATACCTCTGTGGAGATGTTCATCTACACACTCCCACTTAAGGTCAGGTCTAAGGGTGTGGTTTCTCGCTATGAGAGTCTTGGCAACCTTGCATTCAGTCATGCTGAATCTTATAAGTATGTCCTGAACATACTTTGACTGACTTATGAAGATGCCATTGTCAACCTGCTTCACTTGAATTCCTAGAAAGAAATTGAGTTCCCCTATGGCACTCATTTCAAATCTATTCTTCATCAGCTTCTTAAAGTCTTTGCAGAGCTTTGGATTAGTTGACCCAAAGATAATGTCACCAACATAAACTTGAACCAACATCAAGTCATTTCCTGTTTCTTTGATGAAGAGAGTTTCATCTATAGTACCCTTCTGTAACCATGCTGACATAGGTACTGAGATAGAGTCTCATACCACTTTCTTGGAGCTTGGTGCAACCCATATAGAGCTTTATCAAGCTTGCAGACATAATCTGGGTGATCTGGATCTGCAAAACCAGGTGGTTGTTTGACATCTACCTCTTCATCAATCACCCCATATAAGAAAGCACACTTGACATCAAGTTGGTAGACCTTGAAATTCTTGGATGCAGCAAAGGCTAGGAATATCCTAACAGCTTCAAGTCTTGCTACTGGAGCAAAGACATCAGTGTAGTCAATCCCTTCTTCCTGAGTATACCCTTGAACAACTAGTCTTGCCTTGTTCTTGATGACAAGTCGTCTGTCATCTTTCTTGTTCCTGAACACCCATTTGGTTCCTATAGTAGTCTTCCCTAGAGGAAGAGGACATAGGTCCCAAACCTTCTATCTTTTGAATTGAAGCAGTTCCTCCTGCATAGCTTCAACCCAACTTCCATCTTTTAGAGCCTCCTCAACTTTCTTTGGCTCTACTTGGGATAGGAAACAAGAGTAGAGACAAACATTTTTGTCATGGGTTTGTCCTCTTGTTCTTACCCCCTTGTCAACTTCACTAATGATGTTTGTGGTAGGGTGAGACTTGTGGATCCTTAGTTGAGGGATCACAACAAGTTGGTTGGAGAGATCCAAATTTGAAAATTTTTGATCAACCAAAGTAGATTCACCCACCACATCAGCACACTTATCAAGAGAAGCTTGATCCAATGAGTGTGTGACATAAATGATGTTGTCTTCCATGGAGTCAGCATCAAGGAATTCTTGATCACTATCACCATTTCCACTTTCTTCTATATTTGGAACTTCTTCCGTTTGGTTCTGTGCCTCTGAGCTGGAATTTGAAGGCACTTCAGATGTATCAGCAGGATTTGTCATTGTTGTGCTAATAGGAGCTCCATCTGCAGAATTAGTTACCACTAGACCTGAAGTAGATTGACTTGAAGGTCTTCTCAGCTAAAATCTTGGATCAGGATCTTCTGTTGATAGGTTACCTGTAGATCCTGAAACATTCTCACAAGACTTGTTAAAACAGTTAGTAACTAAATCAAGATCAAACAGCCAATTAGGACCAAAACCTCTCACACAAGGAGTGTGTTCATTGAAAGTCACATTGGCTGACTCATCAACTATTTTTGTTCTGAGATTGTACACTCTATAAGCCTTAGCTTGAGAAGAGTATTCAATGAAGTATCCGTCATCTGATTTCTCATCAAATTTGGCTATCTGATCTTTGGTATTCAAGATGGTGAAAGGACATCCAAATGATCTGAGGAAACCAATGAAAGGTCTCCTTTTGTGCTACAGTTCATAAGGAGTCTTACCATGAGTCTTAAACTACTAAAACTTTGTTCTGCACATAGCAAGCAGTGTTAACTGCTTCTGCCCAGAAGGTGATAGGTAGTTTAGAATCAGACAACATAGTTCTTGCAGCTTCAATTAGTGTCCTTTTCTCCTCTCAGCAACACCATTTTACTGAGGAGTCCTGGCAGCACTATATTGTTTTGAAATACCCTTTTCATCACAAAATGTATCAAGAATTTGGTTCTTAAATTCAGTTCCTTGATCACATCTTATGATCTTGACCTTGTGATCAGATTGATTCTCAATCTTCAAAATGAAATTCTTCAATATCTCAGGAGTTTAGTCCTTAGTTTTAAGGAAGAAGACCCAAGTGAATCTAGTGAAATCACCAATGATCACTAAACAGTATGAGGTCCTTCCTAAACTCATTACACCGGTGGGGCCAAAAGATCCATATGTAACAAGTGTAGGGGAGTAGTGATGGAGTTTCTTTCCTTTGGCTTGTGAGACACCTTATGCTGCTTCCTTTTCAGGCATGCAACACAATGGTCATCATTTGTAAACTCTTTCTTTGGCATTCCAGTTACCAAATCACTCTTAATTAGTTTATTCATGTTTTTAAAGTTTACATGGCACATTCTTTTATGCTAGAGAAAAGACTCATCACTATTTGCTTTAGACAGAAAGCAAGACACTTCTCCAGGGGGAGAAGTTTCATGCAAGTCCATCTTGTACATGTTCCATTTCCTGAGGGCTCTAAGCAGGATATGCTCCTAAGGAATGACCACCCCGGGCTTGAGAACAATGCACTCATGCTCAGTAAAGAGCATGTTATGCTTTTGATCACAAAATTAGGATACACTCAGCAGATTGTACCCAAGCTCCTTGACAAAGTTTACCTTCTCAATGCAGAGCTTACCATTTGTGACCATGCCCCTTTTTGTAATGTAACCTCCTGCATCTCCTCCAAAAGCAACAGGCCCTCTATCAAATTTCTTAAAATTTTGGAGTAGAGAGACATTACCTGTCATGTGCCTGGAACAGCCACTATCAATGATCCACACATTCTTGTTGGTCTTTAGCTGTTCCTGCACAAAAAAAGATGATTAGTTACATTTGAAAACCCAAGCCTTGCTGGTCTTGGGCTTATTAACATCAACAGAAGACAATGCAACAGTAATTGATCCTATGTTCAAGCTTTGAGGATCAGCAGCTGTTGTTGATGAAGAACTTTCAGTCACATGGTCTTTCTTTGTCTTCCACACCACCTTTGGAAGCTTAGACTTGACCTTCAATGCTTCGGAAGTTTTGACAACTTTGGATGTTTTGAAGACTGGACCTTCAGAATATCTTGCTTTCACTGCCGTAGACTTCAGTACTTCGGAAGCATTCCTTTCTTCCGAGACCAATTTTTCTTCCGAAGGCAAGTTTTCACTTGTCTTCTTCTTCATTTTGGAACTTTCGAGAGGAAAAGTTTTTCCCTCAGAAGTTGGCTTCTTTTTGATCTTTTCAAAAGGTTTCTTGTTGATCATGTGGACAGTGCTTTTGAGATTGTAGATGCAATCCTTAGCCAAATAAGAAGTACTGCCACACATGACATAGTCAAACTGCATTCTTCTGGAAGTCTTTTTTTGAGAGCAAGACTGATCTTGATAACTTTCCACTTCCTTTTTCTTATTCACAGATGAAGTAGCAAGACTTTTAGGGAGAGACTTGCTGCTGGATGTTGATGGTTCAGGTTGTGCAGCAGTGGTACACAACAAATCAGCCTTCTTCTTGTTATTGTTAGGATGAGGTTGACAAGAACTAGAACCCCTGGTACTAGGATTCATAGTTGAGTCTTCAGCTTTTACCACTTCAAATCCTCTAGAGATGAACATTTGTTTCTGCTTAGCATTGAAAGTGGCCTTGATCTCTTGAGCTTTCTTGGACTTTCTCTTTGCTCTTCTGATCAAGTTCTTCCTCTTGGACTTTGACAACCTAATAGAATTCCTCTACTCAGGAGAATAGTGACCATTCTTAGGATGATCTTCTTCACTCTTCTCAGATTCATCCTTCACTATCTCCTCTTCATCCTCTTCACTCATAGGTTCTATGAGGGGAAGCTCATCTTCACAAGTTTCACACCTTGGAGATTTTACTGATAGTAAGGAATGTGGAGGAGCTATCTCAGTAGATCCTAGTCCCTACTTATTCTGATAGCAAACTTTGGCATGGAGAGATGAGAATATCATGTTCTTGAAGGTCTCTTCTTCAAGAACATGTTCTTGAAGAGGCTGATGCACTCAAAACAGTCAAGGTGTCTCTTGCATGCATGCACATTGTGCATGGTAGAAGTTACTTTGAAAGTTTTACACTCCACAAGAAAATTACACAAGTGTAAAATCTTCCGAAGCCAAAAGACCAATTCTTTCGAAGCCAAAGATGAAGTCATCCGAAGCTTAGAAGACAAAGTCTTCTGAAGCCTCAAAGATAGAAGACTGATTTCTTCCGAATACAGAGAAGACATGTTCTCTGTGATCAACAACTTTTCAGAAAAGCTGATCAACTTTCTGCTGTCACTCTACAAGCTCACCTACTTTACACAAGTTGGTGAAAAGGTCCATGCTTTAGGAAGCTGTAGAATAAGGTCTTGAGTATATAACTTTCTACTTTATGTACTTTTATTCTTTTTGTATTACAATAGGATGTGAGCTATGGCATGTCATAGTCACATGTCAAAAGGCAATCTGTCATTTGACATTACATTGATCTTGTTGTCTAGATTAGTGTTTTCAGCTGGCTTTCAAAGTATGGTCGGCTGTAGGATGTAGTATAAAGTATATCAGGTTCTTGTATTTTAATGTATGCTTTGTAACACTTGTAATAGAACTTGAGAGCAATATACATCTTTCTTGAAAACCAATTATCTTGTTCTTAAGCTTTCTATCTCTTGTTTACTTGTGTTTATCTTAGTATCATCATAAGCTGTCCAATTCCCTATTTGATCTGTTAAGTGTTCTAAGTCTCTCCTCATTGTAAAAAACTGACTTGCACCATTCAAACGGTCCTGCAAAACCACAACTAAAAAATCAAAAGATAGTCAAAGTTAGGTGGCGTTAAAATTAGCAAAAAGGAAAGTATTCTTTATGAATTTATTGAATAAGAAATACGTCTCATTAGTTATCATTCAAAACATTATCCACAGACTACATTAAAAGGATTGTAAATTATATTGCATAGCAAAAATAACCACTAAAATTAATAATCCAAACTTAGAACAATGTTTTGGTAAAACGCACAGTTTAAAAATTATTTAAACAACCATAGCCAAAACGATGAAATAAAGTGTCTAAAAGTAATGAAGCTAAAATCACGACCAAGAATAAATTATGAAAAATGTCTTTTTTCAATTTTGGGAATGAGAAGTGTTGTCTTGCCATCACGACACTGTTTGGTACTTGATAAATCGTCGCAATCTTCAACGTCATACGTCTCAAGCAACTTTCGCTTTAAATCTAAGTTTGATGATTGGCCTTTACAGTTCTCATCTGTTTGAACTTTTGAGTTTCGATCATCATGAGTAGGCAACGGGGTCACATTATCATCGGTTATTTCAATGACATCCTATACAAAATTAATAAAGAAAATGGTAAGTAATATATAAGAAACAATCTTTTAAATATGATGTAAATCATATGAAAAGCAATACGAAATGTGTTCATTTAAAACAATATTCAAGTAAAATAAATATCACGTAAAAATCAAAGTTACAATAATTTAATACATGTAGAGGACAACTTACCCTTAAAAGTAGATGTTTCTTGTGACATCATCTCATTGCATGTGTTGGTAATTGAATCTGATTTTTAACCTATGTTGTATTATGCAAGTTTAAACATTTCTATGTTTATAATAGTACCTTTCTAATAAATGTATTCAATATAATAAAATTATAGCTAATTAATACCTCCAATATATTGGCTTTCTTTTGAAGCTCAATAATAACATTCGGGTCTTCGGTTAATTTGTTGATCTCAAAAAAATAATGATTATGCTCAACATTAAATTTTGAAATATCAATCTTAAAAGCAAATTTTCTATCCAACAACACCGAAAACTCATCGGGGTATAATCCTTCATAATCGCCCTAGACAAAAATTATAATGTTACCATGAATTTATTAATATTCATATTAAAATAAATGAGCAGAAATATTAAGGGAATATACAGAAAAAAAAGAATAAATTGTTCCATTCAAATATTTCTCGATCAAAAATGTTGAACTTGTTTTTAGAAGTTTGCATGCCTCACGATCAAACAACGTCAAGGAAACATTACCAGTGCAATCTTGAACCGTTAATGGGATTCTAAACCTGTGTAGAAAATATTAATGATTAATTCATAAATTTTTGTTTTACATGTATTATATTAATGTATATTAGCTCTTAGTATATACCTTTGTATAACTTCAATCAACTTTCCTTTGCAATTATTAGTGTCGCAGACATGGGTTCTTTATCACCTTCATTTTGAAGTGATGTCTCATCTTTCATGTCTTTTTTGGAAACCTTCTTGTTACATGTTTTACATGCCTCACAAAACCAAGGGATGTCAATGGGTATCAGCTTAACCGTGCCTACAATTACAACTTGCTTAGCCTATAACAAACAGATAGGAATAATAGTTTAGAATTTAGAATAACATAATGGAAATGCTTTTACAAAAAAAAAATATTACAACCTCATTTACACTTATCTCTTCAAATATTGTTAAACTCTGTTTTAGTAACAAACTCATCATACAGAGATAAGAAAAGTCCCGAAAGCATAGAGGTTTTAGCTGATGATGAGGAAGCTGCAGAGTTCTGTAGCAAGCTTTTAAATTTATAAAAAAATATTATTAGAGTGATCCAAAAGACGTAGATATGTAAACAAAATTAAGATAATAAGTAGATCTTTAATAATAAATACAAACCTGTTTCTTAAAAAGATGATTTCATCAATCTTAGAATCGATAAACAGCTTTGACATGCTGAATGAATTGTTCACATATCCAAAACAACCATAATACTTCAAAGTACCAAACTGAAGAATGACAATAGTCACGGAATTGCCTTCCTTAGTTTCAAAATGTTGTAGAATATCATTGGCGTAGGAGTCCTACAGTGAAAGATAAATCTTTCTCATCCTGTTACAAAGGATATTTTACATATAAAAATAAGTAACACAAGCTAATTAACTTTTATAATTTTGGAGAATAGGTGTATTTAAAAAAAAAAGCAAACTGTAGATCTTGAATTGTGATGTTAATTTTCTTGCTCTGTTTCCCTTCTTAGTTGTATAACTTTTAAGTTCTCCAACCTCAGCCACAAAACCGATGACATCTACATCAAATTATACAAAAATTAGTTTTCTCTACTATGGAAAACTTATTAAACAAAATTTTATTTTATAAAAAAATATAAGATAGAATGCAAAAATTTTTACCTAGTGGTTGTTCGTCTAGCAGGGTCTTTTCAAGAATCGGTTCAAATGATGTAAAATAGAACCCTTACTCCGATCCAAAGAAGTCATGGCAGATTTTCACTTCAGTGTCCGGCTGGATGCCAATCTTATTTTTATTTTCAACATAACGGTACTTGGTTTCATTTAAAGCAATTCCAGGTTTGCGAATTAAATATCACCCTGATTTAATATCATGTAAAAAAAGTTGGGAAAGAAGTAAACATAAATGTTAGTAAACATAAAGTTATAAAATTGTGAGAGAAGTAAACATAACTTATAAAATAGTGAATGTACTACGTGTAATTTATTAGATAGAAAAATAATATACGGTTTTTATATTTTGATTATAAACATTTATAAATTGTGACAAAAAAACTCACCTGCATCTGTCAGCACTTTTTCAAACTTAGGGAACCACTTCTTCAAAACATTACCTTGCATTGTTGTACCCTTAAACGAAAGAAGAACAAATATTTATATATAATTATAGACTGCAAGTAAATGTATATTTTGACATATTTCGTGTGAACAAGGTATAAAAATGATAACTTGATCTAACCTCCTCATCCATAACTATAAACTCAATAGAGTACCAATTCAATGGGTTGGTATACTTTGGCCTTTTCGAAAGATGAATTATGCACACCTTGCACGCCGTGCTATATCCAGATGAAGAATGATAAGTGTGAAAGGAAAAAAATGTATTGAATGTTAACATTATCAGGAAATTTTAACAATGTTCGATGCCATAATAGTAGTTTTACACGAGAAAATTTGTATTTTGTATTGGAAAGAAATGGTTAGCAATTTAATATAATTTTTGAATGTAATGTGTGTACATATATAAGTAAAATGTATAGTAATTTAGTGAAGTATGTTAAGTTTAGTAGAATTTACAGTTAATTATTGCAAAAATTTAGATTAAAAATTAAAAAGCAAACTTGTACTAAAAATATGTATTGATTCAAATATAACTTAGTTATATATGTCAGAAGATTTCTTTATTAATAATTAGTTAAGAAAATAATTACAAATTTAATTTACCGAATGATTTGCAGTAATTTATTTACATACCATCATAAATCTTATTCTAATCTTTTCTAAATCTTTTCTAAATGTAGTTTAATTTTTTTTGGTTATATAATGATGACTGAAATCCGTTATGTTTCTTAATTATGGAAAACGTGTCTCTTTATTAGAATAAAAGATAATTAATTAAGTAAAGATATTTATAAATCATTTTGATTGTTACGGGTTAAACAAATAAAATATTAAATATAATAAAAGGTTTATCAAGTATAAAACGATATTTTACGATAAAATAATAATTAAATTACGTATAGTAAGAACAAAATGTAATAACACAATTATATCAACTTTTTAAACTTTTGGTTTAAAACTTTGTTTTCCCAAAAAAATAATAAATAGTTTGTTTAAAAACAAACCGTATTAAAAAATATCATTTTTAAAAAATTTATTATTATAAATTTCAATATTAATTAATTTTGTTTATAAAAAATTAACTTTTTAAAAACAATAATTTTAAAAAAGTATGATGATTTTGAAAAAATTTCTTATTCTATAAAAATTATTTTTAAATATAACATTAATAAGAAGATTTTTTTTTTAAAATTTATTAAAAAAACTATTTTTTTTCTAAAAAATTAAATAATATTATTGATAACTAAGTTAATTATTTAATAGGAGAGATAAGCAAAAAAATTTTAGTGAAAGTGAATGTGGTGCCACTACGTGTCACTCCAAAATACTTTTTTATTAGAGTAGAAAAATTTTATAATTTATAACTAACTAAGGAAAGAATATAGATTTAAAAATACTAAAAATGTCTTAAAATGAATAAGTTAAATGTTTAATTAAAAAGATTATCATTTATATGTTGAATATTCTCAATTTTGAGGATGATATTTTAGAAAACATGTAGTTAAAAAAACTAATTATTTATTATTCCACTTATGGTGATATGTATATTGTTTATAATGTTGTTTTGTAATCAGTTAACTTATTCCTGCGAATTGAATATGCATTTATATTAATTTTGAGGATGATATAAATGAATTTTTGAAATGAATATATTCTCAATGTTGAGGATGATATAAATGAATTTTTGAAATGAATTGAAGGTAGAACTTGATAAACACATATTAAATTAAAATATTAAAGAATTAACATGTGTATAATATAGAAAGTTATTTTTTGGTTGATTAATATCACATATGTAATCATAGGTATAATCATAATTCATGTAGTGTTTAAAAATTCATATATGTAATTCTTAAATTCTATTAGTGAGTATTAAATAATTTTCTATGTTTAATATGGTATATATTTTTATTATATTGTTCACTGTAATATGATAATATTATTAATGTGGCATGGTCGTAGTAGGATATGGTTAATGTTAGATATGGTCAGTTTCATTTTAACGACATATAAAACTTAAAAATATAGTTCATGAATCAAAATGGTTAATTTCATTCAAACGGCCGATCAAACATACAACGTAAAACCAATCTGTGTGTTTGTAACAGTTCATGGCAGCTGTAAAGATTAATAAAAACCAATGTCATGCACGGTTAATTGTTAATACGTAACCACATATAGTTGCAAGCCATTCCTTGTTTTATATAATATTTCACCCAAAAATGATTGTGTTATGCTTTAGTAGTTAAAAAATTCCAAAATTCCATACGACGTTTGCGTCAGTGTCTTTTAACCTAATTGCTTTTAGTAACAACCAACATACCTTTCTTCGGGTCAAACTTGAATAGACACATATCTCCCACCAGAAAATTATTTCCTTTTAAGAAGTCCACCCATCCTTGTAATCCAAACGTTTTTTGTCATAATCATGTCCAACACGAACCTTGCACCTCCATTAAGCTCCTTGAGAATTAGCAATGGTTATCTTCATGCCCTTTCTAAGTTTATTTTTTCTACCAAATGACGCGGGAAAACGCTATAGTTAAAAAAGAAAATAAAAAGAAAAAAAATTAGTACAAATTTATATATTAAATAAAGAAAGAACTATGTCTTTTAAAGATAGACATCATATGAGCATGTAGTAGTGAAATAATGATTAAATAGAATTACCAAACATGTGGAAATAGGTTTACTGAAAGACTGCATTTGTAGTTGCTGGGGATCATCAAAATTAATGTCTTTAGGAAGATTATCGATTTGACCATGCAGCTCAGTAGTAGTTTGTTTAAAATCTTCAATAGCGCTTTCATAAACAATGAAATCCACATATGATTCCAAATCAGCATCCATGCTAGGCTCCTGAAATATTAATTAATGCTGTCATAGAATTAAGAATACAATAACTATGTATAATATACTTATATCAATAAACACTTACATGTGATGTGAAGTTCATATGAACATATGTAATTTCAGTATGACCAGGAATAGAGGTGTGTTCCAGACATGTGACCTAATGTGAAAGCAAAAAATAGTTACTACAAGCTATCAAACTAAATATACCTAGACATATGAGAAAATATGTAAAGAAAACCTTTGGTTCAGTATGAAAGGTATTTTGATAATCAACGGGAGAGAATAATTCAAGATTGTCCTGAAGAAAAACACGTAGATGGAAAGTATGAATGCCAATAAACTTAAAAAACAACATATAACCAAATGGTAGATATACATCACTTTTTAGTTTCTCCCATCCATCTACAGAAAAGAAGCTAGCGTCTACAACCCTCAAGGTACATCCCTAGGTAAAATGTGGAAAAATTCATATGCTTTTTGGTAAGATATTAACATCTTTTCCAATGTGACGTGTAGAAAAGAAGCTAGCGTCTACAACCCTCAAGGTACCGTATGCTTATTGGTAAGTATTAACATCTTTCCCAATGTGATGATTATAGGTAATAGCTGCAGGAAACATAAATTAGGTCTATATGTGTTAATATGTAAATATGTAAAGAAGGTTATTAAACAAATACATTTAATAATCATACCAAAGAAGAACATTCTAGATTAGGTATCACGTATGGAAAAGAGTCATAGATGTATCTAGATTCATGAGGTCGCCAAAAAGACATCTTCAAAGTAAAGTCTTCTAGTATATCAAATACGTAAATACTATTTTGTTCAAATTGTCTTTCCTTGTAGACATATCCCATCCTTCACAAATATAATAAACTTTCCCATGTTTTCGGATGTTTACTTTCCATTTGACATGATCATCTATTGTGATCATAGTTTGCCCATAAGGAAAACCTTGCTAGAAACGGAGTTCCTCGTAGTAATTAGGGAGATACTGTGTAAATTACAATTATGTTAAAATAATATAAACTATAAATTTGCAAAAGATATTTCATGTAAAGAGACACATACCAGTAGGTTTGAGCCTGCTTAAAACCGATCAATCAATACAAAATACCCATGCGACATCCTGAAACAAACCAATAGATGAGATGTAAAAATAGTTTACACACGGTCTTCCTATGAACATAAAATAAAAAACAACACAAAAATGTTCTTTAAAATGTAGTAGTCCTGAGTAAAGTAGAATTGATTAATACATGAAAAATTATTCTAAAAATAAATCAGTATAGAGTTCCATAATGTTTTCAAAATAAACTAATGCAACATAGCTTTTGATTGTAAGTGAGAAACAGATCAACTCAAAACCATTTGAACAGAAATAAACTATAATCGACGGTTGAAGCACACAAGGTCTTTTACACTATTAAATCGAAGAAATCTAACACAAAGCATGTGAAATCCTATGTTCAAGCACACGCGGACGACGTCAAAATTAAATCGAACAAAATCCCAACGAATTCAATATGAGATTCATGGATGTGTGGTTTATTTCACAGGCGGTAGTTTACACAATGATATCGAACAAGAAGTAAGTGAAATCGACATGATTCAAACATAATGTTCTGATTAAACAATGAATTCGACCATTGAATCAGAGGCATACGTTTATTGCTTGAAATCGAACAAAAACAAACATGACCGAAAATTTCATTATAGGCTGATTGTCTTAGAAAGAAATCGAAATAATCAGATTGTAAATGGTTACCTCAGCAACATGATTAATTGGTAATCGCCGTGATGCAAACGAAGGTGAAGGTGGAGATTGAAATCTTGATGAAGAGAGGAGAGGATGGGACCGGCAGTGGAGAGGAGCTTCACTTTAGGGTTAGATGTGTTGTTGGGCCTGTTTTATTAAAACCTGAATTGAAGAATGGATCGGGTATCAAACCCGCGTGTGTTTTTGTTTAAGACATGGTTAGGATCTGCCTCGTGGACATTGTATACAAAAAAACATGCCAAGTAGCAATGTAATTGTTGAAATCATGCCAAGTGGCTGAAATCTTTTCTTTTATTATGTATAGAGATAATAAAATGAAAGCTAAAAGAATAAACGATCTATTGTATAGATTTATTCATCGCGTTATTGGTCATACTATAGCTGGACATAGGATGACCAGTGGTGGGATGACTAAAAAGGATTTGTTCCTTTTATATTGTTTGATTAATAGAAGGCCGTGCAACCTGGCATATATGCTTGCTGATTATTTTACTAGTAATACGGTGATAAAAAAGAGCGGACATGTTTATGGTGGTTCATATGTTACTCAGCTCGCTGAGTCTTTACAAGCTCTCACACCTCAGAACGTGGCAAGGTTAAACGGGCTGGTTCTTATGTCTGGACTCGTTAATCGTAAGCATCTTATACAGATGGACATGATTGCGGATTATCCACAAATTAGATGGGAGTTTAAACATAATAATCAAACGTGGGTACCTCTATATCAAGACCCTCCTTAAGACCCGTATAAATAGAAATGTATTTTTTTTTTTGTATTTATGAAAATGTAATTTTGTTTTTATTTGTATAATAATGTAAATTTGTGATTTAGTTTTTCTTTATATATGAAACAAAAATATTTTAAAAAATAGATGATGAAAAAAAATGCTGACATGAAATAATGGCACCCTCCTGAATACCCGTTTACATTGTAGATAAGAAAGAATGGGGTTGAGTCCCTCGAGATAGATGAAAAGAAAGAATGGCAGGATAACAATAATTGTGATTTGATATAAAGCGACTGCCAATATATCTATAAATTCACAATTAACGATTCACAATTTACAATTCACAATTTTCAATTATTCACATTTATTCACAATTCATTCTCTTCCTTCGTAATTCAACTTTATAATGTCTCTATTTCATAACGATTGGGTGTACCAAACAAGAGAGGAATTGATGGATTGGGTGCAAAACATTGTATGCACCCTTGGATATCTTATTGTCACACAAGAAACGAAGAAGAATGTATACGGCTTCTTCAACAAGGCATTCTTTATGTGCAATCGTGATGGTGTATACAAGTCAACATCATATTCAACCACGCATTCAGGCACAAAGAAGACAGGATGTCCATTTCAACTTATAGCAAAATATCATGAAGAAAATGGTGGTTGGAAAATACATGTTGTGTGTGACGAACATAACCACGAACCTTCTAAATTTTTGGAGGGTCATGCTTATGCAAAAAGATTGTCTAAAGATTAGTACGCATTGGTGGAAGATCTTACAAGAAAGAATATGCAGCCACGTGATATTCTTACATCTTTAAAAGAAAATAATGATGAAAATTTATCCACAATTGAAACCGTGTATGATGCACGAACAAGGATACGAAAGTTGGAATAATGCACCCTAATGCAAGCACTTCTCCAATCTTTGTACATGGGTGGATAAATCTATGATTTTATTACAGATGACGAGTCAAATCAATTAAATGATTTATTTTTTGTTAATTCCACTTCATTAAAATTCTAGCATGCGTTCCCGCATGTGGTTATTTTAGATTGCACGTACAAGACGAACAGGTATCGCCTCCCTTTTCTTTAAATTGTTGGCTTAACTTCAGCAAACAAGACATTTTGTTGCTTTCGCGTTCATAAGAAATGAGAAAAAAGAGAACTTTAAGTGGGCTTTTAAATTGTCTGAGAAAGACACTGGATGACTATATGTTACCAAGTGTTATAGTCACAGATAGAGAGTTGGCTCTAATGGATGCATGCCAATTAATTTTCCCGGAAGCAATCCGATTAATTTGCAGATATCATATACAGGAAAACATCAAAAAGCATTGCAGGCCATCTTTCAAGTCTCAGACTGAGTGGGATAAATTTATGTATTACTGGAGATTTCTGCTTCAATATCCAACAATTGAGGCTTACTTTGAAAATCGAACGCAGTTGCAGACAAAGTTGATGAACAAGCATCGAAGTATTTTCCTAATCTGTTCAAATTATTGCATTATTTTATATATGAAACTAACATATTTGATTTATCATTTCAGTGGTATTTAATTACTTGACATGGTTGTAAAATTATAAAGAGATGTTCGTGTCTGCATGGATTTATCAGCATTTAAATTTCGAAGAACGAACAACAAATGGAGTAGAAATCCAACATGCTTTGTTAAAAAAACATTTGAATTCTGACAAGTCAAATTTAGATAAATTTATAGGAATTATAAATAACATAGTCCGTTTATAAGAAACACAAATAAAGGCAAGCTTTGAGGAACGTCAGATTAAATTAAACATCAACACAAAAATAATTTATTTGTTTTATTGATATCTAATGTTTCTCATGAAGCTCTAGATATAGTAGTTGGAGAGCTGAGATGAGTCAATGAGATTCAATAGCAATCACAAAGTTTTGGTTGCCATATTCGTAATAGTTGCGATTTACCATGTGCTTGTGAAATCTCCCATTATTTAAATGCAGGCAAACCTATTCCACTATATTCAATAGATATATTTTGGAGGAGGCTTGACTTATCATCGGTATCATTGAACCACGTTGAAGAAGATATTCAATGTGATGACGAACTTGAGAGGTTCAAAGAAGCTTACTAGAAACAAAAAAAACCCACGATGAAAAGGAATTGGTTAGAAAGGATGAAAGGCATAAGGGATCCTATTAGCATAAATCTTAATGATCCTACAATGCAAAAAAATACTCGTGGAAGCCTAACACTCAAATCTCAAAAACAAAACAAACCAAACCCTTCACTTGCTAAACCTACCATAGGTCATAGCTAGACGATAGATGATTTTGTCAATTATGATTTTATGGGGTTGAGCCCCCCGAGGCGCAGTTCGTACGTAGATAACACAACCCAATCGTCTTTATGTCACCACCCTTTACTAACATAGATTCCAAAAAATTTTCATCCATATATAACACACATAGAGAATGTAAAGAGTGATGGTAACTATGGGTTTTGTGCAGTTTCCTTTTCCTTGGGATTCCATGAATAATATTAGCTGAACATGAGATGTGAGCTTTTAAACAAGTTACATAACAAATCTAACTTATACAGAGATATTTTCTCTAACTCATATGATGAGACAGAATGTATGTTATCATGGTTACAACCAGGTCCGACTCCTAATCAATACTGGATGATAATGCTATATTGATCGCCAACAAATTTAATGTAATTCTTCAATGCTTATCTCCCACTGAAACTGCGACTTATTTTCCGTTCTAGATAGGTCTGCATGAACTCATATACCACCAATTCATTACCATTGCACCATGGTTGCCATTAAGTCTCTATCCGCTTAGAGGGTGAATATCCATTGTCTTTCATAACACCGATATGATATTTTCACAAAAGTAATAATGCGGCTGCCTGGGAAAAAATATATGAGGAGAGATTTCAAAGATATAATCAATATATACTTCAAAATTAATCTGTTACTCATTTTAATATAGATTACATTAGTTTCATTTGTAATTTTTGGTATTTATATTATAAAGTTATAAAGTTATTCATTTATTTATTTATTTTGATTTCTAATAATATAAATCAAAAATTTTGAATTATATAGTTAAATAGTGGAGATGTCCGCACGTTGCGGCGGTACGGCTGTTGCGCGATTTTTGGAATTCGATTTTAGTCAGTATCGGGTCAGTGCGTTATGATGTAAATTAAAAAATCAAAATATAATTATTGAAAAAATTGAATGAAGAAAAATAATTACGTATATTACAAAAGTCCTTAACACAACTATATTATCCCAACAAGATTACTGAAAGCATGGGTGATATTTGTCATCGGAAGTCACTTATTACCTAGATTTTAGGGGGGGGGTTTGTTTTATGAATGTAGGTTAGATTTTTATGATCATCGGAGGCAGCTTTTGGTGGTGATTTGCATAAACCGGAGAAAGTTAATGGAAAATTTGCCAAAACAAATTATGATCTTGATTGTTATTGATCTTTTAACAACCGACAAGGGAAAGAGGAAGAGGGATTAGTGCTCAATCGCAGTGAATAAACGGAACTAAAAGTAAATGGTGGTTTTGTTTGGCCACGTGTATATGCTTTAGCATTTGTATTATAAGAATTATATAGTATACTTTATTGTAAGTATATAAATGAAATAAAATGGTTAATTTTTTGAAATTCAAGCATGACTTTTCATATGTGTGTCTTAATTCATATATTCGATCCTTCTTTCACTTTTATTATAAAAGATATAGATAAATATTAAAAATTTTAAACTCACAATATGCCCCTAGAAAAATATTAGTATTATAGTTATTATAAACATGAAGATATATATAAATATATATATATATATATACATATATATATATATAAGTTATATACTTAAATATTTAAATAAGATAATACTTAATTTAAATAATATTTAGTTATAAAAATATAATTAGTAAATATAAATTTAAATGTCAATTTATAGTATCACAAATAAAATAAAATTTAATAAAGCAAATTAAATAATATCATATTATTAAATAATGTATTAATAATATTTATTAAATACATAAAAGAGACAAGGGTAAAAATGCAAAGATATATAAAATTTAATTGATAAATTTATCATATTACCCCTAAAGTATCTTAAAATTTTAATCAATTATTTATTCCACCCCTCTTAAATGTATTGCACTACTTTGTACATGTTGATTCAAAACTTGTATGCTTGACAAAATTACATCTCTATCCAAAGAGATTTATTATAAATTAGAATAGATATAAGCATTTAATTAAAATAATACTTAATTTAAATAGTATTTAGTTAAAAAATATGATTAGTAATTATAAATTTAAATATCAATTTATATTATTATAAATAAAATAAAACTTTAGTTTTAAAAATATGATTAGTAATTATAAAATTAAATGTCAATTTATATTGTTATAAATAAAATAAAACTTAAGAAGTGAATTAAATAATATCACATTATTAAATAATGTATTAATAATGTGTATTAAATAATACAATAATTAGAAAAGTTAATTAAGTGGGGGCAAAAGTGGAATTATTGCATAAAGCACTTGTACTTTATGTTTAAAATGTTGTATAGGTGTCTTACACTTTAAATAAAATTACTATCTTATCCTTTTAATATGTATTATATAGTAGTAAAGATACATATATAAATTATTTTAAATTATATTATAAATATGTGAACTATATAAGTTTTATTTGTACTTCTTAATATTCATATTATAATGTTCAAAAATTAGTAATTTTCTTGTTTATTTATCTATTTCATCTCTACTAATGTAGATCAAATATGTTAACCTAAATAGTTATATACATATATAAATTAAATTTTATAATAAAAGATATATAATATAAACCATATAACAAAAAATATACATAATATATACATATAAAAATTTTTAAATTATATAATATAATACATGTATATACAAAAAGTTTTAAAGTTATATATAATTTTTTTCTTAAATTTATATAAAATTATATAATGTAAATAATATACATATATATATATATATATATATAATGTTAATTGAATATATAATGGATAATATCCTATATATATATATATATATATAAATTTTATATAAAATTATATAATGTAGATATATATAATAAAAGAGGAAACCCTAACCCTCAACGGTCGTTTATGGCCCATTAGTGCGGTCCTTTACCTTGAGTTGTCAAATTATCAGTGCTCACGAGCAAACGGCCATTTGCAGCGCTTTAAAAAGTCGTTTATAGTGTTGTAAACGATCGTTTATAGTGTTGACATACGACTGTTTACGTTGTCTGGTGTATAATACGGAAGTAGGGGTGTATGAAGCAATGGGCCCTTCGAATAAACAGATCGATGTGAAAAAGCACCCTAGATGTTGCCTCAAGAGATAAAGAGTGAGCACAATTGGTGTCATCATTTTCCTCAAGGGCATGTTTTGAATTTTATATCCAAATTTCCGGCTTTGTTCCTTTGTACATGTTGCAAAACAATAAAAAAGTTGCCATATTTGCAAGATAATCGTGAAATTAGAAATCATAAGATAAAAAAATGGTCAAATTGTAGTTCAAGGTCATAAAAATCATAAGATAAGAAAAGTTTTATTTTCAAAAATAAACTTTAGCACATATCATAACATGACATATATCCACCTAAATGTAAATAATTAAAGATAACTTCTATTATGAGCATGCTAAGTATGAAATTGGAAAATAAGTTTATGATGACCCAATATACTTTGTTAGAATTATTAGTTTGTTTCAATTAATTCTTAGTCATCTATAAATAGCCTTATTAACCTAATCAAGCATGCATAACACATCAACCTTAAATCAACTTGAGATCAAGATCCAAAGCCAAACAAAACATAGGCACTCAGCTGTTTGAGGTATTCAAACTCAATATACTTAAATGAGAGATGGTTGAGAGCTGTTGCTTGATAGAGACCTATGGCACTCAGTATCATTTTCTGTCTTTCTTGCTCTTTGCCTATCTAAGTTTGTTCTTGCTATACAGCCACAGTCTATTTCTCAGAACTTTCTTGACTTGGAGAGAGGATAGGGGCTTTGTAGAGTTTCTTTCTTTTTCTTTCTTCTTTGATCTTGAGGAGCAATTCTGCAGCCTCAGCCTCCTTCCTCTATTTAGACAGCTCTATGTCTGCCAGTTCATTCAACTCTACTAAGGGGAGAGAGATGAGTTCATCAATTTTGTAGTTCCTTAATCCCAGATAATTCAATATGGCTGCCTTTAGCTTATCATCTTGAGTGTTAGGCCTGTGGACAGCCTTGATTACTACTTTCATAAAGCTTGGGATCTCTCCTGTGTTTTCTCCCCTAGCCTTCCTCTTCCTCTCCCTTTTCTCCTCCTCAATTTCCTTAGGAGTCATCTTCCTTTTCCGTTTGACAATTGTTGGCCTGTATGATTCAGGGTGGAGAAAGTTTTGGCCTTCTGATGATTGTGTTGAGCTTGAGCTCTGGCCAGGGAGAGGTTGTGATACACCTTCACCGGTAAGTGTTTCAGTAAGGGTGCTTGCTGTTGAGGTTGAGTCTGTCTCAAGATTCACACGGTCCACTGCTAGGCATTCAACCAAGGTTTCCTATTCGAAGCTAATGTTAGGGTCTGCCTTAGTATTCAGTTGACTGATAGTTTTCCATGCTAGACTTTGTTTATATAATTTTGCTCTGATTCTAAACTCCTGCAATACCCATTCTTGAATCATTTCAGCCAATCTACCAACCAGTCTGTTTTGGCTTTGGTTGACAAGTGGCAGATCAACTAGAGCTATACTCTCATAGAATCTCAGGGTAAGAAATTTGAAGACTTCTTGGTGCCCCTAAGACCTAGAGAGCACCAAGGCCTTTCTTGCATTTTCATACCACCATCCCACTATTGGATTTTCAATAAGGTAGGATGAGGCAGACATGGCACTTCGAATTCCTTCCTCAAATAATTCTTTTAGTATGGCCTCCACATCAGTATGAACCTGAGAAAGTTGTTGAGTCTGGACAACTGCAAGTGAGGGTAGTGAATCCTCATTGTCCATACTCTGGACAGAACCCCCACGTTCTGTGGTTGCAGGAACTTTCTCCCCCGTTTAGGTGATCTAGAGGTTAGGTCCACTACTTCCATAGGTTCTTGTGGACCTGGTTGAGTTTGTCTTGGTGGTTCTCAGCTAATTTGCCCTTGAGATTGGTGATCTCAAGTTGCTGGTCATTGACCCTCTTCTGTAAGGCAGTCACCTGAGATTCTAGGTGACTAACCTTAGATACTAAATAGGTGCATGTTGCACCTTTAGTTGCAGACTCCGCTCATATTTAGATGATGAATCATGGAGGGATGAGAGAATTGGACCAAGGTCTTCTTCCTTATCACTAGCATATTGTTCTTGGCTGCTGGATTTTCCCTACTCCATGACAACTTCAGTTGAAGTGTCAAGGGGTTGGGTTGCTATGGTTGAGGTCTTAAAGATGTAATCACTTGTAGAAGTGACAGCCTCTTCCATATGGACCTCCTGAACTTGTTCAGGGAGATCCACCTTATTTTGGGGTGGATGATATGGGCTAGGCATGGGAGAGGCAGAAGCACTCATCTCTCCTTGAGCAAGGGTGGAGAAGAGAGACTCATGATACTCACTGCATCCCATGTCTTCATCATCATAGAATTCAAGTTTGGGAATTGGTTGGTTAAGATCAAAAGGCTAGGGATGGTAGCTGTCACCTGAAAGTTGTTCACTAGAGTTTTCAGACTCTAAGTGAAGCCTTAAGGCTGTTTGGGTGATGAGCTCATCAGGTTGAGCATGAGGAACCTCAGCACTCATCATTTGAGAGATGGCAGTGGTTTGCTCCTCAAGGGAAGTGGGAGCTCCGGTGTCCACTTCCTCCTGCATGGGTCGTGATATGGGGGCCTACACAGGCTGAATAGCTTGTGAGGGGGTTCGTTTGGATTTTCTTTTCTAGGTGATGGTTATTTAAGGCTGAGAGGGTTGCTAAGAGATAACAGGTGTAGGTTCAACACTAGCTGGTGCTGCTAGGTTGTCACCTTGAGCAATAAGCTCTAACATTTTTGGGACAAGGGCTGTTTCGACCCCAGAAAATCTCACAGTAGGTTTTCTCATTATTTTAAACATGTCAGGCTTCATCTGTCCCAATTTAAGAACATTAGCCGTTCCCCTTAACTGTGAGCCCAGTTCATAGTTAAGAATGTGCTAGACATATCTAGGGAACATGTACTGTTCTAAAGAGTCCAAGTTAGCAAGCAAATTTGTATAAATGAATTATGAATACTTGAACTTGACCCCTTGAACCATTCCATGGACTATATAGAAAAAGTCTCTAGGAATTTGATCCCATCCTCCATGTTTGTTGGATAGGCTGTGAATGACGACATGGAGGAGGTATTTCCACTTGGAAGAGACCTTTTCCTTTCTGAGTGTTCTTACAAAGTAGTCTCCCTCATAGCCCATCTAACTAAAGGAATGATTGACAGCAGCTTTTGGGAAGGACAAGTCACCTTCTACATTATCTAGCATGTGATGAGTGTTTACGGAGGCTGGAGTGATGAAGATTGTCCTAACTTGCACTGTGGCAGACAATGCCTTCTCCCCGTCTATGGTGACCTCTTGAAAGGTCCGCTAGAACTTTAGAAGTTAATCCTCTTAGAGAGGAGGATCCATAGTAAGGGAGGTGAAGTAATTTGACAGAGATAGGAAGCGGCAAACCTCTAAGAAGCCAGAATCTTTCTCAGAGTTTAATAGAGCAACCTGATTGTGTTGCTTGTGAAGATGCATGGAGAAATCGGTTTGGTTTTCACGGTTAAGTTTGGCCATTTTGAAATAGCTTTACGGGGAAGGAAGATAAGAATAACAACGGTTTTGGATAACTTAGGTTAGAGAAATTTGTAGATGAAGTAGATAGCGAGGAAAGGGGAACCGTTAAGGGTATATGTATGAATCGGATTTGAAACAAAGTTAATGTGTAAAGGATAAACTTTGAAATCCGTATGTCAGTCCCACCTCTGAAAAAGGTACCCAAAAATGTTGTTTTCTTGAAAGTCAAAAATCTTCTGAATGTATTTTGTCATTGGAAGTTTTGAAAAACTTCTAAATCCAATTTTTGCTTCGGAAGATATTTTTAGAGTTTTAAGAATTTGCTTCCGAAGTATAGTTTATTTTGAGAGACATTGATCACCAAATATTTTACTTTAAGAGTAAATGTTCCGAGACTAATTTGCTTCAAAAGAACATTGTTCTTCAATTCATATAAGTGTTTTAAGCTTCAGAAGATATTTCAGAAATTTCTTCCGAAGGCAATTCACTTATTTGAGCTAAAGACATAAGTTTCTTCCGAACTTAATTTTAATGTATTTCAAAAGAAATTATACTTCAAAGTCTTATAAGTCTAAGGACTATCAGTTAGAAAAATTTTCTCTCAAGATAACTAGACTTATATGAGTGATGAAATATACAACATTAAAGACACAAATTTTACAAAATAATTCTGAATTAACTTAAGAAAATCTATTTAAAGTTAATCATCCCAATAGCTGATATTAGATACTTAAATCTTTGTTCATCAAATGCCTTAGTGAACAGATCAGCATATTGTTCATTTGTGTTAACTTTGACCAGTTGTATCAAGCCTTTCTCAAAATTATTTCTTATCAAATGATACTTGATATTGATGTGCTTTGTCTTTGAGTGCTGCACATGATTCTTTGTAATAGGGATAGAACTGTTATTGTCTATGTGGATGGGAATCTCCTTGAAATTAAATCCATAGTCCTGCATCTGATTCTAAATCCAAAACACTTGAGCATAGCAGCTTGCAGCAGCAATGTATTCAGCTTCAGCATTTGATGTAGACAGACAAGATTGTTTCTTGGATTGCCATGAGACTATCATTCCACCAACGAACTGACATCCCCTGATGTAGACTTTGCACTCATATTGCAGCCACCATAGTCACTATCCGTATATGCAAACAGATTTAAGTTAGAACACTTTGGATACCAAAGTCCCAGCTTGAGAGCACCTTTGAGATATCTAAGTATTCTCTTGACAGCAACTAGGTGAGACATCTTAGTGTTGGCTTGATATCTTGCACAAATACTATGGCAAACATGATATCAGGCCTACTGGCTGTGAGTTACACGAAAGACCCAATCATTGCCCTGTAGAGGTGTTCATCAACACAATCTCCCTCAAGGTAAGGACCTACAGAGTGGTTTTTTGCTATGGGAGTCTTGGCAACCTTGTAGTCAGTTAGATGAAATTTGGTCCGTATGTCTTGTACATACTTGGACTGGTTTATAAAGATAACATTTTCCACCTGCTTCATTTGAATCCTAGAAAGAAATTGGGCACTCATTTTAAATCTATTCTTCATTAGCTTCTCAAACTCTTTGCAGAGACTTGGATTAGGTGACCCAAAAATGATGTCATCTACATAAATTTGAACCAGAATTAAGTCATTCCCTATTCCTTTGAGAAAAAGTATACTGTCAATGGTACCTCTCTTGCAACCATGTTGGACAAGGTACTATGACAGTGTCTCACACCACTTCCTTGGATCCTGATGGAGCCCATAGAGAGCTTTGTCAAACTTGCAGACATAATCAGGATGATTTGGATATACAAAGTCAATCAAGACCAGAACCCTGCACACTGGGTGTGTGTTCATCGAAAGTCACATTGCCTGACTCTTCAACTACTCTAGTTCTAAGATTGTAGACTCTATAAGCCTTAGCTTGAGAAGAATATCTAATGAAGTATCCATCATCTGATTTCTCATCAAATTTGGCAAGATGATCTTTGGTATTCAAGATGGTGCAAGAACAACCAAATGATCTGAAGAAAACAATGAAAGGTCTCCTTTTGTGCCACAACTCATATGGAGTTTTACATTGAGTCTTGACAACCAAAACTTTGTTCTGCGTATAGCAGGTAGTGTTAACTGCCTCTGCCCAGAAAGTGATAGGGAGTTTAGAATCAGATAGCATGGTTCTTGCAGCTTCAATAAGTGTCCTGTTTCTCCTTTCAGCAACACCATTTTGCTGAAGGCTCTTGGGAGCACTGTATTGTCTTGAAATACCTTTTTCCTCACAAAATTTATCAAGGATATGATTTTTGAATTCTAGTCCTTGATCACATCTTATGATCTTGATCTTGTGATCAGATTGATTCTCAATATTCAAAATGAAGGACTTCAAGATTTCAGGAGTCTCATTCTTAGTTCTAAGGAAGAAAACCTAAGTGTATCTTGTGAAGTCATCTATGATCACAAGACAATATGAAGTTTTTACTAAAATCATTACACTTGTGGGGCCAAACAGATCCAAGTGTAATAAGTGAAAGGGGTAGTGATGGAGTTGATTTCCTTTGGCTTGTGAGACACTTTGTGTTGCTTTCCTTTCAAACATGCAACACAATGGCCATCACTCGTAAACTCTTTCTTTGGCATTCAGTTACCAAGTCATCATTAATTAATCTATTCATGTTTTTAAAGTTTACATGGCACATTCTTTTATGCAAGAGGAATGACTCATCACTATTGGCTTTAGACAGAAAGAAGGAAACTTCTCCAGAAGGGGAGGTTTCTTGCAGATCCATCTTGTACATATTCCCTTTACTGGGGCTCTGAACAGAATATGCTCCTGAGGAATGACCACCCGGGCTTGAAAACAATGCACTCATGTTCAGTGAAGAACATGTTATACTTTTGGTCACAAAATTAAGATACACTCAGAAGATTGTACTTAAGCTCCTTGACAAAGTTTACCTTCTCAATGCTGAGCTTACCATTTGTGACCTTACCCCTTCCAGTAATGCAACCACCAGATTCTCCTCCAAAAGCAACTGGCCATTCATCAAACTTATCAAAGTTTTGTAGCAACGAGCCCTTTCCTGGCATGTGCCTCGAAGAGGCACTGTCAATGATCCATACATTCCTTTTGGTCTTGAGCTGTTCCTGCACAGAAGGAGATGGTTAGTTACATTTGGAGACCCAAGCTTTGCTTGTTTTGGGTTCATTTATATTAACAGAAGATAAATCAACAGTTATAGATTCTATGTTTAAGCTTTGGGGATCTTAAGCTGTTGATGACGAGTAAAATTCAGTCACTTGGCATTCCTTCATCTTCCATATAATCTTTGAGAGATTAGACTTGGCCTTCAATGCTTCGAAAGTTTTTACAACTTTGAAAGTTTTGCAGACTAAACCTTCGGAAGTTTTCGTATCCACTACAAGATTCGGTACTTCGGAAGCATTCCTTTCTTCCAAGACCAAAATATCTTTCGAATGCAATTTTTCAATTATCTTCTGAGCCTTCACTTTGGAGCTTCCGAGGGAAAATGACTTTCCTTCTGAAACTGTCTTCTTCTTTTTCATCTCGGAAGCCTTCTTAGATATGTTAAGAGTATTTTTAGGATTGTAGATGCAATCCTTAGGAAGATAAAAAGTACTGCCACACATGATACATGTATTTGAGCTGCTTCTGAGAGACTTCTTCTGAAAGGCTAGTTGAGTTAGATCACTTTCCAATTCCTTCTTCATCTTTCCAGATGGAACTGGATGGTTCAGGCAGTGCAGTAGTGGTTCACTTTTTATCAACCCTCTTCTTTTGACAAGGATGGTTTGAGCATGAACTAGGACTCCTGGTACTAGAATCCATAATTAAGTTTGTATTCTTCACCACCTTAAACCCAGCAGAGATGAATACTTGTTTCTGCTTGAGGCCAAAAGTGGACTTGATCTTAAGGACTTTCTTGGCTTTTCTCTTTCCATTCTTAATCAAGTTCCTTCTTGAAGACTTGGCCATCTTTGTCTTTTTCTTCTCTCTAGGAGAATGGTGTCCATTATCAGATTGAACCTTCTCACTCAGTTAAGGTTCATCCTTCACCATCTCCTTTTTATCATCATCATCTTCATCTTTCTCTTGAACTGGATCTTCTGGAGGAAGCTCATATTCACTAGTTCCACACCTTGGCTGTCTTACAGATAATAGAGTGTGTGGAGGAGCTATTTCACTAGATCCCAGTCCCTCCCTATTTTGATAAGACACTTTGGCATGTAGAGATGAAGATATGATGTTCTTGAAGGTTTCCTCTTCAAGAACACACTTTTCTGCCTTTGCTTTGCTGATCACAAGCTCAACCTAGCATTCAGTTAACTTGGCTATTAGATCTTTGATTTGAGTCGTGTAATTTGTGTGCTCATGTTTAAGAGTAGAAATTATTTTCTCTAAATCTTCTATTTTAGGTTTGTAGTCATTTTCTACTCTTTTAAAATCAGCTTTTAAAATATTCAAAGACTCAAGATCAGATCTTACTTCCAACTAGTAGGACCTATACATGCGAACTTTAGCAATGCACTCAGGGGTACAAAGATGTTCTGTTATCTTAGGTTCTTCATGGCCAGCTATCAAGGCATGGTTTGGAGTAGCATCTTCAACCTGGAAACTCCAATCAAAGCCTCCTTCTTCAACAGCTACTGCAGCATGTTGCTTGGGCTTCTTAGCTTTTGGAGCTCCTTCAGTGTAGTTTGGTCTAGATTGTGCTTGGACACCATTAGTCCTTGGTGCCTTGCATTCCCTAGCAAAGTGTCCCATTTGGTTATGTAAGGAATACTTAATAGGCTGGTGCAACAAAAGTAGCCAAAGAGCTTCCTGCTTGCATGCATGTGCATTGTAAAAATTACTTCGAAAGTTTTACACTTCTCCTAAGAAAAACTGTCTAAGTGTAAAATCTTCCGAAGCCAAGACCAAAATCTTCCCAATCCAAAGATGAAGTCTTCCGAAGCTTAGTAGATAAAGTCTTACGAATCCAACAAGATAGAAGACTGATTTCTTCCGAAGACAGAGAAGACATGCATTCTCTGATCTACTTTTTCAGAAAGCTAACTAACTTTCCGCTGCCACTCTGAAGACTCACCAACTTGCATAAGTTGGTGAAAAGCTCCACGCTTTAGTAAACTATAGATTATGGTCTAGGTCTTTGTAACTTTCTACTTTGTACTTTCATCCTTTTTGTAATACATTAGGATGTGAGCTATGGCATGTCATAGTCACATGTCGAAAAGGCAATCTGCCTTTTTGACTTTACATTGATTTTGTCGTCTAGATCAGTGTATCCAACTGGCTTTCACAATATGGCCGGCTGTAGGATGTAGTATAAAGTTTCTTAGGTCTTGTATTTTGAATTATCACTTGATCACTTTGTAACTTTGCAATAGAACTTGAGAGCAATATACAGCATTCTTGAAAAAAAATTTCTGCTTGTGTTCTTTTACTTTAAGTTATTAGTTCATTTGAAGCCGGTTCCCTATTTGATCTTGTAAGTGTTGCTCAAGTTTACTCTTCAAACATTCCTGTGAAACTGTTGCATTTACCTCCCCAAACGGTCCTGCAGTTGGTATCAAAGCATTCTAGGCTCTTGATTGTAACATTATACAATCTTAAATCTGCTCAGTTTCACAAAGCACTTACATGCTCAAATGGCAGCTCTCTCCAAATCTAACATGGAAACCAGCATAATGACAAAGTCTTCACTTATCACTCCTGATGACTTTGATACTTGGTATCAAAGAATGGACGGATTCATCAAGTCTCAAGACAGCAGGATGTGGAGATCTGTTGTCTCTGGACTTCATGTTCCATGCACACCTTGAGCAACTGCTGCTGGTGAAATGATACTAAAAGATGTGGCTGACTATTCTAATGAAGATTGAAAGAGAATAGAGGTAGATCAGAAGGCCATGACCGCTCTTCAAACTACTCTTCCTAACTCTATCTACAATGGTTTCAAGAAGTGCAAAACTACCAAGCAGCTCTAGGATGCACTTAAGTTGATGTATGAGGGGTTTGAGGAAGCCAAGGAGAATAAGAAAGACCTCATGAAGCAGTACTTTAAGAACTTCACCTTCAAGACTGGTGAAACCATGACTCAGTAGTATTTCAAATACGTTGAGATTGTGGACACTCTGGCGGATACTGTTGTCAAACTGGAGAATAGGGACATTGTAAGAAAGTTTATGTTTTTTCTTCCCAGAGAATGGACTCACTACTGTATAGCCATTAAGAGAACTAAGAACCTCTCAACTCTTACCCTTACTGAGCTGTATGGTATCCTGAGCGGTTACTAGATGGAGATGTGCAGGATCGGTTTTTGTCACTCAAGACAAGTATTGTCTCTCAAACTCACAAAGTCACTCGGTTAGATGAAGCAGAATCCCTTAAGAGTTGATAGTAATATACTAAGTGAACAAAAACACAAGAAGATAGTTTTTCAAGATACTTGTATATATTACTTCTCAACTCAAAGTGTTACAAGACTCTTGCAAGCATGTTTACAGAGTTACAATAAGAAACTATATATACTACTATCTACAGTCGGTTATACTTTGATACCAGCTGGAAACTTACAACTAAAGCAAATACTACATTGCTAGAGGTAAGGTATCCTAGATAAAATACTATCTAAGATTTGATAGTCATGACATGTCCATGACTTACCTTTTGTCACTAACTAAAGTTGGTAACTGTACTAACTGATAAGGAATGAACAGTGGAATAAAGTATGGTCAACTACATGGGCGTGGGAAAGCACCATGCAGTATATAAGAGATTGCAGCGGATCTGTCAGAAGGACCATACTTATGTCCACTGATTCATAGTAGGTTCTTCTGAAGGTTAACTGGCTTCGGAAGAACAAATTCTTCCAAAGCCACTTATACTTCGGAAGAGTCTACTTCTTCCGAGGCTTGATGATCTTCAGAACTTCATACTTCGGAAGTCTTTGTCCTAAACTCTTCTAAGTGTTGAACTTCAGAAGAAGGAAGACTTTGTCTTCAGAAGTTAGAGTTCCTCTTCGGAAGCTCTTTCAGCCTTGACCTTCGGAAGTTCACTTTTTGCCTTCAAAAGTTCTTCATCAATTGCATCAAAAATGTTCTAAGTGTTTGTTTTGGTTGCAGCACCCTTACTTGATCCAACAAACTCCCCCTAGCCTGATGCTACCAAAACCTCACTTGTTTCTACTTCTCAAGACTTTCAGCACTAAGGAGAGAAGATGTTTATCTGTCTCTTCATTCTTTCCAGATCTGGTGTTGAGAAGTTTGTACAAATCTTTCGTAGAAAGCAGATCAAGTCTATCACTTTGAATGATATGTACTGTAACAACCAACTCCTAGGTCCAACCCTAACCCTAAATTTAATTTAACATTATTTCATTCATAGTATTATTATTATTATCATTTTTACATGATTATTTGATTACATGCTTGATTGCCTTAGATGATACCTTTATGCCTTGTCTTAGTCTAGAAATTAATAGATAATCCTTAAAAAGTAATAATTAGGTGATGAAATTTAATTTTAAGGTAAAATAAATCATTGGTAATAATAATAAATCAAATTCCAACCTTGAATTATATATGTGAATTGTTACGCTTAAAAACTTAAAAGCAATAAACTACTACCAAATAACACTACCCAATAAATTTATACTACACTTAACCTACTCTAATTAATAAAACAATTAAAATTCAAATTTAAAACCACCCAACCACCCCATACTCGGCCGCCCCCCCTCCTCCAATCCCCACTCTCCCTTGAACCATTCAAATCACCTACACACTCCACCCTCTCTCCCCTCTTCCCCATACATGCATTCTCACCTCCCCTTCTCTCTCTTTTCATGAATTCACTCTCTCCTTCTTCAGTATTTCTACAAGTTCTTGCCATTTCCAGCTGAAATTTTCGAAGGTAGCTCCATTCCAACGTAAACCAAGCTCAAAACAAGCAAGAAAGTAGATTTTGGTGAGTTTCCAAGCAAGGTCTTTGCAAGAACAGGAAGTTTTGGCCTACTCTTGAGATTCAACAGCCTTCAAAATCTCAAAATCATCCCAAAATCATGGAACACCTGAAGTGTAAGCAACATCATACCCGAATAAGGCTATATCTTGTGTTTTTATTATCTTTTCTCTAAAAAATCTTACTTTCTTGTTCAAAATAGAAACTTGCTGCCATCTTAATAATTTTGAAGGACTCTCAACCTCACAAGAAGGTATATGCTAAGAACAATCGTGAATCAAGGGTTGGTGCACCCGATTTCTCCTTGAAAACCCTCTTTTTCATAGGTTTAGCACCAAAAACCCACCTATTTTGAAAAGCCTCTCAACCTATGCTTAACTTATGCTCTAAAACAGTTTCTGAACTCCTTATGAAGCTGGTTTAAAAGTTAAATAATGGTTTGGTGATGATTATGCTTGAAACATATCGATTACACATGTGTAAAGGGTGATTAACACCCTCTAAAAGCATCAATGGTGACTTGTATGTATAAATCCATGAGCTGAAGTTTTTTTCCAGTAGTTTGATGATATTAAACATGTAAAATTCATGACTTGGGGTAAACATTATGAAAAGTATGGTAAAATGGTCTAAATGAGGTAAATCTAGGACCCGAAAAGTGGTAAAATTGGAAGTTATTGGTAAAACTTAAAAAATATCAAATTTTATAAGTTCCAGGCCCTAAAATATATATTTTAGTGTTAAAAACCTAATTTGGTGATTTATTGGGTTAAATTGTAATTTTTATGAATTTAATTAGCAAAATGGGCCCAAACCGGGAGATTTTGGAGAAAAATACTAAAAATTGTGTAACAAGTCTAAAATCATAGAATTAATGAAATTTCAGTAACTTAGAGACCCCAAGGTGGTAATTTGGTAAAAAGTTTGAAGAAAAATCAACTTAGAATGTTCGGTTTTGGTAAAAACGAGTTTACAAACAATTTCTTACAAACCAAAGCTTTTGGCTATAATGACTCAAAAATCCTATTTAAAACAGATTAAAAAGTTTATTATAAGTGTTTAAAAATTAATACATAAGTCTTATGGGTTAAAAATTACAATATTCAAAACTAGACGTTAAATTGTCGGTTTAACCGTAACCGGTAACTAGTTATAGGTATTTTAAATTCTCCAATTAAAATACTAAAAAGTTGGGTTAAAATAGATCATTTTTAACATCAAAAACTTTTGGAAATTATTAAGGGCCATAATGAGTCATGAAATGATAGAAATCAAACTTTAGGGTAAAAACTGTAAATTGTGAAACTTGAGGGACTAAAGTGTAATTCTGCAATTTCACCATAAAATGATCAATAAATGACTAAAATTACTTGTTAAAATTATCATCACCTTATCAAACTGATTTAAATCATAAAAACATATCATTTACATAAAGAAAGACAACTTACCTAAAAAGAAAACTTTTTAACGCAATTGTTAAATAACCAAAGTTAGTTGAACTTTTAACCACAAATTAACCTAGTTACTCTTATAATAACCATAGATCATTTAGCTTATTACTTGAATCATGATGATAGGGTGCTTGGAATTGAATCTTTCTTTGCTCAAGGAACCATTGACCTAACCCTAAGGTGAGTTCTAGTGTTCCCTTTTTACTACTGTTTTGGGATGAAACATGCTATGCTTACTTTGAAATCATTTATGTGCTATGATACTTGTATGTTGTGGTTAATATTGACCCTGCTCTTAATTGTATCACAATCATTAATTCTTGTGTGAACCGCTTGTTCTATATGGGTAGATCTACTTGGGGAATCCCCAACACACAGTGCCTTCCATCATGAATGGGAAGGGTACCACACTGAGATCCTGCGGGGTTGTTTGTGTCATGTGATAGGTATTATAAGATACTAAGGTGGACCATCCAGCAGGTATGGTTCACTGTTTAAGGCTCAGTTATCCCTATGGGTTAACCGGTATTAACACAAATTTAGAAGAGGCTAGCCGGGACTGAGTGCAGGGTTGATTGTGGCCCCACAACAGTGATACTTATGATTTCAAAATTTACCTATGGATTCTAAGGAGTCCTTTTGTTTTTAATCTTTAAGCACTTGAATTCACCAACTTTTTAGTTGACACAAAAATCTTTTAAGCATGTTTCAGATAATCTTTGATGGAAGCATGGAATAGTTGGAGTAACTCTTTGGGTGACCTAGTTCCGTGACCACCACATGGCATTAATTAGTTTGAATCTACCGTTGGACAATTTGTTTGGATGTTTGTTGAACTTATGAATTTACTTTAATTTGGATTAATTCTGTTATGACCTGGCTTTGACCATTGTAATTGGGTTGTTAGAGATTTTAATGTAATGCCATGTGATTTCTCTCCTTGTGTGCTCTTATGATGGTTAGTTTTCGCTGCCATATATGTTGTCAGTCTGTGACGTTCCACCCTACTTGGGCTTGGGGTGTGACAGATTGGTATCAGAGCCACAGGTTGTAGAGAAATTGGGAATACCTTAGTAGACCCTAGGTTACAACCCTGATTCCTTAGGACTGTCCTTGTTTGGAACGTGTCGGAGTAAGCGGGTTGGGTAAATTGATGATTACACTGGATAAACGTAATCATAAATTTACCAAACGCGTGAGTTCCGGCATGGACCCCTAGGTGATGTTAAACTCTGTATTTTGAGTTGATGATTCAAGAAAATTTCTTTTGTGTGGTCTAAAATTTTAAAAGTGACTTTCATGCCTGTTATATCGAGTTACTACTGATTTCTGATGCTACTGATTACTGATACTACTGATTATCGATACTACTTCCATCACTGCTATAGATACTACTATTATTACTATTATTATTATCATGAGCTATGAGAAACCAATTTACTCATGAAAATCTTACAGGATTTGTAGGCTATGGCTAATAAAGGAAAGGCGCCCGCATACCCTGTTGATGAGACTGCCCCTGTGGGAAGTGTTAGGAAGTCAACGCCTCAGACTGAATACGAAGAGTACCTACCAAGGTGTGGACACCCTGGATGGATTTCCGTGACCTCAGAGGATACTGAGCCCTCGGAAGACTCTGTATCATCATCTCCGGTCAGAAGCAGAACGCGATTCCACTCTCCTCATGTCACCGCGCCTACCCTCTCTCCCATCCCGCCTATTAGAAGTAGTGGTGCACGTGTCGTCACACGTCCCCGAAAGAGTACCAGGCCAGGAGCATCTGTTTCTTTCAGGATGCCGCCCCCTCCGCCTCCTCCTGCAATGGCTCCAGCACCAGCACTTCCAGTGATTGACCCGCCTAGACGCCACCCACACGACGAGTATTGGATGCCGCCGAGGCGAAGCATGTTTGACGGCCCGAGTGTCCTTGCCAGAGATCCCTACACCCAGTCTAGCCGTTGGGCTAGTGACTTTGGTCCTTCCGACCCTACTCTTGGAGAGATACTCCGGACTATTCAGCGTCACGAGGTGACCCTACAGCATGCTACTCGGACTTCCCAGTCTGCACAGTTCCAGGCCATGATGGCGTCTCATAGTGGTCAGCGCATGGAGCAGGAGCAGAAGAAGAAAAGTTCAAGTTGGTTTGGATGGCTAAAGAAGAAATGGCAATGATGACGTGAGAAGCATTGGATTGTGTGCAAGATACTATTAAACTATTTGAGAAACTATTATCTATTTCAGACACTATTATTATTATTATGGGGGTGATGGCACCTTCCAATTTGTGAAACTATGATGCTTTAGCTATTATGTTTGGTTGTGGTTGCATTTATCTTTTTATGGACTTTTGCTTATGATACTAACGTTTGCAGAATGATTTTGAATGCAATTATGTGATGTTATGTGACATGAATTAATTTATGTTGTCTTGTGATATAATTCATCCCATTAATTGAATGAAGCATCTTTGAATGTCATGAAATGTGGAATAAAACCTTTATGTCCCGGGTTTAGTGGCTAGTAGGAGTAAAATCGGTTGTTATGAGATGCTTGAAACCAATTTATGAGATGCTAATCAGATTTGTCTATGATGACACCAGAATGCCACAGAGACGAGGAGTTCGAATTGGAAGAAGAGGAGCAACTAGGGGAGGAAATGAAGAAGCTAGGAAACAGAATGAAAACCAAGCACCTACTCAACTAGAAGCTCCACGTGGAGAGAATGTCAACTTGGAAAACGAGGAAAGGATTGCCAACTTGGTGGCGCAACAAATTGCAAATGCCATTCCAACCATCATTGCCCAGATCAACGCTGATCGAGGTAATGCAACCGGGAACGGTGAACCCGGGAATGACGAAGCTAACAATGATGACACCGAGGAGATAAGGAATGGGTGTTCTTACAAAACCTTTATGGCATGCAAACCAAAGGACTTCTATGGCACTAAGGGTGCGATTGAGACCTACCGATGGTTGGATGAGATGGAAGCTGTGCTGGACATCAGCCAGTGCAAACTCGAGCACATGGTAAGGTTTGCTTCTCAATCACTCAAGGGATCAGCACTAGAGTGGTGGAGAACCATTGTTCAACCTCATGGAAGGAATGCTGTTGGAAGGATGAACTGGTCCGAATTCAGAGAGCTAATGACCAACAAATAATGTCCAATCAATCAGCTTGAGAAGCTAGAATCTGAATTTCTGAGCTTAGAAATGAAAGGACCGAACTATACGGAGTACATCAACCGTTTTCTGGCTCTGTCTCGATTGGTGCCACATCTAGTGACACTGAAAGCCAAAGGTGTAGCCCATTTCATCAGGGGATTACATCCCTGGGTTAGAGGCATGGTTCGATCTTCCAGGCCCGCAACCCTACAAGCTGCAGTTGATTTCACGAGTAGCTTGACAGATGACTTGGTTAGAGCTGGATGGACAGAAAATGTGAAGGCTGAAGACAAGAAGGTAATGGGTGAGAAAAGGAAGTGGTTTGATGTTAAGAAGACGATGGGTAACTGTGGTAGTTCAAGCAGGAGAACCAGTGAAGGTGCAAGGCGTGATGATCATGGTGGAAGGGCTCAGAAATTATACTTAGGTACAAGCCCCTTTTGCAACAAGTGCAAACTACACCACCAAGGAGATTGCAACCCAATGCCTTGTTTTAGGTGTAAAAGAACTGGTCATTTGATTAAGGATTGTACTTATGAACTGGGTAAGCAATGATATGAGTGTGGAGATCCAGGACATATGAGGAACAAGTGCCCTAAATTAGCAAGGGACAAGGATGCCAAACCCAACAAACCCAAGGGAAGAGCGTTCGTGATGGATCCGAACGGTGCTCGTAAGGAACCCGATGTGGTCAATGGTACGTTTCTCATAAATCACCATCCTGCTACTGTTCTATTTAATACTGGAGTGACTGGTAGTTTTGTTTCTACTACCTTTAGGCCCTTGATTGATTTGAAAGCTTGCACCTTAGCCGATGCCTATACTGTAGAGTTAGCCGACGGTAATATAATAGAAACTAATGAAATCATCAAAAGTTGCTCAATGGAGCTAGAGGGTAATTTATTTAAGATAGACCTGATGCCTATAACGCTAGGAGGTTTTGATGTAGTTGTTGGGATGGATTGGTTAGCCAAAAATAGGGCTGAAATCGTGTGTGATGAACAATTACTTAAAATACCTTTAAGCGATGGGAAAACGTTAGTTGTTCATAGTGAAAGAAGTAACACGCTATATCCTATGATATCCCACCTAAAGGCTACCAAGAGCCTCATGAAAGGATGCTCAGCTTTCATAGTCTATGTGATGAAGGCGAAAGAGGAAAAGAAGGTCGAAGATATACCGGTGGTTTCTAAATATCCGGAAATATTTCCCGAAGATCTACCGGGACTCCCTCCAACCCGACAAGTTGAGTTCCAAATAGATCTATTGCCTGGAGCTGCACCAGTAGCCAAGGCACCATACCGACTCGCGCCGCCCGAAACAAAAGAACTAATGATACAAATTCAAGAGCTACTTGACAAGGGATTTATACGACCAAGTGTCTCTCCATGGGGTGCCCCGGTGCTATTCGTGAAGAAGAAGGATGGAACCCCACGTATGTGTATTGATTACCGGGAATTAAACAAGCTGACAATTAAGAATCGTTATCCTCTTCCGAGAATTGATGATCTATTCGATCAACTACAAGGAGCTAGTTATTTTTCCAAGATAGATTTAAGATCGGGATACCATCAACTGAAAATAAAAGAAGAAGACATACCCAAAACAGCCTTTAGAACTAGATATGGACACTATGAGTACCTAGTCATGCCCTTTGGACTGACTAACACACCAGCGACATTTATGGATCTCATGAACCGAGTATGTCGCCCATATCTAGACAAGTTTTTGATGGTGTTCATTGATGATATCTTAATCTACTCCCGTAGTAAAGAAGAGCATGAGAAATATCTTAGACTGATTCTTGAGTTGCTCAAGAATGAGCAGCTATATGCCAAATTCTCCAAATGCGAATTTTGGATGCGTGAAATCCAATTTCTAGGGCATGTAGTGAATAAAGATGGGATTCAAGTAGACCCCTCAAAAATAGAGGCTATCAAGAATTCAAAGATTCCTGAAACTCCTACCGAGATAAGACAATTTCTTGGTTTGGCTGGATACTACAGGAGGTTCATCAAAGACTTCTCGCGAATAGTGCAGCCATTAACTGCTTTGACTAAGAAGAATACAGCCTTTGTATGGGAACAAGAATAGAACAAAGCATTTGAAACTCTCAAGGAGAAACTGTGTAGTGCACCTATCCTCGCCCTACCGGAAGGAGTTGAGGATTTCGTAGTCTATTGTGACGCCTCGCGTCAGGGACTAGGATGCATGCTAATGCAGCGAGACAAGGTGATTGCTTATGCATCCAGACTGTTGAATGAGCATGAAAAGAACTACATGACTCATGATCTGGAATTGGGTGCCGTGGTGTTTGCACTCAAAATGTGGAGGCACTATCTTTATGGCACCAAGTGCCTTATCTATACTGATCATAGAAGCTTGCAACACATTCTTGATCAGAAGATGTTAAACATGCGTTGGAGAAGATGGGTTGAGCTATTGAATGATTATGAATGTGAAATCCGCTACCACCCTGGCAAGGCAAATGTAGTGGCAGATGCTTTGAGTAGAAAGGAATGGGAAAAACCCCTTCGCGTCCGTGCCTTAAGGATGAGTGTGTATACCAGCCTTATTGCTAGATTAAAAGAAGCTCAAGGTGAAGCACTGAAGGAGGATAAGCTAGCTGAGGAGATGTTAACAGGAATGGAAAAGTGTTTAGAGTTGAGCAACGATGGTTTATACAAGTGTGAAGGAAGAACGTGGGTACCAAAGTATGGAGGGATTAGAGAGATAATCCTAGATGAAGCTCACATATCTAGATACTCGATTCACCCAGGAAGTGATAAAATGTATCAAGATTTGAAAGCACTTTTCTGGTGGCCTGGAATCAAGAAATCAGTCGTTACCTATGTTGGGAAGTGTCTGACGTGCACAATGGTAAAAGCTGAAAATCAAAAACCGTCAGGAACTTTGCAACAGCCCGAAATTCCAGAGTGGAAATGGGATAACGTCACGATGGATTTCATTATGAAGTTACCTAGAACTTTCAGAGGACATGATGCCATTTGGGTAATAGTGGATAGGCTTACCAAATCAGCCCATTTCTTGCCAATTCGAGAGGACTACGACTTGTCAAAGTTAGCCCAACTTTACATCGATGAAATAGTGACCAGACATGGAGTGCCACTATCGATTATCTCAGACCGTGATAGTCGCTTCACTTCTCGTTTTTGGAGATCACTCCAACAGGCTTTGGGGACCCATCTGGATTTAAGCACTGCATACCACCCTCAAACCGACGGACAAAGTGAAAGAACCATTCAAACTTTGGAAGATATGTTAAGAGCTTGCGTGATTGACTTCGATGGGAACTGGGACAACCATCTTCCTCTAGTAGAGTTTTCTTACAATAATAGTTACCACGCAAGTATAAAAGCAGCCCCATATGAAGCCCTATATGGTAGGAAATGTCGATCGCCATTAAGTTGGAATGAGGTTGGTGACAGCCAAGTGATGGGACCCGACATCATGATGGAGACCATAGACAAAATATTTAAAATCAAAGAGCGTCTAAAAGCAGTCAGAGATCGTAAGAAGAAATACGCTGACAGAAGGCAAAAACCCTTGGAATTCCAGGTAGGTGATAGAGTGATGCTAAAAGTCGCACCATGGAAGAGAACCGTAAGATTTGGTAAGAAAGGCAAGCTAAGCCCAAGATACATTGGACAATTTGAAATACTTGCTAGAATTGGCCCAGTGGCTGATCAATTAAAACTACCTCAAGAGTTAAGCTACATACATGACACATTCTATGTGTCTAACTTGAAGAAGTGTTTGGTAGACAAAGCCCTGGAATTGCCTTTGAAGGAAGCTAGAATTAATAGCAAGCTGAGTTTTGTAGAAGAACCTGTTGAGATCACTGACCGATTGGTCAAGAAACTCAGACGAAGTCGTATACCCAAGGTTAAAGTAAGATGGAATTCCAGGCGAGGACCTGAATTCACTTGGGAACGAGAAGAAGAGATGAGAAAAGATTACCCGCTCCTCTTCAAACCCACCCGTTCTGAATCTAATCGAAGCTAAAATTTCGGGACGAAATTTCCTAAACGGTGGGAGAATGTAACAACCAACTCCTATGTCCAACCCTAACCCTAAATTTAATTTAACACTATTTCATTCATAGTATTATTATTATTATTATTATTTTTATATTATTATTTGATTACATGCTTGATTGCCTTAGATGATACCTTTATGCCTTGCCTTAGTCTAGAAATTAATAGATAATCCTTGAAAAGTATTAATTAGGAGATGAAATTTAATTTTAAAGTAAAATAAATCATTGGTAATAATAATAAATCAAATTCCAACTTTGAATTATATATGTGAATTATTACCCTTAAAAACATAAAAGAAATAAACTACTACCAAATAACACTACCCAATAAAATTTATACTACACTTAACCTACTCTAATTAATAAAACAATTAAAATTCAAATTTAAAACCACCCAAACACCCCATACTTGGCCGCCCCCCCTCTTCTCCAATCCCCACTCTCCCATGAACCATTCAAATAACCTACACACTCAACCCTCTCTCCCCTCTTCCCCATACATGCATTCTCACCTCCCCTTCTCTCTCTTTTCATGAATTCACTCTCTCCCTCTTCAATATTTCTGCAAGTTCTTGCCATTTCCAGCTGAAATTTTCGAAGGTAGCTCCATTCCAACGTAAACCAAGCTCAAAACAAGCAAGAAAGTAGGTTTTGGTGAGTTTTCAAGCAAGGCCTTTGCAAGAACAGGAAGTTTCAGCCTACTCTCAAGATTCAACAGCCTTCAAACTCTCAAAATCATCCCAAAATCATGGAACACCTGAAGTGTAAGCAACATCATACCCGAATAAGGCTATATCTTGTGTTTTTCTTCACTTTTCTCTCAAAAATCTTACTTTCTTGTTCAAAACAAAAACTTGCTGCCATATTACTGTTTTTGAAGGACTCTCAACCTTACAAGAAGGTATATGCTAAGAACAATTGCGAATCAAGGGTTGGTGCACCCGATTTCACCTTGAAAACCCTCTTTTTCATTGGTTTAGCACCAAAAACCCACCTATTTTGAAAAGCCTCTCAACCTATGCTAAACTTCTGCTCTAAAACAGTTTATGCACTCCTTATGAAGCTGGTTTAAAAGTTAAATAATGGTTTGGTGATGATTATGCTTGAACATGTGTAAAGGGTGATTAACACCCTCTAAAAGCATCAATGGTGACTTGTATGTATAAATCCTTGAGATGAAGTTTTTTTCCAGTATTTTGATGATATTAAACATTTAAAATTCGTGACTTGGGGTAAACATTATGAAAAGTATGGTAAAATGGTCTAAATGAGGTAAATCTAGGACCCGAAAAATGGTAAAATTGGAAGTTATTGGTAAAACTTAACAAATATCAAATTATATAATTTCCAGGCCCTAAAATATATATTTTAGTGTTAAAAACCGAATTTGGTGATTTATTGGGTTAAATGTAATTTTTATGAATTTAATTATCAAAATAGGCCTAAACCGGGAGATTTTGGAGAAAAATTCTAAAAATTGTGTAACAAGTCTAAAATCATAGAATTAATGAAATTTCAGTAACTTAGAGACCCCAAGGTGGTAATTTGGTAAAAATTTTGAAGAAAAATCAACTTAAAATGTTCGGTTTCGGGTAAAAACGAGTTAACAAACGTTTTCTTACAAACCAAAGCTTTTGGCTATAATGACTTAAACTCCCATTTAAAACATATTTAAAAGTTTATTAGAAGTCTTTAAAAAGTAATACATAAGTCTTATGGGTTAAAAATTACAATATTCAAAACTAGACGTTAAATTGTCGGTTTAACCGTAACCGGTAACTAGTTATAGGTATTTTAAATTCTCCAATTAAAATACAGAAAATTTGGGTTAAAATAGGTCATTTTTAACATGAAAAACTTCTGGAAATTATTAAGGGCCATAATGAGTCATGAAATGATAGAAATCAAACTTTAGGGTAAAAACTGTAAATTGTGAAACTTGAGTGACTAAAGTGTAATTCTGCAATTTCACCATAAAATGATCAATAAATGACTAAAATTACTTTTTAAACTTATCATCACCTTATCAAACTGATTTAAATCATAAAAACATGTCATTTACATAAGAAAGACAACTTACCTAAAAAGAAAACTTTTTAACACAATTGTTAAAGAACCAAAGTTAGTTGAACTTTTAACCATAAATTAACCTAGTTACTCTTATAATAACCATAGATCATTTACCTTATTACTTGAATCATGATTATAGGGTGCTAGGAATTGAATCTTTCTTTGCTCAAGGAACCGTTGACCTAACCCTAAGGTGAGTTCTAGTGTTTCCTTTTTACTATTGTTTTGGGATGAAACATGCTATGCTTACTTTGAAATCATTTATGTGCTATGATACTTGTATGTTGTGGTTAATATTAAACCTGCTCTTAATTGTATCACAATCATTAATTCTTGTATGTACCGCTTGTTTTATATGGGTAGATCTACTTGGGGAATCCCCAACACACAGTGCCTTCCATCATGAATGGGAAGGGTACCACACTGAGATCCTGCGGGGTCGTTTGTGTCTTGTGACAGGTATTATAAGATTCTATGGTGGACCATCCAGTAGGTATGGTTCACTGTTTAAGGCTCAGTTATCCCTATGGGTTAACCGGTATTAACACAAATTTAGAAGAGGCTAGCCGGGACTGAGTGCAGGGTTGATTGTGACCCAACAATAGTGATACTTATGATTCCAAAATTTACTTATGGATTCTAAGGAGTCCTTTTGTTTTTAAATTTTAAGCACTTGAATTCACCAACTTTTTAGTTGACACAAAAATCTTTTGAGCATGTTTTAGGTAATCTTTGATGGAAGCGTGGAATAGTTGGAGTAACTCTTTGGGTGACCTAGTTCCGTGACCATCACATGGCATTAATTAGTTTGAATCTACCGTTGGACAATTTGTTTGGATGTTTGTTGAACTTATGAATTTACTTTAATTTGGATTAATTCTGTTATGACCTGGCTTTGACCATTGTAATTGGGTTGTTAGAGATTTTAATGTAATGCCATGTGATTTCTCTCCTTGTGTGCTCTTATGATGGTTAGTTTTCGCTGCCATATATGTTGCCAGTCTGTGACGTTCCACCCTACTTGGGCCCGAGGTGTGACATGTACCCTTTGTTGTGACCCTCTGAAGAGAGTTAGTTGATGGGAGTTGTAGTCATACTCCCATCTAACTATAGATTCCAATTCAGGACCTTCAACCATTTGAAGAAAGGCTTTGCCTTTGATTGCTTATCCTTCCTTTTCATCATTCTTTCTCAGCTTTAACTCTTCTTCAATCTTGGCCTTTGCAGTTAGTTCAGCCAGACGAACACTTGTAAGGCCCCGATCCCGGAACACTCACAGTTGGACATTCATCGCACATAATGTTTCAAAATCACATAAAATCTATTAAACATTTGCAGCGGAAAAATTTAACGAAACCATTTCATATATTAATAATAACTGTTTACAACGTTATTACATTACAAATTATTGTCTGGTTTCATTACTATACAAAATGGATGCCAACCAAAATCTTTGCCAAGTAGCTTCACCCCGTGCCATCCTCAGCAACCTTTACCTGCCAACTGAAAATGCATAAAAGTCAGCGTTGCTGAGTGAGTTCTAGTTTTATAAAAATATATTACCTTTCATTCGTTAAAACCTTTTCATACTTTCGCACGTGATCACACATCATACATACATCAAGGTAATATTTATTATCTTCCGTCACGTTCTTTTCGTACTTATCGCACGTTTCGTACATTTCGCATGTTACATTATCTTTCACTTTTATCTAGGTCCTATCATGTACTAAACCCCCCTCTTGGGCACGAAGCCAACTAATCTAGGGTTTAGTGACAAGGACCCCGTTTTGCACGTATGGAACAGTCACCAAGACTGATCCCCCTGTGTGTGAATCCCTCATGGGGCAGCCAAGATCGCACGCTGTATGACACACAGTTGAGCTGACAACTCTCAAGGAGTTGTGAACCTCCTTACATTTTGCTTGCAAGACTTTCATTCGTTCATTCATTATGTTCCACTTTCATTATCTTAGATCTTTCGCTTCGTTAAGATAATACTTTTCATCCATTAACATAATCACACCACGTAAGACCACGGAGAAATACATAATAGGAACATAAAGAAACAGGCCATAACATACATAACATCATCATATAATCATCACATAACATCCCCGAGAACAATCCAAGTCAAAGCCTAAAAGTCCTTCTTTCCCGAAAATTTCAGAAAATTTTCCAAGTCTTAGGCGCACGAGCGCTATGCAGGCGCACGAGCACTATGCAGGCGCATGGGTGACTCAGGCACATGGGCACTATTTGGGCGCACGGCCAACACTTAGGCGTCTGGACAACTTTCTAGGCGCATGGGTACTATGCAGGCGCATGAGCCTGGTTTACGCGCATGGACACTTAGGCGTTCTCGCAGACTTAGACGCATGGCATACTTAGGCTCCTGGGCATAATCCTGCGCGCATGGGCACTATTTGTGCGCATGAACCTTGGGCGTTTGGGTACTGTTTGAGTGCATGATCTCAGGCGCATGGGCACTTAGGCGCATGGCCAACTACTTTTCTAACTACCATCGGTTGCAAACCTCAAATCATCAATCGAGCCTGTTCTAGCCTAGTTTCTAACATACTAAGCATCTAACAAGCATAAAACATGCACATAATCATAAATCATCCCGAACATACACCCACCCACAACAGGGCACACACATAAACATACGGGTACACACCTAAATTTTTATAAAAACGTTTATACATGTATTTCCAGCCCTAAATCAGTTAAAACATGTAAAAATAGGGATCTAGAACTCACCTCTTGCAACTTTCTAGTAAGACTTCCTTCAAACCTGAATGCTTATGAGTTCAAACACCTAAAACACCAAAACTGAACACACATACAAGCACATAAGCACATACCCGAAGCTGAAAATCAGCCAAGAACACCCTAAAATCAGGAAACTAACCTGAATTCAGCCTCTTCTTCTTCTTCTCTCTAAAACCAAAGAGAATTCTCTGCTCTCTCTCTCTAGAAATCTGATGGAAAGAATAGTACAGGGGTCATGGGCGGCCATGACCACCTTTTGAACGGATTAAATACCAACTTTGTCCATTGTACAACTTTAACCCCTCAACTTGGGTTATTTTGCTTTTCTTCCTTTTTTTCACTTTTCTCTTCTTTTAAAATTTTCGGGTGTTACAAGACTGCTAAGATGATTTTTGACGTGAGCAGCTACCTCAGAGTTGGAGGGATTGGAGAATGGTTTCTCTACTAACTCAGCAATATCAAATCTGCTTAAGTGTAGTAGAGAGGAGGCATTAAGCCTGTTGATCTCACCATTCTCTCTTTCCACAACAAAGTTGTGAGAAGAGTCTTCGAACCTCCACTAGACTATCTTCTTCCTAGGAACAAGAGGTTAGGATGGTAATTTTTCTTCCTTCTTAGTGCCCAGTAGAGTCACCAGCTTTCTTCTCAGTTTCTTCTCTTCTTCTTCAATAGAGTCAAAGTGAGATACCAAGAGTTTGAGAGCCTGGTCCAGTGTTCCTCTAGGCAGATCAAGGAATTATTCTCTTGTGAGGGAACATGAGGAGCCATCAATGAAGGTTAGCTTGATGGACCCCTCCTTGCAAGAGATATCACTTAGTGTAGTACATTTGATGATCATCCTCTTGATCTCCTTAAACTCTTCTAAGGTCAGAGGTTTAGAAGTTTGAGAGGATGACTTGGGTGGCTGCTGGGTAGATGATGGTTGGGTTCTGGGGAGTGTTTTGGGTTTAAGGATAAATAATGGAGGTGGTTGTTTTGATGGAATTGGTGTGGGAGAGGGTGTGGATGATGGTGTGGGCTCGAGAGTGTAAGGTTCAGTGGTTGGTTCGGTTTTGATGGGGAAAGGAAGAGGAGTTGGTTCTGGTCGAGGTTGTGGTTGTGGTATGGGTTCAGAAGTCATCCCTTGCATTCCTCTATACATCTCTTTCCTTCTTCCTGAGCGAATGACAGCCTTGATGTCACCGACATGTCGCTGCAGGGTCTTCTCAGACATGGGGCCAACTTGCCTGCCAGAGAAGCCATGGGCCCTGAGATAATCCTTCATCCAGGCTTTATCTCCCATCTTCTTGACAGCTGCAAGTTGAGCTTCTTCTTCCTTCTTCTTTTTCTCCTTCAACTTTTCCCTGGAAGCCCTCTTTCTCTCTTTGTTCATTTGGTCTTGTTCCTTTTTGACAAGCCACAAGACCGTATCATTATCGTGAGAAGCAAGTTCCTCAAGAGAGAATCCCCTGGAGCTTAGAAAAGCTATCCTTTTATCCCTAAGCTATTGCTTAGCTTCCTCTTTCTTTCTCTGTTCTTCCTCTTCTAAGGCCAACCTTGCTGCTTCTTCTTGTTCTATCAGCAGTAGGGTTGCCTTCTCTAACTCCACCAACTCCTCAAGTGGTAGGAGGAGAACATCTTCACTGGCTGCACCCAGATTGACAAGTCTGTCAATAATCTCCACCTTTCTCTGATTGTTGATAGCCACCTGATCGACTACAGCTGCTTTGCTACTTGCAGCTAATAGTTTCTCAAAGGGAAGCCTACCTTTTCTTCTAAGCTTTTCCATCCTTTCTTCCACTTGCAGTTCTTCCGTAGTCAACTTCCTTTTACCCTTAATGTCTTCGGAATCTTTAGACTTTGGAGGTTCTTGCGTAGAGATTTCAGGTTGGTGGGTGGTGATTTGAGTCTGTGATGATGATGATGTTTGAGTGAGAGGTGTTTTGAGAAAGTCTTTACTATTTATCTCAGATGCTAATTCAAGAATTGATTATGTGATAATTAGATCATCAGACAAAGAGTATAGACCTTCCGCAGCTTGGATCTCAGCTTCGGAAGTTTGAAATACTTCTTCCGCAGCTTTGACTTCAGCTTTGGAAGTTAGTGGCATTTCACTATCTGTTCCAACTGTTTCAGTTGCTGGGCCATCAGTCCCCATATCCCCTTCAAATTCAATCTCCAGTGGACCTTAGGTTGACCAACTTCCTTGACAGTGTTAGATGGTGTATTCCACCTTTGAAGCTCTTCAGCTCCAAAATATGCCAAAGCAACATCTAGGCTTGGCTGTTCCAGGGAGGACTGCATCAGAAATTTCGTTAGGAATCTATTCAAATCAATGGGCATCCTTGGATCCACTTGAAGGATGACAGGAGGAGGCTCAAGAAAAACAGTTGATTATTGAGCAGGATATCTTGAAGAGAGAGTAGAGAGAACTAAGCTTTGCTGTTCCATGTTTGTTTCACTCTGAACATTCTCCCCCTTTTTGGTAGCATCATCTTGAGAGGTAGATAAGCTAGAGGAGGAAGCCAGAGAGACTTGTATAGATACATGCCTAACAGATCTTTCAATCTGTTTCTCAGCTTGTTGAGCCTTGAGATTTTCAATCTCAAGTTGCTGAGTGGCAAACCTATCCTTTAAAGTCTTAACCCTGGATTCAATGTTTAAGACTTTAGAAAGCAGGTCTTGAAGAGTGAGTTGCATACTTCCCTCATCTTCTTTAGAAGAATCACGAGGATATGAGGTAACATACCTAGTATGTTCATCCTCACCACCAGATGTGGTTTCTTGGCGCCCTGGTTTCCCTTGATTAATGATGTCTCTTTCAGAGTCATCAAAAGGCTCGGTTGCCGTAGATTCATTCTCAGATATTTTACCACTGTCCTGAAGGTCCATTGAGGCACCTTCAGTAGTGGCAGCTGAATCTACATGAGTCCCTTCCACACGAGTGGGACTCACCTCAGTTTGGGTTAGCTGATGGGGGCTTGAAATCAGAGATTTCTCTAGGCTCAGTTGATCTTTAGAGAGGTGTTGTGGATCAACTTCATGGCCTTGAAGAGGCATGATTTCTTCATCAGTACCTATAAGAAGGTCAGTAATGGATATGGAAGTTAAGCCTAATGACCCGGGACTTTGATCAATATCTAATGGCATTGAGCCTATGATGGGGCTGTCCCTTTTTGGCTGCTCAGGAGAGTATAGAGACTCATCTTGAGGGTTTTCAGCTTGGGTTTGGGGCTTATGGGATTGAGACTGAGGAGACTCAATACCCATATTGAGGTCAATTGTGAAGGAAGGTGGGACCTCAAACTGAGTGGGAGCCCATGTTTCCACTCTAGCCTTTTTGGATAGAACAGGGGGAACTTGTTCAATCAGAGGAGATTGAACAAGGGTTCGCTTGGAGCGTCTCTGGTATGTAATCTTGATGGGGTGAGAAGGAAGAGTTGGCAATGTGGTGGTTATTGCTAGTGTGGGTTCATCACCTTTGGGGTTAACAGGGATGTCACCAGGAGCCATTGGCTCAATCATACCTGGGACTAGCTCAGTGTGTCTTCCAGTGAAGTTGGAGGATACCCTCTTCAACACCTTGAAGATGGCCGACCTTATGTGAGGGACAGTAGGAGCAGCTGCACAGACAAGCTTACTCTAATCCAGCTCACAGTTGATTATGTGCTGGATAAACCTGGGATACATGTAAAATGTTTCCCTCTGATGATTTCCCATAAGATTGGTCAGCACAAATCTTGAGTAGTTGAAGCGGAGGCCTCTTACCAACCCGTGAACTAGGCATCCTAGTTCATAAGGAACTTGATCCCAGCCCCCAGACTTATTTGACAGGCAGTGAAGGACTATGTGAAGCAGGAATTTCCAGTTATATGAGAAATTAAACTTGTACACCGTGGATCTGCTCACATCACCACCATATCCCATCTGGGTATATATGTCATCTAGGTCTGATTTGGGAAATTCCGTAGGAGAGCCTTCATCATGAAGCTCAAGATGCTCCCTGATGATTTGTTCTGATATGATCAGTTCCTGGCCATAAATGCTTGACCTAATCACTCTAACCCCGTTCGGGGTTACAATCTGTCTGTTCCCCCAAAACTCTACCATTTGGTTTGAGTAAACAGTGGGGTTGACAGTTAGGGCGGTATAGTAGGTTGATTGGGTAAGGAAGTGGATGATTTCGGCAAAGTCAGCATCCTTAGAAGAGTCAAGGAGTGCGACTTGGTTGTGCTGAGGGTTTAGTGCCATTGTTTGAGAAAGTTTCAGAGAAAATCAGGTTGATTTTGGGAGTAAAACCGAAGATGAAGGAAACTTAGGGCTGTGAAATTGGTAAAAAGATTAATAGGATAGAGCGGAAGTACTTAAATGGGTGAAATGGTGGATGGATAAGGTGAAATGACAGTTTGGGGTAAGATGTGACAATGGCGGTAAGGTTAAATCCATTTAAAATATTCCGACATCATTAATAATATCTTTGCCTTTTTCAGAGTGGGGCCCAAAAGATTTCCGTTACACAGTAAAGCATTCTTCCAAGTGTAAAAGTTTTTCCGAAGGTAATCTTCTTCCGAAGCTAAACTTACTTCCGAAGGTAAATCTATCCAATTTACTTCTGAGAGTAAGAAGGCCTTCCGAGAGGAGAAGCTTATTAAGTTTCGGAAGTAGATTTGATATCTTATCAAATCTTCTCCCGAGACTAAGAACACTTCGAAAGATAGGATTAGCCTTGGAGGAGTTATCCTTCGGAAGAAATGTATGACATCTTTTGAGGGTTAATTTCTCTTCGGAAGAACCTTCACTTAGTAAAAATTTAAAGAATAGCCTTTTGTAACAGGGCTTAAATTGTTTTGACAAGAACAAGACACAAATTTGAAAAGATTTTTCAAATGAGATAGACTAATCAATGTTTATCATCCCAATAGCCGTAATAAGATACTTAAATCTTTGTTTATCAAATGCCTTGGTGAACAAATCAGCTATTGTTCATTTGAATCAACTTTGACTAGTTTGATCAGATTTTTCTTATGAATATCTCTAATGAAATGATACCTGATGTCAATGTGCTTTGTCTTGGAGTGCTTAACTGGATTTTCTGTAATAGAAATAGCACTCTTGTTGTCAATGTGGATAGGAGTCTCCATGAAATTGAATCCATAATTAAACATCTGGTTTTGAATCCACAGCAGCTGAGCACAGCAACTAGCAGCAGTAATGTATTCAGCTTCAGCGGTAGATGTTGAGACACAGGATTGGTTCTTGCATTGCCATGAGATTATCCTTCCACCAAGAAATTGACATCCTCCTGATGTTGATTTCTTGTTGATGTTGCAGCCACCATAGTCACTATCAGTGTAGCCATAGAGATTGAAGTTATTGTTCCTTGGATACCAGAGACCTAGTTTAGGCGCTCCTTTGAGATATCTGAGGTTTCTCTTGGCAGCAACTAGAAGAGACACCTTGGGAGCAGCCTGATATCTTACACAGATGCAGGTTGCAAACATGATATCAGGTCTACTTGTTGTGAGATACATCAGAGATCCAATGATTGCCCTATACTGATGTTGATCAGTATCCTCCCCCTCAGAGTCAGGACAAAGATTGTGATTTCTGGGTATAGGAGTCTTTGCTGGCTTGCAATCTTTCATATCAAATCTTTCTAAGATGTCTTGAACATACTTAGATTGATTGATAACGAACCCTTCTTTTATCTGTTTTACCTGAATTCCCAAGAAAAAGTCCATTTTTCCCATAGAACTCATTTTAAATTTCTTCTTCATAATGCTCTCAAAGTCCTTACACGTTTTGTCATTTGATGAACCAAATATGATGTCATCAACATAGACTTACACGAGCAAAATATCTTTCCCAGACTTTCTTATGAATAAATTCTTGTCAATGGTACCTCTGGTGTAACCATTCTTCAGGAGAAACTGAGACAAAGTCTCGTACCACAGCCTAGGTGCTTGGTGCAGCCCATAGAGAGATTTATCCAATTTGCACACATAAGTGGGGTGCTGTGGGTCTTCAAATCCTGGAGGCTGGCACACATAGACTTCCCTGTCTATATCCCCATATAGAAAGGTACACTTGACATCGAGTTGGTAGACTGTAAAGTTCTTGGATGCTGCATAAGCAAGAAAGATCCTTACTGCCTCAAGTCTTACAACAGGTGCAAAGACATCAGTGTAATCAATTTCCTCTTCTTGTGTGTATCCTTGAACTACCAGTATTGCCTTGTTTTTGATGATCAGGCCTCTATCATCCCTCTTGTTCCTGAATACCCATTTAGTGCCTATTTGTACTTGACCGGATGGTAGAGGACATAGGTTCCAAACCTTTTGTCTTTTGAATCGGAGCAATTCCTCTTGCATTGATTCAACCCAGCTATTATCTTTCAAGGATTCTTCTACCTTCTTTGGCTCCATTTGTGATAAGAAACATGAGTACAAACAGACATTCCCATTGTGAGTTTGTCCCCTTGTTCTCATGCCTTCAGAAACGTCCCCAATGATGTTCTCAGCTGGGTGAGTGTTATGTATCCTGAGCCTAGGAATTATATCCAGTTGTATGGATAGATCCAAATTGGACATGTTTTGCTCAGGAACTTGAACACTTGGTCCAGTTGATGTCTCACATTCATTCAATGAGGACTGATTGAATGAAGGGGAGACAACATCAGTATTAGTTGGTTGTGAAGCAGCATTAATAGTTGCTTGTTCCTTCAAATTGCTGCTTTCATCATCTTGGTGTTATACATTGTCACAGGATGAGTTTTGAAGCTCACTTTGTTGACAACTTGTTGAAGCTCCACTGGTTCTTGAGATAGTTATGCTATCAGATCTTCCAATTATGGGAGCTTGATTTTCAGCATTTCTTGGAGAACTTGGATGAGGTCTGGGTAGCTCAAATAGTTGGTCATCATCAGAATCACTTTGAGTTCCTGTTCCAGCTGAAACATTCTCACAAGAAGGTTTAGAATAGTTTGGAAACAATTCTAAATCAAAGATATGATAAGGTCCACTCCTCTTAACACAAGGAGTGTGCTCATTAACAACAATATTGGATGATTCCTCAAATTGTTGATTTTTAATGTTGTAAACTCTATAGGCAATAGAGTTGGAGGAATATCCAACAAAGATAGCATCATCCGACTTTTTAGCAAATTTGCCAAATTGTCCTTTGTGTTAAGTATGGTGCACCTGCTGCCAAAGAACCTGAGAAAGCCAATGAAGGGTGGCCTCTTGTTCCATAGCTCATAAGGGGTCTTTTCATGTGGCTTAACAACAAGAACTCTGTTCTACACATAGCATGCAATGCTGACTGCCTCTGCCCAGAATGTTAGAGGCAGCTTTGAATCAGCTAACATGGTTCGAGCAGCGTCAATAAGTGTCCTATTTCTCCTCTCAGCAACACCATTTTGTGGAGGAGTTCTAGGAGCACTATACTGTCTGGCAATCCCTTTTGAGTTACAGAATGAGTTAAGAACTTGATTCTTAAACTCAGTCCCTTGATCACTTCTAATAATCTTAACCTTGTGATCAATTTGATTTTCTATTTTAAGAATAAAAGATTTTAAGGTTTCAGTAGTTTCATCTTTAGTTCTTAAAAAGAATACCCTTGTAAATCTAGTAAAATCATCAACGATCACAAGGCATTATGATTTCCTTCTAATGCTCATTATACTTGTGGGACCAAATAGATCCATGTGCAGTAGGTGTAATGGAGTGGTGATAGAGTTAACTACTTTGGATTTATGAGATGCTCTGTGTTGCTTTCCTTTCAGACAAGCAACACAGTTATCTTTGTAGAGAAATTCCTTTTTAGGCAAACCATGTACCAAATTATTTTTAACCAATTTATTCATGGTTTTAAAATTTACATGACACATTCAGTTATGCCATAAAGTTGACTCATCACCATCAGCTTTGGAAAGAAAGCATGATACTTTACCTAATGGGGAAGCATTGTTCATATCCAGCTTGTACATATCCCCTTTTCTGGGAGATCTAAGAAGCACCAATTCCTGAGGAATTGTCATCCAAGGTTTGAGGATAATGCACTCATGTTCTGTGAAAAGTATTTGGTGCTTTTGATCGCAAAACTGAGAAACACTCAAGAGATTGTGTTCAAGCTGCTTGACAAAGTTTACTTCGTCGATTCTTAACTTGCCGTTGGATACATTTCCTCTGCCAGAAATCTCCAGCCACACCTCCAAATTGAACAGGACCTCCATCAAAATATTGAAATTGTTGAATAAGAGATCTGTTCCCAGTCATGTGCTTGGAGCATCCACTATCTATAATCCATACATTGTCATTTTTGTCATGTGGATGTCCCTGCACATAAAGTGAAAAAAGTTAGTTTTTATTGAAAACCCAAGCCTTGTTGGTCTTGGGCTTTTCCAATGATGTGGATTTAATTGAACCAAAGTGTATGCATGGGGGTTCAATAGATGTTTGTGAAGAGGAGATTTGGACTGCAACATCTTGTTTGATCTTCCAATCCATCCCTTGGTTGATCAGTGTAGATGAGCTTGATGAAGCTTGGGCAGCATGGCATACTTCCGAGGCTTCTTTTTTCTCAGAAGAAGCTTTCCTCACCTCTTCTTCTGAAGCAATCTTCTTTTTGGAAGATTTCAAAGGAATTCTTTTGTTCTTTAAACTTTTCTTTGCCTTATCTTCCGAAGCTATTTTCCCTTCGGAAGAATGAGTTTCTTCCGAAAGCAACTTTGCTTTGGAAACAAGCTTTCCTTTCCTCATCACTTGTACCATGTGATAGGGTCCAAATGTGAAACCCTCCTTAACTCGTTCTTTCTTAATATTATTTGCATAATATGTGCTTGCAGGATTGTAATAACAATCTTTTGCCATATGGTTTTGCAGACCACACATTTTGCATGCAATGTTAACCTTTGTGAGATGTGAAGACTGTTGTTTCTTTCTCTTTTTGTCTTCATCAACAGTCTTCTCCTTCAACTTCTGATCCTTTACCAGGACAGGAGTGCTGGTATTACACTCCTTTCCAGGATCAGAGTTTCCAACCACCTGGAACCCGACTGAAATGAACACACCTTTTTGTTTTGGGTCTATCTTCAGCTTGGATTCAGCCACTTTGATGGCAGTTTTTCTAGCTGCCTTAGCCCTGTTTCTTCTGGCTTTGGTGGTTAGGGGTTGATCATTGCTGGTGGGAATGGGCTGATTTACCTAATCCTTCCCTGTGATGGTCTCCATAGTTGCATCACTCTTCAACTCATGAGGTGGTGGGTCAACAGTTGGAACCTTTTGCTCTTCGGTCCCACATCTTCGTTGTCTGATAGACTCATAAGAATGTGGTGGAGCAATTTCATTTGTTCCCAACCCACCTTTGTTTTGATAACTAGTTTTTGAGTGGGAGGTTGATGCAAGAATGGCTTGGAAGTTTTGCTCAGAGATAGCGTGCTTCCTGGCTTGTGCCTCAGCTGTGACTAGCTAGGCTTGAGCCTCACTTAATTTGGATATTAAATCTTTGATTTGAGTCCTATAGTTGGTATGTTCATGTTTTAAAAAAGACACAGTTTTTTCCAACTCTTCAATTTTTATTTTATAGTTAGATTCAACCTTTTTAAATCACTTTTAAGGATATTCAAAGACTCAATATCATATTTAATTTCCATATTGTAGTCCTAATACAATTTAACTTTAGCAATACAAGTTGGAGTATAGAGGTGTTCATATACCTTGCTGTCATCAGTTCCAACCATCAATGCTTGAGCAGGAGTCACATCCTACACCATGAAACTCGAGTCCACCTCTTGAGCAACAGCAGCTATGTGTTGTTCAGTTGACTTCCCGGAGGCTTTAGGTGTGGAGGGATGTGTGGAGGCTTGCGAGGTTCCCAGATTGGATTTAGGAGCCTTGCATTCCCTGGCAAAATGGCCAAGTTGATTACAGTTGTAACATTTCGCCTTTGTCTTGTCAAACCCGAACTTTCTGTTAGTTGGGTTTTGGGGAAATTGCTTTCCAGTTCTCTTAAAGAACTTCTTTGCCCTGTAAGTTAACACAGCCATCTGTTGGACAATATCCATGTACTCAACATCATCTGGGCTGAAACATTCCAGATCATCAAAGCAAAACTGAAAATCACTGGAATGCTCATTTCCTGAGACAAAGGCACAGTTGTTCTAGAAAGGACTTGACTGAGCCTGTTGAGACCTTGGAGTCTCAGGAAAGGTAATGTATGGCCCAGAAGAACAGGATGGCTGCTGGGAGTAAGTCAGGTACTGCTGAGGTTGGGGGGTTCTTGAGCCTTCAGCAACCATTAAAGTGTTGCTAGCAGGAAGGCTTGAGGGTCTGCTCACCTGGTGGCCTCTTTTGTTTTCCATCTCTACACGGTATCCATCAAGGACGCCATATAGTTCAGTCATCGTGAGAGAGTTTAAGTTCTCTGTCCTCTTGAGAGAGACACAGTAGAAAGTCCACTCATTTGGAAGTGCACTCGTGAACTTTCTTGAGAGATCTCCCATCTTAAGAGTCACTCCAACAGACTGAAGTGATGAAATAAGATCCATATACCTGAAGTATTGCTGGCTAAAGGTCTCTCAAGCAATATAAGTAAAGTTTTCAAACTGTTGCTTAAGGGAATCTTTCTTGGAGTCATTGGAGCTGGCATTCATCTGAGACAAAGCATCAAAGAGTTCTTTCGCTGACTGGCAATGCTCAAATCCCACCATGATGGAGTTGGGTATGGCAGTGATAAGAACAGTCATTGCTTTTCTATCGATCTTTAGTCGCTTGTGATTTTCATTAGAATAGTCTTCATCCTTCTTTATCATAGCACCATTTCCAACCGGTGCTGCAACCTTTTGCTTGTAAGGGCCATTGGTGATAGATTTCCACATCATGCTGTCTTGATACCTGATGAAACCTTCAATACGTCTGCTCCAAGATCTAAAGTTTTCAGGGGTGATGATGGTTGCTTTAGACATCGTCCCCATTTCACATTCAGATGATTTTTGGTTGAGGTCCATTTTGAGTGAAGTGAAAGTATGAGTGAAGAAAAAGGTTGATTTGGATGGTAAGATCTCACAATCAAGAGCCTAAGAAGCTCTGATACCAATTGCAGGATCGGTTTTTGTCACTCAACACAAGTATTGTCTCTCAAACTCACAAAGTCACTCGATTAGATGAAGCAGAATCCCTTACGAGTTGATAGTAATATACTAAGTGAACAAAAACACAAGAAGATAGTTTTTCAAGATACTTGTATATATTACTTCTCCACCAAAGTGTTACAAGACTCTTGCAAGCATGTTTACAGAGTTACAATGAGAAACTATATATACTTCTGTCTACAGCCGTTTATACTTTGATACCAGCTGGAAGCTTACAATTAAAGCAAATACTACATTGCTAGAGGTAAGGTATCCTAGATAAAATACTATCTAAGATTTGGTAGTCATGACATGTCCATGACTTACCTTTTGTCACTAACTAAAGTTGGTAACTGTACTAACTGATAAGGAATGAACAGTGGAATAAAGTATGGTCAACTACATGGGCGTGGGCTATGCAGTATATCAGAGATTGCAGCGGATCTGTCAGAAGGACCATACTTATGTCCACTGGTTCATAGTAGGTTATTTTGAAGGTTAACTGGCTTCGGAAGAACAAATTCTTTCGAAGCCACTTATACTTCGAAAGAGTCTTCTTCTTCCGAGGCTTGATGATCTTTAGAACTTCATACTTCGGAAGTCTTTGTCCTGAAGTCTTCGAAGTGTTGAACTTCGGAAGAAGTAAGACTTTGACTTCAGAAGTTAGAGTTCCTCTTCGGAAGCTCTTTCAGCCTTGACCTTCGAAAGTTCACTTTTTGCCTTCGAAAGTTCTTCATCAGTTGCATCAAAAATGTTCTAAGTGTTTGTTTTGGTTGTAGCAACCTTACTTGATCCAACAAGATGAACACGTAAAATGCATCTAACAGCTCATCTAGTACCCACAAGGGTTCTGCCCTCCATGTGGTTGAAAGGGATAGCAGAGAACCTCAACATCATCTTCTCAGCTGTCCTGACAACTCACAAAAGGGCCCTTTCATCACCTTCCCGGAGACACCAAGAGAGAGCTACATCCAAGAAAGCCCATTCCAAGAGACAAGCTCTTCTCAAGCCTTTGTGTCTTCTAATGAAAGTTCAAACAACTTTCTCTTTACTTTGGAAGACTTGGACTGCATTCATCCAGATGATCAGTACGTGGAGATTGTGCAGCAGATGGCTATCCTCACTCACTAAGCCAAGAAGTTCTACCAAAGGACAGGGAGGAAGTTTCCGAGTAATGTACCTAGTGGCAAGTTTGGGCTGGATAAAAGCAAAGTGAAGTGTTACAACTGTAAACAGATGGGACACTTTGCTAGAGAGTGCAAGGCACCAAGAACAAATGGTGGCCAAGCACAATCCAGATCAAACTACGCTGATGGAGCTCCAAAAGCTGAGAAGCCCAAGAAACAGGCTGTAGTTGCTGTTGAAGAAGAAGGCTTTGATTGGAGTTTCGTGGTTGTAGATGCTTCCCCAAACCATGCCTTGATGGCTGATCATGAAGAACCTAAGGTAACAGAACATCTCTATACACTTAAGTGCATTGCTAAAGTTAGCATGTATAGGTCCTATTACTTAGAAGTGAGATTTGATGTTGAGTCTTTGAATATTTTAAAAGCTGATTTTAAAAGAGCAGAAAATGATTATAAACTTAAAATTGAAGATTTAGAGAAAACAATTTCTACTCTTAAACATGAGCACACAAATTACTAGACTCAAATCAAAGATCTCATTGCTAAGTTAACTAAATGCCAGGCTAAGTTTGTGATTAGCAAAGCTAGGGCAGAAAAATGTGTTCTTGAAGAGGAAACCTTCAAGAACATCATATCTTCATCTCTGCATGCCAAAGTGTCTTATCAGAACAGGAAGGGACTGGAATCCTGTGAAATAGCTCCTCCACATAATCTATTATTTGTAAGACAGCCAAGGTGTGGAACTTGTGAAGATGAGCTTCCTCTAGAAAAATCCAATTCAAGAGAAAGATGAAGATGATGATGATGAAGAGGAGATGATGAAGAATGAACCTGAACTGACTGAGAAGGTTCAATCTGATGAGGGACACCATTCTCCTGGAGAGAAAAAATGGACAAAGATGGCCAAGTCTGCAAGAAAGAACTTGATCAGGAATTGAAAGAAAAAAGCCAAGAAAGCTCAAGAGATCAAGGCAACCTTTGACTTGAAGAAGAAACAAGTATTCATATCTATTGGGTTTGAAGTAGTGAATACTGCAAACTTAACTATGGATTCTAGTACCAGGAGTCCTAGTTTAAGTTCAAACCATCCTTGTCAAGAGAGGAAGGTTGATAAAAGGTGCACCACTACTGCATTGCGTGAACCATCCAGTTCCAAGAGCAAGCCTATTCCCAAGAAGGTTGTTGCATCATCTACAAAGGTGAAGAAGGAATTGGAAAGTGATCTAGCACAACTAGCCTCTCAGAAGAAGTCTCTCAGAAGCAGCTCAACTACATGCATCATTTATGGCAGTACTTCTCATCTTCCAAAGGATTGCATCTACAATCCTAAAAATACTGTCAACATGGAAAGCTTCTGAGATGAAAAAGAAGAAAACAGCTTCAAAAGGAAAGTCTCTTTCCCTCGGAAGCTCCAAAAAGAAGGCTCAAAAGATAAGTGGAAAATTGCCTTCGGAACATATTTTGGTCTCGGAAGAAAGGAATGCTTCCAATGTACTGAAGTCTGCAGTGGATGCAAAAACTTCCTCCGCAAAACTTCTAAGGTTATAAAAACTTTTGAAGCATTGAAGGCCAAGTCTAGTCTATCCAAGATGGTATGGAAGACTAAGGAATGCCAAGTGACTGAAGTTTCCTCATCATCAACAGCTCCAGATCCTCACTGCTTAAACATAGGATCTATAACTGCTAATTTATCTTCTGTTAATATAAATGAACCCAAGGCAAGCGAGGCTTAGGTCTTCAAATGTAACTAACCATCTCTTTTTATGCACGAACAGCTGAAGACCAAAAGGAATGTATGGATTATTGATAGTTGCTATTCTAGGCACATGACAGGCAATGGCTCTTTGTTGCAAAACTTTGAAAAGTTTGATGGAGGGCTAGTTTCTTTTGGAGGAGAATCTAGTGGTTGCATCTCTGGAAGGGGCAAGGTCATAAATGGTAAACTCAGCATTGAAAAGGTAAACTTTATCAAGAAGCTTGGACACAATTGGACACAATCTTCTGAGTGTATCTCAATTTTATGACTAGAAGCATAACATGTTCTTCACTGAACATGAGTGCATTGTTCTCAAGCCCGGGGTGGTCATTACTTAGGACTATATTCTGCTCAGAGCCCCCACGAAAGGGAACATGTACAAGATGTATTTGCAAGAAACCTCCCCTTCTAGAGAAGTTTCCTGCTTTCTGTCTAAAGCCAATAGTGATGAGTCATTCCTCTAGCATAAAAGAATATGCCATGTAAACTTTAGGAACACGAATAGATTAATTAAAGATGATTTGGTAACTGGATTGCCAATGAAAGAGTTTACAAGTGATGACCATTGTGTTGTATGTCTAAAAGGAAAGCACCACAAAATGTCTCACAAGCCAAAGGAAGTCAACTCCATCACTACCCCCCTTCACTTATTACACATGTATCTGTTTGGCCCCACAAGTGTAATGATTTTAGGAAAAACTTTATATTGTCTTGTGATCGTAGATGACTTCACAAGATACACTTGGGTCTTCTTCCTTAGAACTAATGATAAGACTCCTGAAATCTTAAAATCCTTTATTCTAAATATTAAGAATCAATCTGATCACAAGGTCAAGATCATAAGATGTGATCATGGAACAGAATTCAAAAATCATATCCTTGAATCATTTTGTGAGGAAAAAGGTATTTCGAGACAATATAGTGCTCCCAGGACTCCTCACCAAAATGGTGTTGCTGAGAGGAGAAACAAGACACTTATTGAAGCTGCAAGAAACATGCTGTCTGATTCTAAACTGCTTATCACCTTCTGGGCAGAGGCTGTTAACACTGCGTGCTATGTGCATAACAGAGTTTTAGTTGTCAAGAATTATGGTAAGACTCCTTATGAGCTGTGGCACAAAAGTAGACCTTTCATTGATTTCCTCAGGTCATTTGGATGTTCTTGCACCATCTTGAATACCAAAGATCATCTAGCTAAATTTGATAAAAATTTAGATGATGGACATTTCATTGGATACTCTTCTCAAGATAAGGCTTATAGAGTATACAATCTCAGAACTAGAGTAGTTGAGGAGTCAGGCAATATGACTTTCAATGAACACACACCTAGTGTGAAGGGATCTGGTCCTGATTGGCTATTTGATCTTGATTTAGTTACCAACTTTTTTAACAAATCTTGTGAAGGTGCTTTAGGATCTTCAGGTAACTTATCAACAGAAGATCCTGACTCAAGATTGAGCTGAGAAGGCCAATTTTGAATACTACTTCAGCTCTAATGGTAACTAACCCTACGGGTGGAGTTCCTATCAGCACTACAATGACAAATTCAGCTGATACATCTGAGGTGCCTACAAATTCCAGCTCAGAGGCACAAAACTCAAATGAAGGACCATCAATTGTTGGAGGATGTGCAGATGGTGAATCTGACGAAGAATTCCATGATACTGAAGACCTCTCCACTGAAGATAACATCAATAATGTCACACACTTATTATATCAAGTCAATCTTGATAAGTGTGCTGATGTGGTGGGTGATCCTCAATTACCAGATCTGCTATGATTCCTCAACTAAGAATCCACAAGTTTCACCCTTCCATAAACATCAATGGAGATGTTGAGATAGGAGTAAGGACAAGAGGACAAACCCATGATAAAAAAGCTTGTCTGCACCCTGTTTCTTGTCTCAGATAGAGCCTAAGAAAATTGATGAGGCTTTGAAGGATGGAAGTTGGGTTGAAGCAATGTAGGAGAAACTGCTTCAATTCAAAAGATAAAAGGTTTGGAACCTATGTCCTCTTCCTCATGGGAAGACTACAATAGGAACCAAATAGGTTTTTAGGAACAAGAAGTATGATAGAGGACTTGTCATCAAAAACAAGGCTAGACTAGTTGTTTAAGGGTACACTCAAAAAGAAGGGATTGACTACACTGATGTCTTTGCTCCAGTAGCAAGACATAAAGCTATCAGGATATTCCTGGCTTTTGCTGCATTCAAGGATTTCAAAGTCTACCAGCTTGATGTCAAGTATGCTTTTCTATATGGTGTAATTGAAGAAGAAGTGTATGTCAAACAACCACCTGGCCCAGATCATCCTGATTATGTTTGCAAGCTTGAATAAGCTCTCTATGGACTTCGTTAGGCTCCAAGGAAGTGGTACAAGCCACTGTCACAATACCAAGAGAGGTACCATTGACAACACACTTTTTCTCAAAGAAACAGGGAATGATTTGATTCTGGTTCAAGTTTATGTAGATGACATCATTTTTGGGTCACCTAATCCAAGTCTCTACAAAGACTTTGAGAAGCTGATGAAGAATAGATTTGAAATGAGTGCCATGGGGGAACTCAATTTCTTTCTAGAAATTCAAGTGAAGCAGGTGGATAATGGTATCTTCATAAACCAGTCCAAGTATGTTCAAAACATACTGACCAAATTTAATTTAACTGACTGCAAGGTTGCCAAGACTCCCATAGCAAGAAATCACTCTCTAGGTCCTGACCTTGAGGGGGAGTGTGTTGATGAACATCTCTAAAAGGTAATGATTAGGTCTCTTATGTACCTCACAGCCAGTAGACCTGATATCATGTTTACCACATGTATTTGTGCATGATATCAAGTCAACCCGAAGATGTCTCACCTAGTTGTTGTCAAGAGGATACTTAGATATCTCAAAGTTGCTCCTAAGCTTGTACTTTGGTATCCAAAGTGTTCTGACTTAAATCCGTATGCATATACAGATAGTGACTATGAGGGTTGCAACATGACCGCAAAGTCTACATCAGGGGGATATCAGTTCCTTGGTGGAAGGATAGTCTCATGGCAATGCAAGAAACAGTCCTGTGTGTCTGCATCAATAGCTGAAGCTGAATACATTGCTGTGGCAAGCTGTTGTGCTCAAGTACTTTGGATTCAAAATCAGATGCTGGGTTATGGATTTAACTTCAAGGAGACTCCCATCCACATGACAACAACAGTGCTATCACTATTACAGAGAATCCTGTGCAACACACCAAGACAAAGCAAATCAATATCAGGTATCATTTGATAAGAGATAATTTTGATAAAGGTTTGATAAAACTAGTCAAAGTTAACACAAATGAACAATATGCTGATCTGTTCACCAAGGCATTTGATAAACAGATATTTAAGTATCTAATATCAGCTATTGGGATGATTAACTTTGATTAGATTTTCATAAATTAATTTAAGAAATATTTTCTAAACTGTGTGTCTTAAATGTTGTCTATTTCATCATCCATATAAGCCCAGTTAACTTGAAAGAAAATTTTTCTAACCAATATTCCTTAGTCTTAAATGAATTTGAAGTGTAATTTATTTTGAAGGACATTAAGGTTAACTTCGGAAGAAACTTATGTCTTTAACTCAAATATGTAAATTACCTTCCGAAGATATTTGAAAATTATCTACCGAAGCTTAAAACACTTATCTGAACTGAAGAACAATTTTCTTCCGAAGTAAATCACTCTCAGAAGATTTACTCTTTAGTAAAACTTGTAATACTTAATGTCTCTCAAAACAAACTATACTTCGGAAGTAAATTCTTCTAACTCTAAGAAATATCTTCCGAAGTCAATATTGGCTTCGGAAGTTTTTCAAAACTTTCGAATACAAAATACCACCGAAAGATTTTCAACTTTCAAGAAAACAACCTTTTTAGGCACTTTTTCAGAGGTGGGACGACTTTCAGATTTCAAAGTTTGTCCTTAACACAATACCTTTGTCTTAAATCCATTTCATATATATACACTCAACGGTTCCCCTCTTTCACTATTTTCTTCATCTGCAAAATTTCTCTAACCTAAATTCTCCTAAAACCAACCTTGTTCTTACCTTCCCTCACCACAAAGCTACTTCAAATGGCCAACCTCAACCAAAGAAACCAGCCTGATTTCTCCATGCATCTTCACACGCAACACAATCAGGTTGCTCTGTTGCACTCTAAGAAAGATCCTGGCTTCTAAGAGGTTTGCCGCTTCTTATCTCTGTCAAACTACTTCACCTCCCTCACTATTGATCCCCCTCTCTATGAGGATCAACTTCTAGAGTTCTGGAGGACCTATCAAGAGGTCACTATGGACGGGGAGAAGGCACTGTCTGCCACAGTGCAAGGTAGGACAATCTTCATCACTCCAGCCTCCATAAACTCTCATCTCATGCTGGATGATGCAGAAGGTGACTTGTCCTTTCCTAAACTAGCTGTAAATCATTCTTTTGGTCAGATGGGCTATGCGGGGGACCATTCAATAAGAACCTTCATAAAAGAAAAGGTCTCCTCCCAATGGAAATACCTTCTCCATGTAGTCATTCATAGCCTACCCAACAAGCATCAAGGATGGGATCAAATTCCTGAAGACCTTTCCTACATAGTCCATGGAATGATTCAGGGGGTCAAGTTCAGGTATTCTCAGTTTCTCTATACAAATTTGCTTGCTAACTTGGACTCCTTAAAATATTACATGTTCCCTAGATATGTCCAGCACATTCTTAACTATGAACTGGGCTCACAGTTAAGGGTAACAGGTAATGTTCTTAAATTGGGACAGATGAATCCCGGCATCTTTAAAATTATGAGAAAAGCTATTGTGGGATTTTCTAGGGTTGAAACAGCCCTTGTCCCAAAAATGTTAGAGCTCATTGCTCAAGTTGACAACCTTGCAGTACCAGTTAGTGTTGAACCCACACCTGTTATATCTTAGCTACCCTCTCAACCTCAAATAACCATCAACTATCAAAGAAAATACAAATGAACCCCTACACAGGCTATTCAACCTGTGTAGGCCCCCATATCACGACCCATGGAGGAGGGAGTGGACACTAGAGCTCCCACTTCCCTTGAGGAGCAACCCACTCCCATCTCACAAATGATTAGTGCTAAGGTTTCTCATGCTCAGACTGATGAGCTCATCACCCAACAAACCTTAACCCTTCATTCAGAGTCTCAAAATTCTAGTGAATAACCTTCAGGGGACAGTTACCATCCTTAGCCTCTAGATCTTAACCAACCAATCCCCAACCTAGAATTCTATGATGTTGAAGACATGGGTTTCAGTGAGTACCATGAGTCTTTCTTCTCCACCCTTGCTCAAGGAGAGATGAGTGCTCCTGCTTCTCTCATGTCTAGCCCACATCATCCACCCCAAACTAAGGTGGATCTCCCTGAACAAGTTTTGGAGATCCATATGGAAAAGGCTCTCACTTCTACAAGTGATTACATCATTAAGACCTCAACCATGGCAACTCAGCCAATTAACACTTCACCTGAAGTTGTTAGTGTGCAGTGAAAATCCAGCAGCCAAGAACAATATGCTAGCGATGAGGAAGAAGACGTTGGTCCAATTCTCCCATCCCCCCATGATTCTTTTCTAAAGATGAGGGAGTCTGCAACTAAAGGTGCAACAACATCAACAAACATGCACCTATTTAGTTTCTAAGGTTAGTCACTTGGAATCTCAAGTGACTGCCTTATAGAAGAGGGTTAATGACCAGCAACTTGAGATCATCTATCTCAAGGGCAAGCTAGCTGAGAGACCACCTAGAGAAACTCAGCCAGGTCCACAAGAACCTGTGAAAGTGGTGGACTTAACCTCCAGCTCACCTATGCAAGTGGGTGATGCTACCAAAAATAGGGAGAAAGTCCCTACAACCACAAAACCTGGGAGTTCTGTCCTGAGTATGGACAATAAAGATTCACCACCCTCACTTGCAGTTGTTCAGACTCAACAACTTCCTCATGCTCACACTGATTTGGAGACCATATTACAAGAACTCTTTGAGTAAGGAATTCCAATGGCCATGTCTGCCCCATCCTACCTTGCTGAAAATCCAATAGTGGGTTGGTAGGATGATAATGCGAGAATGGTATTGGTGCTCTCTAAATCTTAGGGGCAACAGGAGGTCCTTAATTTTCAAACCCTAAGATTCCATGAGAGTATTAACTTAATTGATCTACCACTTGTCAACCCAAGCCAAAATAGACAGGCTAGCAGATTAGTTGAGATGATTCAAGAGTGGGTGCTGTAGGAGTTCAGAAGTAGAGCAAAATATATAGACAAAGGCTAGCATGGAAAACTGCTGGTCAACTGAATACTGAGGTAGACCCTAAGATTAGCTTCGAAGGGGAAACCTTGGTTGAAGGCCTAGTAGTGGACCCTGTGAACCTTGAGACAAACTCATCCTCAACACCCAGTACGCTTAGTGAAACACCTACTTGTGAAGGTGTATCACAACCTCTTCCTAGCCAGAGCTCAAGCTTAGTACAATCATCAGAAGGCCAAAGCTCTCTCCACCCTGAGTAATACAAGCCAACAATTGACAAAAGGAAAAGGAAGATGGCTCATAAGGAGATTGAGGAGGAGAAAAGGGAGAGGAAGTGGAAGGCTAGGGGAGAAAAAACAGGAGAAATCCCAAGCTTCATGCAAAGCTACAATCAGAGCTGCCCACAGGCCTAACACTAAAGATGATGAGTTAAAGGCAGCTAGATTGAACTACCTCTTTCTTTAGCAAAATTGAATGAACTGGCAGACACAAAGTTGTCTAAAGAGAGGAAGGAGGCTGAGGCTGTAGAATTGCTCCTCAAGATCAAAGAAGAAAGGAGAAGAAAGAAACTATACAAAGCCCCTACACTCTCTCTAGTTCAAGAAAGTCCTGAGAAGGAGACTATGGTTGTACAATAGAAATAAACTCAGATAGGCAGAGAACAAGAGAGACAGAAGATGATAACCTATCTTAGTGCCACAGGTCTCTATCAGGCAGCAGCTCTCAACCCTCTCTCATATGAATATGTTGAATTTGAGTATCTCAAACAGCTGGAAGAAGAAGCTCAAACTCAAAGAAAAGCTGTTAAGAGGAAAATGAGAGAAGAGGCTGCTATGTCAAGAGCCACCATCAAAGTAAAGGAAAAAAAGTTTGCTGACAGGCTGAAGATGGTGAGCTTCTTGAAGCTTATGGGTTCTCCGAAAGGAGACTTAGTCCTATGTCTCTATCCATAATGGATGAGCATATCAGAAGTATCAAGCAGAAGATAAAGGAAGGTCAGCTTCTTGACTTGCATTTTCCACCGAGTCAAGCTGTACCTGAAGTTGAGGTGAAAGTTGAACCACGTGAGACAACACAACCTGATCTTGAAGCTACATCTAAGCCAACTCTATCTTCTGACCCATAACAGTGTACTAAACCTCCTACTTCTAAACATATGGAAGAAAAGGACCCAACTAAGGAAAATAAAGAAAGATCAACCGGTGCTGCAGGCCACTCTCCTCAGTTAAAGTACAGAAAGAGGAAAAGGATAGTCATCAGAAGGGACAAGAAGAAGAAGAAAAAGTCCAAGGCATCCACCTCTACACCTTAGGATGAATCAAAACATCTTGAGGGTGAACAAGAAGAGGCTCCTCAACCAACTCCTATTCAAGCTGAGCCTCTTGTAGTTGGAAGACCCATCCTGTCCTGTAGCTTTTTGGCAAATCTAGACAAATGGTAAGTCATTAGAGATCAAGGAGGTAATGATGTCTATCTTTTGCAAGACATGTTTAATCTCCCTCTATATGATCTCTATGACATGAGAAGATACTATGAGAGTTTGAAGGATCCTGACCAATTAATGAAGAAAGGCATGGTCTTGATCCTAATAAGGACTATCAACATCTGAATATCCTTCTCTGTTTCTGTAGCATTAGCAATACTTGAAAGGCTGATGCAACCAAAGTTGCCAAAGAGCTTCCTGCTTGTATGCATGTGCATTGGAGAAGTTACTTCAGAAGTTTTATACTTCTCCTAAGAAAAATTGCCAAAGTGTAAAATCTTCCAAAGCAAAGACAAAAATCTTCCGAAGCCAAAGTTGAAGTCTTCTGAAGCTTAGAAGACAAAGTCTTCCGAAGCCAACAAGACAAAAGACTGATTTCTTCCGAAGATAGAGAAGACATGTTTTCTCTAATCTATTTTTTCAGAAAGCTGACCAACTTTCCGCTGCCACTCTGAAGACTCACCAACTTGCATAAGTTGGTGAAAAGCTCCATGCGTTAGTAAATTGTAGATTATGGCCTTGTTGTCTTTAACTTTCTACTTTGTACTTTTATCCTTTTTGTAATACATTAGGATGTGAGCTATGGCATGTCATAGTCACATGTCAAAAAGACAATCTGCCTTTTTGACTTTACATTGATTTTGTTCTCTACATCAGTGTATCCAGCTGGCTTTCAAAGTATGACCGGCTGTATGATGTAATATAAAGTTTTTCAGGTCTTGTATTTTGAATTATCACTTGATCACTTTGTAACTTTGCAATAGAACTTGAGAGCAATATACAGCATTCTTGAAAACCATTTCTGCTTGTGTTCTTTTACTTTAAGTTCTTAGTTCATTTGAAGTTGGTTCCGTATTTGATATTGTAAGTGTTGCTCAAGTTTACTCTCCAAACATTCGTGTGAAACTATTGTATTAACCTCCCCAAACGGTCCTGTAGGTTACAGTTGTAACACTTCACTTTGCTTTTATCTAGTCCAAACTTGCCACTGGATATATTGCTAGGAAACTTCCTCCCTGTCCTCTCGTAGAACTTTTTGGCTCTGTGAGTGAGGAGAGCAATCTGCTGCACAATCTCCATGTATTCTAGATCATCAGGATGAATGCGGTCCAAGTCCTCCAAAGTAAAGAGAAAGTTGCTTGAACTTTCATTAGAAGACACAAAGGCTTGAGAAGAGCTTGTCTCTTGGAATAGGATTCCTTGGATGTAGCTTTCCCTTGTTGTCTCCTGGAAGGTGATAAAAGGGCCTTTTTGTGAGCTGTAAGGATAGCTGAGAAGATGATGTTGAGGTTCTCTGCTATCCCTTTCAACCACATGGAGGGGTGAACTCTTGTGGGTACTGGATGAACTGTGAGATGGATTTTACATGTTCATCTCCATCTGGTAACCGCTTAGGATACCATACAGCTCAGTAAGGATAAAAGTTGAGATGTTCTCAGTTCTTTTAATGGCCACACAGTAGTGAGTCCATTCTCTGGGAAGAGAGAACATGAACTTTCTCACAATGTCCTTATTCTCCAGTTTGACACTAGTATCCACTAGAGTGTCCACAATCTCAACATATCTGAAATACTACTGAGTCATGGTTTCACCGATCTTGAAACTGAAGTTCTCAAACTGTTGCTTCATAAGATCTTTCTTATTCTCCTTGGCTTCCTCAAACCCCTCATACATCAGCTTCAGTGCATCCCAGAGCTGCTTGGTAGTCTTGCACTTCTTAAAGCCTCTATAGATAGAGTTAGGAAGAGTAGTTTGAAGAGTGATCATGGCCTTCTGATCTACATCTATTCTCCTCCAATCTTCATCAGAATAATCAGTCACGTCCTTTGGGATCATCTCAAAAGCAGTAGTTGCTAAAGGTGTGCATGGAACATGAGGTCTAGAGACAACAGATCTCCACATCCTGCTGCCTTGAGACTCGATGAACCCTTCCATTCTTTGGCACCAAGTATCAAAGTCATCAGGAGTGATAAGTGAAGACTTTGTCATTGTACCGGTTTTCATATCAGCTTTGGAGAGAGCTGCCATTTGAGCGAGTAAGTGTTTTGTGAAACTAAGCAGATTTAAGATGAAAATATCTTACAATCAAGAGCCTGGAAAAGTCTGATACCAATTGCAGGACCGGTTGGGGAGATCAATGCAACAGTTTCACAGGGTGTTTGGAGAGTGTACTTAATGGATAACACTTACAGGATCAAATAGCAAACCGACTACTAAGAACTTAAATGTAAAAGAACACAAGCAGATGGTTTTCAAGAATGATGTGTGTTTCTCTTAAGTTCTATTACAAAGTTACAATTTGATCAAGTGATAATTAAAAATACAAGACTTGAGATAATTTATATTACATCGAATAGCCGGCCATACTTTGAATGCCACCTGGATACACTGATCTAGACAATAAAATCAATTTAAACTCAAAAAGGTAGATTGCCTTTTTTTACATATGACTATGACATGCCATAGCTCACATCCTAATGTATTAAAAAAGGATAAAAGGTACAAAGTAGAAAGTTATAAACACCTAGACCATTATCTATAGTTTACTGAAGCATAGACCTTTTCATCATCTTATGTAAGTTGGTGAGTCTTCAGAGTGGCACCAGAAAGTTGTTCAGCTTTCTAAAAAAGTAGATTAAAGAAAGCATGTCTTCTCTGTACTTGGAAGAAATCAGTCTTTTGTCTTGATGGCTTCGGAAGACTTTGTCTTCTAAGCTTCGGAAGACTTCATCTTTGGCTTCGGAAGATTTTGGTCTTGACTTCGGAAGATTTTACACTTGGACTATTTCTGAAGAGAGGAGTGTAAAACCTCCGAAGTAACTTCTGCAATGTACGTGCATGCAAGCAGGATCCTTTTTGGCTACTTTGGTTGCATCAGCCTTTCAAGTATTCTTTACAATACCTCAACTATGTGATTTCTAGTTACTTTTAGAATTAAATTTATTTGAAGTAATTCTTAGTTATTTTATGAACCCTATCAACCATGGTATGAGGATTACACTTAGAGGCTGATGCAACCAAAGAGCTCCCAGCATGCAACACTGAAGTACAAGGAAGTTACTTTAAAAGATTTTATACAACTCAATGAATTATGCTAAGTATAAAATCTTCCGAAGCCAAAGGTCCATATCTTTCGAAACCAAAGATGAAGTCTTCCAAGGCTTCAAAGACAAAGTCTTCCAAAGCCAAAGAATGATTTCTTCCATAGACAGAGAAGACATGCTTTCTCTGATCACCTTTTGACAAAAGCTGAATTACTTTTCGCTGCCATCTCTGATGGGCCACCAACTTAGATAAGTTGGTGAAAAGTCCATACTTTTGTCAACTATAGATTAAGGTCTTTTTTCTGTAACTTTCTACTCTTGTACTTTTATCCTTTTTGTAATATATTTAGATGTGAGCTATGGCATGTCATAATCACAAGTCAAAAGGCAATCTGCCTTTTAACTCTACATTGATCTTGTTGTCTAAATTAATGTTTCCAGCTGGCTTTCAATGTTTTGCTGGCTGTAGGATGTAGTATACAATGTCTCAAGTACTCGTATCTTAAAATATGCTTTGTAACACTTGAAAAAGAACTTGAGAGCAATATACATCATTATATCTTGTTCTTGTTTTTATTCTGTCACATATTTGCTTGTGTTCCTAGTATCATCAATACAAACCCGGCTCCTTATTGATATGTTAAGTGTTCTAAGTCTCTTCTTATTGTGAAACTGTTGCATTGAACCCCTTCAACGATCCTGCATATGGATACCACATCAAGTATGACATAGACCAGAGTTTGCACAATATTTTAATTCTCAAAATCTTTAAATAAATTAACCAAATTTCAATCAAAACAACAAGAATCTGATGCAACAAATGTAACAGTAAAAACACAGGCAATAATATGATATTAAACAAAGGGGTATTTACATATTCCCCCTTTCTAAAGTCACGAATTACATATTTACCCAAATCAAAAAATCAATTGCATATTTTCCCTTCCTAAAACATACATATTACATATTTACCCATTTTATTGAAATTGTTTATTGAATAATTATATTACTTGTATTTACACTAAATTATTTTTACGTATTTTACTTCCAACGAATATTAATTACATAGTTTCCTAGGTTCGAGACTTTTATGTAAATATAAAAAACAATATTTCATCTCGTTTAAAACTTTATTTTAAAATAACAAGAACCGATAATCAAAATTGTATCTTTAAATATAAAACGTAATTATTAAAAGTTTTAAACAATTATAATATTAAAACATCAATATGTAAATATCTCTTAGTAAAAACAAGGTAAAATAGTTATTTAATATATAAAGTTTAATGAAATAGATAAATATGTAATATATATGTTTTAGGAAGGAAAAATATGTAATTAAGTTTTAGCTTGGGGAAATATATAATTTATGGTTTTAGGAAGGGTAAATATGTGAAAATCCCTTAAACGGAAGCACCTTTTGTAGTAAGAGCTGATGGTTTTTCTCTCAGGTGTTGATTTATTTGTAGTTTTTTTATGGGCCATGATGAAGAATGATAATAAGAACCAAACAGTGGCTTCTTGTGATAATTGGTGGTGGCTGTCGCCATAGTCATTTTCAAAGGCCTACGTATTTATAATGATGGTGTGTTTATGGTGATTTTACAAAGTACTTTACCATTAATGAGTAAATTAGGGGCATCAATATATGAATCAAAATCTGAGTACTTACTTGTTGGTGGTTCTTTCTTCATCTGATGCTGATTTCGAACTAGAATTTACATGCATGGAAAGTTGTAGGACTGGATATGATCGATGACCTGGATTTGGCTGTTGTGTCGATCTTGATTGCATGAGGAACTTGTGGGAGGATATACAAAAAAGTAACATAAGTAATTAAAAACCCTCAAAAAGAATAATCCGAATGTACCTATTTTTCATTCTAGTAGGTTGTATAGTACCTAAAAATAACATAGTTAAATAGAAGATGTATACCTTTAATTCAATGATGGACAAAAAGATGAGTTCATATCCCTTTATTGATCCAATTTTGGACTTGAAAAGACTCTTAGCCAGTGGGTAATTAAAAAAGAAAAAGTGGTTCTTTTGCAGTCCAATTGTAGACCTACAAACATATAGAACAGTCATTATTAGTAAGGTAAAAAACAGATCAGATTAGCCGTTATTTTGCAATGAATTCTAGGATTAAAGATAGTCTTGTTTTGAACTGAATGCTGACGCATCAAATATGTTTTCTTCCCATTTCACATAGGTTCAATTCATTATTATTACTCTTGAACATTTTGTACAATTATTGTAAATAATAACACAAAGTAAACCACAGGTTGAATTACACATGGAGCAATGTCACACCCTTGCTTATAGTGGAAACACGAGAATGTAATGGACGGGATCGTCATAACACATTGATAATTAATAGATAACCATTAAACGATATAATAACATGTCATGACATCACCCGACACAAATGGTGACTTGTGTCGTGGTTAGTCAATTTCAAGACAGCATAGTCAAACAACATCATCAAGTTCATTTCCCACAACCTGGGAACAAGTGTAAGTAAAAAGCAAATTTAGAATGATAAACACAAATCAACAGTCATTGTTTAGAAAGTCAAAACAATCCTAACTTGAATTCATTAGCTTATCACTAAGGCATCATAACTAGCCATCCTTGATGATTGTTACCTGAAAAGATATGTTCAAAAATATCAACATATTGTTGGTGAGTTCACAGGATTAAGTAATGAATAAAAGAATTAATGTTGTGTAAATGTTGATAGGACATAAGTGTATATAGTTATAAGCAAGCAATATCACATGTAAACATGAGCATCAACTAAACCTATGACGTACACACAGATCTTGTCGGAACATATTCAACCTAGGGCCCGTTCGTGGCCATTGTCAGTCCCAACTAGTATACTAACAAATAAGGGTGGGAGTGTCAACCCAATAGTACTATCAATACCTATCTTTCGACTCCAACACCGGAGTTAAATAGTTGTGAATAAAGAATCACACAGAAAACTCATGCATGTACCATATATAAACTTGCAAAACATTAAACATAGTCTTAAATGAATAAATAAGTTCACAGCATAAAATTGGTTGAGCATACTTTTTCCCCTTGATATTTATAAATAATTGTAATAAAATGGGGCCGCGAAACTCACCTTGAATGATACGGAAATAAAGCAAACAAAAGACTTCTAGTGATGAGAGTTACCCAACGATCAAACATCTACAATTAGAAGTAATTGAATCTTAAAACACGTCCATGGGCATCGATTCATTCGGTTGATCAGTTGGTCATGGGTCGGTTCAGGCTCAACGCACAACTCACACTCAGCATATGCGTTTGTTTTATGAAAATATATAGCTCGTTTGGTTATATTATTAATCATCCCAAATATATAAATATATATTTACAATTGACTACTTATTCATGTGTTCACATAATATATACATATAACATATTTTATACTTGGATCCATACTTACACACCCCATACCGCTCATATATATAGACTCGCACACACACACAAGGATATCTACATACATTTACTAAATGTACAAACACATTGCCAACCACACATATATACATAATATACACGCATTGTATTCATACACTTATCAAAACACACACACTCAAACACACCTCATACACACACAATATTTCACACACACACACACACTGTAACACAAAACACACACACATAGCACACGTTCACACACACTATAAAACAAAACACATGCACGGCACACATTCACACACTATAAGACAGCACACATTCACAGCACACATTCACACACACCTCATACACACACATACAGAACACTCGCAAATAATTCATGCATATGCACACACAATATATGTATATCGACACACACATACATGGCATACACACAACGTAACACCACTGCACACCTCCATTTGAAACCGTACAACACCAAACGACACACAACGAAACCAGCACACTATTGCTAGTTCTTCCCAGTGTCCACACACGCACCGACTTAGCGAATCGGCGACCCGAACACCAACCAATAACGAAACGAGGCGAAATGAAGTGAAATGAAATGAAGAACAGGGACATTTACCTTAGAAATCACCACAATGAGGACAAGAGTGATCGTCGGCGTGTTCTTGATGGCGTCGGAGTGACCGGATAATGGGATCGTGGCCGGGGCGGTGGTTCATGGTGGTGGTAGAAATCTAGGGGGAAGGGGGTTACGGGTAGGGTTGCAATGTATATGGTAAATATATATTTTCAATTATATTTATACTTTAGCCCCTAAACTATTTAGTAATTAATTCCTTCGAGTTTACTAGCTATATATTTTAAACCCTGAACTATTTATTCCTATTTTTATTTAACCAAAAAAAAAAAAGAAAAACTTTTAACGTAGACGTTAACGAGCCCGTTGATGAAACTTGATATATGAACAAAGTCCTTACACAGATAGATATTAACGTGTCCAAAGATCGTGGCTTCGTGAGTGCGATTTGATAGATTTTTTTATGCGAATGACATTGTGTATGATAATAATAATAATAATAATAATAATAATAATAATAATAATAATAATAATAATAATAATAATAATAATAATAATAATAATAATAATAATAATAATAATAATAATAATAATAATAATAATAATATCAATAATATTTAAAATAATAATAATGTTTATAATAAAAATAAAAATAATAATAATAATAATGGTGATAATACGATAATAATGTATAACGGTAAACCAATTTGTTATTTACGAGCTCGAATTGAATGTGTCTAACTAACGACGCCAAAGGCACAATGATAAACAATTTAATTACACGAACACAAAATAAATGCATAATCGATACATAATAAGTCTCGTGTTAATTGACGGACGTGAGAAAGGGGGGTGTCACAAGCAATCGGTCATCTTTGAGTATGAATATGTGAGATCACAAATGATCAAGCTCATATTAAAACATAAGCAATAGACTATGCACTAACCTAGGAAATTTGTACATTATTTACCATGGATTATAAACCAAATCAATCCTTAAATTGATTATAATGTAGCAGTAAAACAATACCAAAGTGTAGCAAAGTTCATGTATTAGTTAAACCTAAAACACTTGCAATGTAAATATTATTAATTAAAAACTTTGACCTCATTGTCATATCGCTATAACTATAGTCCCAAAATATGATTAAAAGTGGTTCATACAACATCAAAATCATAATGCACAATACCAAGTAATAATCACATTTACTTGGAAAGTTACTCATCAATTCAGTCGCAGTTTTGAAAACGTAAAACGTAGTTCCTACAGCCTATAGGCCATCCGGTTTTGGACATGAAAAACACAGAAGTTAGTTTCCAATCTTAGGTGAAAATAGTTTACCTTTGTAGCAACTAATCAATTAAATTTTAGCTTTACAAACACAGATTCCGCCTCTAGAATAAGTAAACTTGAATTTGTTTTATGGAAATGTTTTCTTGTTACACACTTTACCAAGAAAATAATCAAATATTATCTTCCAATATATACTAAATATGATTTAAATGAGAAACACACATAAATACCTCTAAAACTACCCCTTGAATCTTTGTTTCATGAAACCTTAATATCACTTTCATATAGTGCAATGATAACCATATTTACTTGTGTCTCTTTACTCCGACAATTTTTTCAAACATCTATTATAAAATCTTATAAAACCATAATTCATATTTAAATATATATGTTAACACCTCATAGCAAAACCAATAATAAACATTCATAAAATTTACAATCTTTGTGGTACTAATTCATATTTATAACAACTTAACAATATAATTAACTGGATCTGTGCCACTTACACATTTGCAGTCTTAGAATCTTAAACATCACACCAACATTGGGGTTGCATGCCATTCATACAAAACTAGCGCCATTCCTTTGACATAATTCTTTAACATGATTCAACCATACTATGTAGATACACGCATAAAGTTCATTAACAAAATTGATAGCTATAATAAATAATATCAAATATTCATTAATACACCCCATATATACAGATGCAAACAAACCAACAATTTAATGAAAATACACTAAAAAACAAACAAAGCACTCATATCATCAAGAAATTAAGCAAAACAAATAACCTAGAACATGTAAAGGCAGTCTCCCTTAAAAATCAATTAAAACAACCAAAGTCCCTTCTCTTGAGAAGAAATACTTACCACCGTATTGGAAGTACTTCATGTTGTGGTTCATTGCCTTAGCAGTTTGAGAATCGAGATGGATAGTCTGGTGATGTATCTGGATCACTTATAATTTCTGTTATTGAAGATCTTTCATACAATATTTCTAAACCCATATTTGTTAAAATATAGAAAAACATATTGGTGATTGGTGGAAAGAAGTTTCTGATATACCCTCGATTCATACATTTGGTAGTAAATTCTATACATCCAGACTTAGCTTATATTGGTTCACCAGCTTATGAGATTATGATCATGAAGAAGGATGTGTTTACCTACATGCTCAGTGCATGAGGAAATGCATGTACCAAATATATATTCGCCAAGATTGGCATGTGTTCAGAAATTCAACAACATTAATAAGAGCAAGCTCAGCAACAACAAAAACATCAGCAACAACCATAGGAATCAGTACCAGTTAGTCAATATTCTCGCACTCCCGTTGACACTCTAAGAACTTTATCAAAAGGGAAAGAAAAGATGATAGATAATAAGGTTGAATATATATTCGATGACAATTCAAAAACTTATTCTAAGACTACTAGTGATGAGTTTGGGAATGTCCCTGCAGGACCGTTTGAAGGTGTTTAATGCAAATTAGTTTCATAATGAGGAGAGACTTAGAACACTTAACAGATCAAATAAGGAACTGGTATCTTTATGGTGATACTTAGAACAACACAAGTAAACAAGAGACAGAAACTTAAGAACAACAAAGTTGGTTTTCAAAGATAAAGTATATTGCTCTTAAGTCCTATTACAAGTGTTACAAAGCATACAAATAAAATACAAGGACCTGAGATACTTTATACTACATCCTACAGCCGACCATACTTTGAAAGCCAGCTGGAAACACTAATCTAGACAACAAGATCAATGTAAAGTCAAAAGGCAGATTGCCTTTTGACATGTGACTATGACATGCCATAGCTCACATCCTATTGTAATACAAAAAAAGATAAAAGTACATAAAGTAGAAAGTTATAAACTCAAGACCTTAATCTACAGCTTCCTAAATCACGAACCTTTTCACCAACTTGTGTAAAGTTGGTGAGCCTGCAGAGTGGCAGCGAAAAATTGGTCAGCTTTTCTGAAAAGTTGTTGATTACTGAGAGCATGTCTTCTCTGTTTTCAGAAAAAATCAGTCTTCTATCTTTGAGGCTTCTAAAGACTTTGCCTTCTAAGCTTCGGAAGACTTCATCTTTGGCTTCGGAAGAATTTGTCTTTGGCTTCGGAAGATTTTACACTTGTGTAATTTCTTTGTAAGTGTGTAAAACTTCCGAAGTAACTTCTACCATGCACAAAGTGCGTGCATGCAGAAGACTTCTTGACTGTTTTGTGTGCATCAGCCTCTTTGAAATACCTTACAAACTCCCCTAGGCTAATGCTACCAAAACAGATAGGATGCTCAGCAGATTGCAATCCTCATGTCTTGATCAGCAGTGTACAATCCAGACATGGATGGTCATCTAGATGCAAGAGGCTCTTCTTCTGAGTGGAGTTAATTGAGCAGCCTCTTAATGCACTTTCTTAGGATGTTATTACTCATCCTGAGATGTTGAGGAGGATGCCTTGGACTTCTTTTTCTTCCTCTTGTCCCTTCTGATGGCCATCCTTTTCCTCACTCTACACTTCAACTAAGGAGTTTGGCCTACAGCACCAGATTGACTTTATTGTGCTCTCCTCAGTTAGATCCTTAGATGTAGCTTCAGGTTCAGGTTGTGTTGTCTCTTCAACCTTCACCTCAACTTCAGGTGTAGCTTGACTTGGTAGAGAATACAAGTCCACAAGCTGACCTTCTTTGATCTTCTGCTTGATCCTTCTGATGTGTTCATTCATTATGGATAGAGACATAGAACCAAGTCTCCTTCCAGAGAACCCATACGGCTTTAAGAAGCTCACCATCTTTAGTCTGTCAGCAGACTTCTTCTCTTGGGCTCTGATGGTGGCTCTTGTTTTTAGGTACTCAACCTCAATGTATTCAAATGAGAGAGGATTGAGGGCTGTTGCCTGATAAAGACCTATGGCACTCAGATAAGATATCATCTTTTGTCCTTCTTGTTCCCTGCTTATCTGAGTTTCTTCCTCTTCAACAGCCACAGACTCTTTCTCAGAACTTTCATGAACTGGAGAAAGGACAGGAGCTTTTTGCTGTTTCTTTCTTTTTCTTTCTTCTTTAATTTTGAGGAGCAGTTCTGCTGCCTCAGCCTCCTTCCTCTTTTTATACAGCTCCTTGTCTACCAGTTCATCTAATTCTACAAAAGGAAGAGATATTATTTCATCTATGTTGTAGTTTCTGAGTCCTAGATAGTTCAATCTGGATGTTCTTAACTCATCATTCTGAGTATCAGGCCTATGAGCAGCCCTGATTACAGCTTGCATGAAGCTTGGGACTTCACCGGATCTTTCTCCCCTGGCCTTCCTCTTCCTCTCTCTCTCTTCTCCTCCTCAATCTCCTCAGGAGTCATTTTCCTTTTCCCTTTGGCCTGTAGATAGCTGTGATGAGCTTGAGCTCTAGCCAGAGAGAGGTTGTAATACACCTTCACCAGCAGGTGTGTCACTAAGGGTACTGGGTGTAGAGGGTGAGCCTGTCTCAAGGTTCACAGGTTCTTCTACTAGGCAACTAAGGTTTCCTCTTCGAAGCTAATCTTAGGGTCTGTCTCAATAACCAGTTGACAAATAGTTTTCCCTGCTAGCCTCTGTCTATATAATAATGCTTTTTGTCTAAATTTCCTCATTACCTATTCTTGGATCACCTCAGTTAACATGCCAGCCTGTCTGTTTTGGCTTGGGTTGATGAAGGGCAGGTTAACCAAGTTCATACCATCATGGAAACTCAGGGTCTGAAAGTTGAAGAGTTCATGCTGCCCCTGAGCCCTTGATAGCACCAATGCCATTCTTGAGGAATCATACCACCATCCCATAATTGGATTTTCAGCTAAGTGGGATGGGGCAGGCATGGACATTAGAATTCCTACCTCAAACAATTGTTGAAATAAGGCCTCCACATCAGTGTGAGCCTGAGAAAGTTGTTGAGTCTAGACAACTGCAAGTGAGGGCGGTGAGTCCTCATTGTCCATACTCATGACAGAACTCCCAGGTTTTGTGGTTGTAGGAACTTTCTCCCCCTTTTTGGTAGCATCACCTACTTGCATTGGTGAGCTGGAGGTCAAATCCACTACTTCCACTGGTTCTTGTGGACTTGGTTGAGTTTTTCTTAATGGTCTCTCAGCTAGCTTGCCCTTGAGATCGGTGATCTCAAGTTGCTGGTCATTGACCTTCTTCTGTAAGGCAGTCACTTGAGATTCCAAGTGACTTACCTTGGAGACCAAAGAGGTGCATATGTCTTCTAATTGTTGCACCTTTAGTTTCAGACTCCCCTCATCTTCAGATGAAGAATCATGGGGGGATGAGAGAACTGGACTGATGTCTTTTTCCTCATCAACAGCATAGTATTCTTGGTTGCTGGATTTCCTCTGCTCACTGACAGCTTCAAGTGAAGTGTCAATGGGCTGAGTTGCCATGGTTGAGGTCTTAATGATGTAATCACTAGTAGTAGTGAGAGCCTCTTCCATATGGACCTTCTGAACTTGTTCAGGGAGATCCACCTTAGTTTCGGGTGGATGATGTGGGCTAGATATGGGAGTGGTAGGAGCACTCATCTCTCCTTGAGCAAGGGTGGAGAAGAGAGAATCATGGTACTCACTGAATCCCATATTATCATCATCATAGAATTCAAGGTTTGGGATTGGTTGGTTGATTCCCCTGAAGGTTGTTCACTAGAGTTTTGAGACTCTGAGTGAAGGCTTAAGGCTGTTTGGGTTATGAGTTCATCAGGCTGAGCATGTGAAACCTCAGCACTGATAGTATAAGGGATGGGAGTGGTTTGCTCCTCAAGAGAAGTCGGGCTTCATCTGTCCCAATTTAATAGTTTTACCTGTTCCCCTCAACTGTGAGCCCAGTTCATAGTTGAGAATGTGCTGGACATATCTAGAGAACATGTAATACTCTAAGGAGTTCAAGTTTGAAAGTAAATTAATGTAAACAAAGTAAGAATACCTGAACTTGACCCCTTGAACCAGTCCATGGACTATGAAGGACAGATCCTCAGGAATCTGGTCCCATCCTCCATGCTTGTTGGACAAGGTGTGTATGATGACATGGATGAGGTACTTCCACTGGGAAGAGACCTTCCCTTTCCTAAAGGTTCTAACTGAGAAGTCTCCTTCATATTCCATCTGCACAAAGGATTGATTTACATCAGATTTAGGAAAGGACACATCACCTTCTGCATCATCCAGCTGAAGATGGGTGTTGATGACGGCTGGAGTGATGAAGATTGTCCTCCCCTGTACTATGGTAGACAGTGCCTTCTCCCCGTCCATGGTGACCTCTTGGCAGGTCCGCCAGAAGTCCAGTAGATGATCCTCATGGAAAGGAGGATCAATGGTGAGGGAGGTGAAGTAGTTTGACAAAGAAAGGAATCGGCAAACCTCTGAGAAAGCAGGATCTTTCTTAGAGTTCAACAGAGCAACCTGATTGTGTTGCCTGTGAAGTTGCATGGAGAAATCGGGTTGGTTTCTACGATTTTGGTTGGCCATTTGAGAGAGCTTCGTCAAGAAGAAAGGTAAGAACAATGGCGGTTTCTGGGTGAATTTAGGTTAGCATGATATTGCAGATGAAAAGAGAAAATTGAAAGAGGGGGAAACCGTTGAGTATATATATATGAAATGGATTTGAGACAAAGTTAATGCAAAAGGATAAACTCTGAAATCCGGATGTCGGTCCCACCTCTGAAAAAGTGCCCAAAAGTAGTTTTCTTGGAAGTCGAAATCTTCCGAAGGTAATTTGGCTTCGAAACTTTTGATAAAAGCTTCCGAGGCCAATTTGGCTTCGAAAGATATTTCTAAAAGTTTTGAAAATTTTGCTTCGGAAGGAAAATACTTAGAGTATTTCATTTCTCTTTTCAGAGATAAGTACTTTCGGAAGAGGATTTCCTTTAATATCATTTAAGTACTTAAGAAAAATTTGGCTTCAGAAGATATTTAGAAAATTTCTTCCGAAGGTAAATTGTCATAAGTAGTTAATTGATATTAAAGACATAATTTGCTTCCGAAGGTAACTTAGTTTTTTCTGAAGATAAAGATGTTTAAAATTTTCAAAAGTCTAAGTAATATTTTCTAAAACAATCTTCTTCCAAGTTAGTTAGGGGCTTGTGAAGGTGATAAAATAGACAACTAAGGACACACAGATTTTAGAAATAATATTGAATTTAAGTTTTAGAAAAAGCTACTCAAAGTTGATCATCCCAATAGCTGATATAAGATACTTAAATCAGAGGTTCATCAAAAGCTTTGGTGAACAGATCAGCATATTGTTCATTTGTATGAACTTTGACTAGTTTGATTAACCCTTTTTCAAAATTATCCCTAATTAAATGATACCTGATGTTAATATGCTTGGTCCTTGAGTGCTGCACAGGATTCTCTGTAATAGAGATAGCACTATTGTTGTCTATGTGAATGGGAGTCTCCTTGAAGTTGAATCCATAGTCTTGCATCTGATTTTGAATCCAAAGCACTTGAGCACAGCAGCTTGCAGCAGCAATGTATTCAGCTTCAGCAGTTGATGCAGATACACAGGATTGTTTCTTGCATTGCAATGAGACTATCCTTCTACCAAGAAATTGACATACCCCTGATGTAGACTTTGTAGTCATGTTGCAGCCACCATAGTCGCTATCTGTATATGCACACAGCTTGAAGTCAGAATTCTTTAGATACCAAAGGCCTAGTGATGGAGCACCTTTGATATATCTTAAAATTCTCTTGACAGCAACCAGATGTGACATCATGGGGTTGGTTTGATATCTAGCACAAATACATGTAGCAAACATGATATCAGGCCTGCTGGTAGTAAGGTACATAAGAGACCCAATCATAGCTCTGTAGAGATGCTCATCTACACACTCCCCCTTAAGGTCAGGTCCAAAAGAGTGGTTTCTTGCTATGAGCGTCTTTGCAACCTTGCAGTCAGTCATGCTGAATCTAGTAAGTATATCCTGAACATACTTTGACTGACTTATGAAGATGCCATTGTCAACCTGCTTCACATGAATTCCTAGAAAGAAATTGAGTTCCCCCATGGCACTTATTTCCAATCTATTCTTTATCAGCTTCTCAAAGTCATTGCAGTGCTTTGGATTAGTTGACCCAAAGATAATGTCAGCAACATAAACTTGAACCAGCATCAAGTCATTTCCTATTCCTTTGATGAAGAGTGTTCCATTTATAGTACCCTTTCTGTAACCATGCTGACATAGGTACTGAGATAGAGTCTCATACCACTTTCTTGGAGCTTGGTGCAACCCATATAGAGCTTTATCAAGCTTGCAGACATAATCAAGATGATCTGGATCTGCAAAACCAGGTGGTTGTTTGACATACACCTTTTCATCAGTCACCCCATATAAGAAAGCACACTTCACATCAAGTTGGTAGACCTTGAAATTCTTGGATGCTGCAAAGGCTAGGAATATCCTAACAGCTTCAAGTCTTGCTATTGGAGCAAAGACATTAGTGTAATCAATCCCTTCTTCCTAAGTATACCCTTGAACAACTAGTCTTGCCTTGTTCTTGATGACAAGTCCTCTATCATTTTTCTTGTTCCTGAACACCCATTTGGTTCCTATAGTAGTCTTCCCTGGACGAAGAGGACATAGGTTCCAAACCTTTTCCCTTTTGAATTGAAGCAGTTCCTCCTGCATAGCTTCAACCCAACTTCCATCTTTCAGAGCCTCCTCAACTTTCTTTGGCTCTACTTGGGATAAGATACAAGAGTAGAGACAAACATTTTTGTCATGGGTTTGTCCTCTTGTTCTTACCCCCTTATCAACTTCACCAACGATGTTTGTGGTAGGGTAAGACTTGTGGATCCTTAGTTGAGGGATCACAACAAGTTGGTTGGGGAGATCCAAATTTGAAAAATTTTGATCAGGCAAAGCAGATTCACCCACCACATCAGCACACTTATCAAAAGAAGCTTGATCCAATAAGTGTGCGACATCAATGATGTTGTCTTCCATGGAGTCAGCATCAAGGAATTCTTGATCACTGTCCCCATTTCCACATTCTTCTGTATTTGGAACTCCTTCCCTTTGGTTCTGTGCCTCTGAGCAGGATTTGTCATTGTTGTGCTGATAGGAGCTCCATCTGCAGAATTAGTTACCACTAGAGCTGAAGTAGATTGACTTGAAGGTCTTCTCAGCTCATATCTTAGGTCAGGATCTTCTGTTGATAGGTTACCTGTAGATCCTGAAACATTCTTACAAGACTTATTAAAACAGTTAGTAACTAAATCAAGATTAAATAGCCAATCAGGACAAAAACCTCTCACACAAGGAGTGTATTCATTGAAAGTCACATTGGCTGACTCATCAACAATTTTGGTTTTGAGATTGTACACTCTATAAGCCTTGGCTTGAGAAGAGTATCCAATGAAGTATCCATCATCTCATTTCTCATCAAATTTGGCCATCTGATCTCTGGTATTCAAGATGGTGCAAGGACATCCAAATGATCTAAGAAAACCAATGAAAGGTCTCTTTTTGTGCCACAGTTCATAAGGAGTCTTACCATCAGTCTTAACTACTAAAATTCTATTCTGCACATAACAAGCAGTGTTAACTGCTTCTTCCCAGAAGGTGATAGGCAGTTTAGAGTCAGACAACATAGTTCTTGCAGCTTCAATTAGTGTTCTGTTTCTTCTCTTAGCAACACCATTTTGCTGAGGAGTCCTGGCAGCATTATATTGTCTTGAAATACCCTTTTCATCACAAAATGTATCAAGGATTTGGTTCTTAAATTCAGTTCCTTGATCACATCTTATGATCTTGACCTTGTGATCAGATTGACTCTCAATCTTCAGAATGAAATTCTTTAATATCCCAGGAGTCTCATCCTTAGTTCTAAGGAAGAAGACCCAAGTGAATTTAGTGAAATCATCTATGATCACTAAACAGTATGAGGTCCTTCCTAAACTCATTACACTGGTGGGGCCAAAAAGATCCATATGTAACAAGTGTAGGGGAGTAGTGATGGAGTTTCTTTCCTTTGGCTTGTGAGACACCTTATGCTGCTTCCCTTTCAGGCATGCAACACAATGGTCATCACTTGTAAACTTTTTCTTTGGAATTCCAGTTACCAAATCATTCTTAATTAGTTTATTCATGTTTTTAAAGTTTACATGGCATATTCTTTTATGCCAGAGAAAAGACTCATCACTATTTGCTTTAGACAGAAAGCAAGACACTTCTCCTGAAGAAAAAGTTTCATGCAAGTCCATCTTGTACATGTTCCCTTTCCTGGGGGCTCTGAGCAGGATATGCTCCTGAGGAATGACCACCCCGGGCTTGAGAACAATGCGCTTATGCTCAGTAAAGAGCATGTTATGCTTTTGATCACAAAATTGGGATACACTCAGTAGATTGTACCCGAGCTCCTTGACAAAGTTTACCTTCTCAATGCTGAGCTTACCATTGTGACCATGCCCTTCCTGTAATGTAACCTCCTACATCTCTTCCAAAAGCAACAGGCCCTCTATCAATCTTTTCAAAATTTTGGAGTAGAGAGCCATTGCCTGTCATGTGCCTGGAACAGCCACTATCAATGATCCACACATTTCTGTTGGTCTTTAGCTGTTCCTACACAAAAAAAGATGATTAGTTACATTTGGAAACCCAAGCCTTGCTAGTCTTGGGCTCATTAATATCAACAGAGGATAATGCAATAGTAATTGATCCTATGTTCAAGCTTTGAGGATCAGCAACTATTGTTGATGAAGAACTTTCAGTCACATAGTATTTCTTTGTCTTCCACACCACCTTTAGAAGCTTAGACTTGACCCTCAATGCTTCAGAAGTTTTGAAAACTTCGAAAGTTTTGGAGACTAGACCTTCAGAAGATCTTGCTTTCACTACAGCAGGCTTCAGTACTTCGGAAGCATTCCTTTCTTCTGAGGCCATTTTTTCTTCCGAAGGCAACACTTATCTTCTTCTTCACTTTGGAACTTCCGAAAGGAAAAGCTTTTCCTTCAGATGTTGGCTTCTTCTTGATCTTTTCAGAAAAATTTCTTCTTGATCATGTGGAAAGTGCTTTTAGGATTGTAGATGCAATCCTTAGCCAGATGAGAAGTACTGCCACACATGACACAGTCAATCTGCATTCTTTTGGAAGCATTCTTTTGGAAGCCTTCTTTTGAGAGCAAGATTGATGTTGATCACTTTCCACTTCCTTCTTCCTCTTCACAGATGAAGTAGCAAGCCTTATAGGGAGAGACTTGCTGCTGGATGCGGATGGTTCAGGTTGTGCAGCAATGGTACACAACAAATCAGCCTTCTTCTTGTTGTTGGGATGAGGTTGACAAGAACTAGAACCCCTGGTACTAGGATTCATATTTGAGTCTTCAGCTTTTACCACTTCAAATCCTGTAGAGATGAACATTTGTTTCTATTTAGAGTTGAAATTGGCCTTAATCTCTTGAGCTTTCTTGGACTTTCTTTTTGCTCTTCTGATCAAGTTCTTCCTCTTGGACTTTGACAACCCAATAGAATTCCTCTCCTCAGGAGAATAGTGACCCTTCTTAGGATGATCTTCTTCACTCTTCTCAAATCCATCCTTCACTATCTCCTCTTCGTCCTTTTCCCTCATAGGGTCTATGAGGGGAAGCTCATCTTCACAAGTTCCACACCTTGGAGATCTTACTGATAGTAAGGAGTGTGGAGGAGCTATCTCAGTAGATCCTAGTCCCTGCTTATTCTGATAACAAACTTTGGCATGCACAGATGAGGATATCATGTTCTTGAAGGTCTTTTCTTCAAGAACACATTTTTCTGCCTTGGCTTTGCCGATCACAAGCTTATCCTGGCATTCAGTTAACTTAGTGATGAGATCTTTGATTTGAGTCCTGTAGTTGGTGTGTTCATGTTTGAGAGTTGAAATGGTTTTCTCTAAATCTTCTAGTTTTAGTTTATATCCATTTTCAGCTCTTTTGAAATCAGATTTTAAGATATTTAAGGACTCAAGATCAGATCTCATTTCTAAGTTATAGGACCTGTATCTATTAACTTTAGCAATGCATTCAGGAGTACAGAGATGTTCCAATACCTTGGCTTCATCATGATCTACCATCAGTGCTTGGTTTGGAGATGCATCCTCAACCTGAAAGCTCCAGTCAAAGCCTCCTTCTTCAATAGCAACTGCAGCTTGTTGCGTTGGCTTCTTATTTTGGTTGACTCCTTCAGTGTAGTTTGGTCTGGCTTATGCTTGGCCACCTTTTGTTCTAGGTGATTTGCACTCCCTGGCAAAGTGTCCCTTTTGGTTGCAGTTGAAACACTTCACCTTGCTTTTATCCAGTCCAAACTTTCCACTAGCTGCATTGCTAGGAAACTTCCTCCCTGTCCTTTTGTAGAACTTCTTGGCTCTGTGAGTGAGAAAAGCCATCTGTTGGACTATCTCCATGTACACCAGATCATCTGGATGGATACAGTGAAGAGAAAGCTGCCTGAACTCTCATCAGCAGACACAAAGGCATGAGAAGAGCTTGTCTCTTGGAATAGACTTCCTTGGATGTAGCTCTCCCTTGGTGTCTCAGGGAAGGTGATGAAAGGACCTTTTTGTGAGTTGTCAAGATAGCAGATGAGATGATGTTGTGGTTCTCTGCAATCCCTTTCAAGCACATGGAAGGCTGAACTCTGCTGATTGCTGGTTTTACCAGATGGATTTTGCATGTTCATCTCCATCTGGTAGCCACTGAGGATACCATACAACTCTATAAGAGTGAAAGTCTTAAGGTTCTCAGTCCTCTTAATAACAACACAGTAATGTGTCCATTGTCTGGGAAGAGAGGACATGAATTTCCTTATAATGTCCCTGTTCTTAAGAGTTACTCCAACATCCATTAGAGTATCCATAATCTCAACATACCTGAAGTATTGTTGAGTCATGGTTTCACCTGTCTTGTAGGTGAAATTCTCAAACTACTGCTTCGAGAGGTCCTTTTTGTTCTCCTTTGCTTTAGAGGACCCCTCATACATGAGCTTTAGTGCATCCCACAACTGCTTGGTAGTTTTGCACTTCTTGAAGCCCCTGTAGATAGAGTTGGGAAGAGCAGTTTGAAGGGAAGTTATGGCCTTCTGATTGATATCTATCTTCTTTCTATCTTCTTCAGAATAGTCAGCCACCTCTTTTGGGATCATGCCACCTCCAGCAGTAGCTGAAGAGGTGCATGGGATGTAAGGTCCTAAGACAACAGATTCCCACATCCTGGAGTCTTGAGACTTGATGAAGCCTTCCATTCTTTGACACCAAGTATCAAAGTCTTCAGGAGTGATCAGTGGGGACTTTGTCATAGTGCCAGTTTCTATATCAACTTTTGAAAGAGCTACCATTTGAGTTGTTAAGTGTTTTGTGAAAACTAAGAGATCTAAGATGGTGAGATCTTACAATCAAGAGCCTGGAAAGCTCTGATACCAATTACAGGACCGTTTGAAGGTGTTCAATGCAAATCAGTTTCAGAATGAGGAGAGACTTAGAACACTAAACAGATCAAATAGGGAACTAGTATCTTTATGGTGATACTTTGAACAACACAAGTAAACAAGAGACAGAAACTTAAAAACAACAAAGTTGGTTTTCAAGGATAAAGTATATTCCTCTCAAGTTCTATTACAAGTGTTAGAAAGCATACAAATAAAATACAAAGACCTGAGATACTTTATACTACATCCTACAGCCGGCCATACTTTGAAAGCTAGCTGGAAACACTAATCTAGACAACAAGATCAATGTAAAGTCAAAAGGCAGATTGCCTTTGACATGTGACTATGACATGCCATAGCTCACATCCTATTGTAATACAAAAAAGGATAAAAGTACATAAAGTAGAAAGTTACAGACTCAAGACCTTAATCTATAGCTTCTTAAAGCATGGACCTTTTCACCAACTTGTGTAAAGTTGGTGAGCCTGCAGAGTGGCAGCGGAAAGTTGGTCAGCTTTTCTGAAAAGTTGTTGATTACAGAGAGCATGTCTTCTCTGTCTTCGGAAGAAATCAGTCTTCATCTTTGAGGCTTCGGAAGACTTTGCCTTCTAAGCTTCGGAAGACTTCATCTTTGGCTTCGAAAGAATTTGTCTTTGGCTTCGGAAGATTTTACACTTGTGTAATTTCTTTGTTAGTGTGTAAATCTTCCGAAGTAACTTCTACCATGCACAAAGTGCATGCATGTAGAAGACTTCTTGACTGTTTTGTGTGCATCAGCCTCTTTAAAATACCTTACAGTCCCTCATACCTTAAAAAGAGATCTATAGATCCTCCTCTATCAGGTACTTCGAAAAGAATTACAAAAGAAAGAGATTTTGATTACATTCTTGAGGATTCCCCTAACACCAAAAGTAGAAAGATAATGGCCAGGAATAGGGTGGATATCAACAGAGGTAGTGGAAGAGGTAATGGTCGAGAGGTGTGTAAGGATTACAGAAGAGGCTGATGCACCCAAAAGATTCAAACTGCTTCCTGCATGCATGCACTTTGTGCATGGTAGAAATTACTTCGGAAGTTTTACACACTGCAAAGAAATTACACTAAGTGTAAAATCTTCCGAAGCCAAAGACCAAATCTTCCAAAGCCAAAGATGAAGTCTTCCGAAGCTTATAAGACAAAGTCTTCCGAAGCCTCAAAGATAGAAGACTGATTTCTTCCGAAGACAGAGAAGACATGCTTTCTCTGATTAATTTTTTCAGAAAGCTGACCAATTTTCGCTACCACTCTGCAGACTCACCAACTTATACAAGTTGGTGAAAAGGTTCATGCTTTAGGAAGTTGTAGATTACGGTCTTGAGTCTGAAACTTTCTACTTTATGTACTTTTATCCTTTTTGTATTACATTAGGATGTGAGCTATGGCATGTCATAGTCACTAGTCAAAAGGCAATCTGCCTTTTGACTATACATTGATCTTGTTGTCTAGATTTGTGTTTCCAACAAGCCCTCAAAGTATGGTCGGCTGTAGGATGTAGTATAAAGTATCTCAGGTCCTTGTATTTTATTTCTATGCTTTGTAACACTTGTAAAAAAACTTGAGAGCAATATACTTTATCCTTGTAAACCATTTTATGTGTTGTTCTTGGTTCTATCTCATCTTTACTTGCTTGTGTTTCTTAGTATCACCAAAAAGTTCCAGTTCTCTATTTGATCGGTTAAGTGTTCTAAGTCTCTCCTCATTGTGAAACTGATTGCATTGAACACCTTCACCGGTCCTACAATTGGTATCAGAGCATTCCAGGCTCTTGATTGTAAGATCTCACCATCTTAGATCTCTCAGTTTTCACAAAACACTTAATGTAGGGGTTGAACCTAGAGGCTTAGGAAATCAAATCAAAGTGAAGATCAAGTTAAAGACAAGCGAAAAGTAGAAGAAGCCGCGCGACAACTTACTTGTCGCGTTAGAACTAGTTTCTCACGTGAGAAGTTGATCTTGCGCGAGAACATTATAGTTTAGTATAAATACTTAGTTTGCTTTGTATTTAGAGAGCTTTTGTCCATTTTCTGAATTTGTAACTTCTGTGTAATCTTTCATATTCAGAGAGCAATAAAAGAGAAGTTATTTACATTGTGATCTTCATTTCTATTCTTCAACTTCTCAATCCGTAATTGTATACATTCCGCATTCACAATTACAAAATCGATCTGATTAGTGTGACAATCCTTACAATTGGTATCAGAGCTAGTATGCTCTAGATCGATTGACTTGAGGTTGGAATGATTGGTTTGAAAAGTTCGTGATCATCAGTTTGTTCGATTCTCGAAGATATAATATGTATCAGTTGAATTTTGATCAATTTTGAAGATGATGAAACGGTTAAGTTAGAAGTTGATATCGCGCGAGTACATTATAGTTTAGTATAAGTACTTAGTTTGCTTTGTATTTAGAGAGCTTTTGTTCATTTCCTGAATTTATAACTTCTGTGTAATCTTTCATATTCAGAGAGCAATCAAAGAGAAGTTATTTACATTGTGATCTTCATTTCTATTCTTCTACTTCTCAATCCGTAATTGTTTACATTCCGCATTCACAATTACGAGATCGATCTGATTAGTGTGACGATCCTTACAATTGGTATCAGAGCAAGTGTAAGGCCCTCGTCACGATTGATTCCGCATATTGTTGCACTTGATAATCAAATTAAGACGGATGTGTGCGTGTGTGATATCAACGAACATTAAACAAACTCAATCGAATATTATTAATCAAATAATTACAATACCAAAGGAGTTTACGTCGTTTAAGCTCGATCCACCCGAGGTGAGCTCCCCTCGGGTGGCCTATTACACATCTTTATGCACTCTCACTCTCAGAGCATCTTTACAAATGAACACACATAATAAAATACAAAAGAAAAACATCTATATATGCTATCCAGATGTTCTCGCGCGAGAACATCAAGTTCTCGCGCGGGAACATCAAGTTCTCGCACGACAACTCCAAGTTTTCGCACGATTAGATTTTTATCCATCTTCTTGGAGTTCTCGCTTCCTTATATTTCTCGTATGATTTAAGTTTTTTCTTTTCACTTGATATTGTAATCCATAAAGGCTAGGTCCTTATAATTTCCCCCTATGGATTATGATATCAAGCTATGTTTGACTTCAGTCACTCATCTTCAAGAATTATCTGATCATCGGGTATCTGTCACTTCAGTCTTCCCCCTAAGCTTTAACCTTCTCCTAATGTATAGCTTCATAAAGGATATCACGTCTGAATCAAGATTAAACTAGTCTATCTTGATTACTTACAACTTAAGATGTATTAGGCATATGACAGAGGGATCCAACTTTCATTTTGGATTCCCGAAGAACCCGATTCTTCAATCCGATGACAAAATTCTGTGACGATGAACTAGATTATCTAAAGTATTCTTCCCCCTAAGTAAGATATAATAAGCCCATATTTTCAGAGCAAGAATACTAAACAATCTTGATTCTTCACTTAATCAACCCGTTCGATCATTGTCCCCATCGGTAAGATAAGATAAGCCCACATTGTCAAGTTTCAATTCACGAACGACCCGAATCAAATGTTGTAGATATAGAATCTTGAACTTGATCAAACATCACAAAAACCCCTTGTTTAAGTTACATGGTGAAGTTTTAGCATGAGAAAATTTCCACAAATGACGGTTACTGCTACGAAGATTTTGCATAAACTTTTCTCATGAAAAGTTTTCTCATGAAAAGTTCTCACATGGAAAGTTCTCACATGGAAAGTTCTCGCATGAAAGTTTTTGCATGGAAAAGTTTTCGCGTGGAAAAGTTCTCTCATGAAAAGTTCTCTCATGAAAAAGTTCTCGTAAAATACGGTTATTTTTGCAAAGTTCTCGCACGATGCAGTTACTCCCGCGAAAACTTCAACCAAAATCGACTTTTATGATTCTGAATCACTGCTACGGTCTGAGATCTTTATTTTCCACCAAAATTTGAAGATACCGAGCGTAATGATGTAACAAAGCCGATTTCATGTGTGTTCACCCTCGGTTTCACCTTCTTCTCCTTCGAAACTGGTCCAAATTTGATCTAAACCTTTAGATCTTCAACCTCCATGTTTAACGTCTTAAACGGATGATCCCGGAATGAAAATCCGTGTATCAAGAGCAACATCTTGCTCTGATACCAAGTGTAAGGCCCTCGTCACGATCGATTCCACATAATGTTGCACTTGATAATCAAATAGTTAGAAGATTGGACATTTGATGATGTTTTTGAGCTTAAACTTGATTAATTGAATCAATTAGGTTCAAATTTGAACTTAATTCACTAATTAAACAATTGATTAATCAAAATCTAATCAATTTGGACTAAAATTGAACATGAAAAGTTCAGATTTGGTAAATTTGATTCAGGAGAAAAACTTATGTTTTTCGTGCGAAAACCTTTATTTCGCGCGAAAACCTGATTATTCGCACAAGACAGTTACAAAGTCTGTTACAGGTGTGAAAACTTGAACATTTCGCACAGATATTCTGATTGAACTTTCCACGCGAAAAGTTTCTGAAGACTCCCGCGTGAACTTTGATTTCTTTCTAAATTCAAAGTTTGTTTGAAGAATTTACTATGGCAAATCTGAAGAATATCACAGCTACTCTGAATCTTGACAATGAGATAGGCACAAGCACAAAGCCTTCACGTCTTTTGAATGAAGAAGATTATCCAGATTGGGCGTATCGTTATCTGAATCATGTCGTTTACACTGAACCCCGGATGATGCGTTCTATCAAGCAAGGTCCATACATTCCTTTGTATAAGAATGAGAAAGAGGAATGGATTACTAAACCTGAACATGTCTGGGATGAAGATGATCTTAAAAGAATGGAGCTTGATGACAAAGCTTATGCAGCAATCACTATGGCACTCACAACTGAGATTGTTCAAAAGTTTAAGGATTATACAACGGCAAAAGATTTGTGGGATGCTTTGGAGGAACAGATCATGGGAAATAAGGATATGAGAGAGAGCAGGAAGGATATGCTCAACCAAGAATTCAATATGTTTAATCATATTCTTGGTGAAACATTAGAGGCTCAGATGTCTAGGTTTGTGAAGTTAATCACAAAAATGAAAAGTGCAGGGATAACATTAGAGAACATAGCTGTGAACAAAAAGCTACTGAACTCTTTACCTTACAGCTGGAACAACAACTACACTACCATCAAAAGGACAAAGGATCTGTTTACCTTGTCTTTAAGTGATCTTATTTCTACAATCAAATCTTATGACATGGATGATAAGCAAAAGGCTGCTAATTACATCAACACCATGGGAGCAGAAGCAACAGCAATGTATGCAAAGATGGCAAGTAACCCAAACTACTATGTTAGCTACTCACAACTATGTCAGTTACAACAGTCATCTACATCTGCACAATCCAGTGTGAAAGACCAAGCCTCACCTCAATCCTTATCTCATTATCCAATCACTCACCAAAATCCTTATGTCCAACCACAACCCCAACCTTACATTCAAACTTACTCATCAACCCAAACGACTCAACCAATACAACAAGCCTTTGTTGTGAATTCTCAGCCAACCAAACAAACAATTCAAATAACTGAAGAGCATCTGGCTCTTTTCACTTCTTTCATGAACAGCTATGAAGCCTTCTCAGCAGTAAGAATCAGTCCACCTAATGTCCTCGTTGATGATTTACAACAAGTCAACCCGGATGATGTTGAAGAAAATGACATAAAATATTAGATGGCTATGGTGGTTTAAAGGGCTAAGAATTTTGCTAGAAGAACTGGGAGAAAGGTTTTCGGGTTGAACAATTCAAGCAAGATAGGTTTTGACAAGTCAAACCTAAGATGTTATAATTGTGATAAACCTGGTCATTTTGCAAGAGAATGTACTGAAGCTAGAAATAATCAAGGTAATCAAGGTAAAAGGATGGTTACAGTGGAAGTAGAGACAAAGCAAAATCAAGCTAGTACATCCAAGACCAAGGCTCTTGTGTCTCAAACGAATGAGGACTATGATTGGTCAGAACAAATGGAAGCTTTGGATATCAAGATGTCCACTGCTCTTTTAGCAGAAATCTAGAGTGAAGAAGAGATTGCTGATGATAATCTGTTTGCAAAATTTGTCTCTAAAGATATGTTGAGTGGAGTGTTTGCTGAGGAACAAAAACTTGAAGTTGAGAAGGTGAATGATAAAGTTGTTGAGAGGGTTGAAGTGATAATTAAAGATATGCCTGAATCTGTTGAAGGAAAAGCTGTTGAGACTACTCCAGCTAAAGAGGTGGTGAAACAAGAAAAAGCTATTGAGATTACTCCAGCTACTACCTATGATGTTCAAGAAAAAGCTGTTGAGATTACTCCAGCTACTGCATGTGATGTTCAAGTAAAGGTTGTTAAGAATACTCCAGCAACTGAAGCAGTAAAGATCTACCAAAAAGCTTTCATGGTAAATGTGGTCCATGAAGAGACAGAGAAGAAAGCTGAAACAGAAGAGGTATATTTTAATCTCTATTCAACTAATTGTATCAAAAAGATTCGAAGATATAGAGCTCATAATGAACGATTGATTGTTGAAGTTGAAAAACTTCAATATCAAACTCAAAAATATAAAACTAATGAGAGAATTTTCAAAGATAAAATAGATGGTTTAAACAAATCAGTTTATCAGTCTAAATTAAATCTTTATGACAAAGACTGTAACATAAAAGATTTGACAAATCTTAATAATTAACTTGCTTTGGAAATTAACAAATTAAATAGTGAACTCTATCTTCAAAACTAATTGTTGAAAAGTTTGAATTGTCTTCAAATATGGTTGAAGGTATAATTAAGTCTCAAATGACACAGAAAATCAGTGGTGGAAAAGGAGGAGTTGGTTACTCTAACATTGCACCACCGATTAATCATGATTATACCTCTTTACCTTCATCAGTTAACGCCAATGATGAAGAGACCTATGGTTTAGGTATTCAACCGCAATCAGACTTGACATCTTCAGTCAGTGTTCCATTGACTATTGATCCTATTATAATGACTGAAGTTAAAATTAATCATGACACTTTTTGTGCAGAAAAATTGAAGAAAGATGGGTTGGTTGAAGAATGGATTGATGATGATTTAGATTTTGAAAATAAAAATTGTAATGAGAAATCTCAATGTAGTTCATCAGATTTGATCAATGAAAAGGCGACTGTTTTGAATGTTTCAACTGACTGTTCTTCAATGTCAAACAAGGAAAGAAAATGAAAATCCAAAATTGATTTGAAAATAAATGAAAAGAAAAGAAATTCACCATCGTTATCTGACTTGAAAACTGATTTCAAGAACAGATTTGTTTCTAAAGGCAACATTGATAAAGAAGAGTATATTTTTAAAGAAAACAAATGAAAGTTTCTTTAAAAATAAGTCTTCTATTATTGCTAATCAAGTGAAACAAGATGTGTGTAGCTTAGGTACAAAAGAAACTAGTACTTCTCCAATTCATTCAATACTCAAGGATAAAGGAACATTTAAAGCCTCATGTACATCTGATGCAAATCAAAATGAAAAGGAAAAACGAGAGAGTGTACAAGAATCTGTTGAGCAAATAAATTATAAAGCCAGATTCTATGATAACAAAAGATGTTATCATCAACAGTTTGAAAAACCAAACTCGAGCACAAAATGTGCATCATAATAAAATTTGTTATGTGTGTGGAAAGCCAAATCACATGGCTAGAAATTGTCATTTTCAACGTTCTTTGACAAGTAAACAAAGATTTCATAATTCAATTGCAAATAATAAAAAACAATTCTTTATGAATGCTAAACTCAAAACGAATTTAAGTCAGTCAAACACTTTTGCTGACAACAGAAATGTTCAACAGAATACAGATTTGCAAAAAAATAAATTCATTACAAAGAATTTATTTGTCAAAGATAACAATTCATCTTCCACACAAAACATTATCAAAAAATTGATTAAACCAATTCAAGAATGGAAAGTGAAAACATTTACATTAGAACCTGAAACTGTTAAAGATTATATCTTCAATGATAAAAGAGATATGACACTAAAATCAGTATCATATTTGGATGAAAAAGGTGTACTCAGGTCAACCATAGCTTGGGTTCCCAAAACTGAATAAATCTCTTATTCATGCAGGAACATCCTAAGCCCAGTATCAACAGTGTTTGGCATATTGACAGTGGATGTTCAAGGCATATGACTGGTAACATATCTCTATTACAAAACATCAAATCATATAATGGAGGTTATGTTATTTTTACTGGAGACAAAGGGGGTAAGATATCTAAGAAAGGTACAGTGTCAAACGGAGTGTTAAGCTTTGAGGATGTCAATTTTGTTGAGGAACTTAAACATAACTTGTTAAGTGTCTCACAAATATGTGACAAACAATAATCCACATAATTTACAGAAAAGAATGTTTGATATTAAAACAAGGATTTGTTATTCCTGAAGAATGGATTTTGTTGAGAACACCAAGAGATAAAGACACATATTTACTAGATATGAATGGATCTCATTCCTTCATCACTGCATCGTGTTTGTTATCTAAAGCCTCTGAGAGTGACACATTGCTATGGCATCGTCGTCTTGGTCATGTTAATATTAAAAACATGAACAAATTGGTTAGAGGGAATCATGTTGTAGGTCTGCCATTGAAAGAATTTCAATTATCTGAACACTATCTGTCATGTTCAAAAGTCAAACAACATAAACTTCCTAATAAACCTGTTTCTCATACAAAAATTGACTTTATTTTACAACTGTTACACATGGATTTATTTGGTCCAGTAAGTGTTTTGAGTTTGGGACGTCGTGCTTATTGTTTAGTTATTACTGATGATTTCTCTAGATTTACATGGGTTTTCTTTTTAGCAACCAAAGATGAGACTCCTCATCTGCTGATAAAATTCATGACACTGGTAGAGAATCAGACGGACAAAACAATAAAGTGTATCCAAAACGACAATGGAACTGAGTTTTGCAACCGAACATTGAATGAATTCTGTGATTCAAAGGGGATAGCTAGACAATTTAGCGCTGCAGGAACTCCACAACAAAATGGACTTGTAGAAAGACGAAACAAAACACTAATTGAAGCTGCCAGGACAATGTTATCAGCAGCCAAATTACCATTATTTTTCTAGGCTGAGGCTGGTAACACTGCATGTTATGTTCAGAATCGTGTGTTAATCAACAAACAACAAAATATGACTCCTTATGAAATCTTTTATAAACATAAACCCAAAGTCAAATATTTCAAAACATTTGGATGTTGTTGTACATTGTTAAACGCAACTGATTCAAAATCTAAATTTGATGTAAAAGCTGATGAATCTTATTTTGTTGGTTATTCTGCTAACAAAGTTGCATACATGGTTTATAATAAAAGATCAAAACAAATAATTGAGTCATTTGATATTGATTGGCATGAGTCTAACAAAACTAATGCAGGTTCTGCACCTTCATGGATCTATGATTATGCTTCATTATTTGAAACATTTAATCGCTCGTCTACTATTTCTACAGCTAATCTTCCTTTGACTTCCTCTATTCAGGATATTTTCAATGATGATGTTGGTATTATTTCATCTCAACCAAAGATGACAACTTCTGATGTACCTTCTTAAACAAATAGTTCAGTTGTTCCATCTGTTTCCGAATCTATAGAAACATCTTCTAATCCTATTGTTGAACAATCTCCACAAGTTTCTGATGATAGTTCTTCTTTTATTCAAACTGATCTAATTGATACTATTCAAGTTCCATTGATGATTTATCGTCTAACAATGATAATCATCTAGAGGAAGATATAGTTTATCAACCAGAAGGGGGACATATTGTTGAAGAACCAGTGGGTCACATTTCTAATTTAGAAGAGGGTATTTCTAAAAATGTTATCCCACAGTTAAGAGTTCACAAAAATCATCCAACAGAAGCTATTATCGGTACATTATCACAAGGAGTTCAAACTCGGAGCAAATCTGGTGCAATAAATACTTGTTTGTATTCTTGTTTCATATCTCAGATTGTACCAAAGAATGTTGAGATGGCATTAAAGGAAAACAGTTGGGTAGAGGCCATGCAGGACAAACTGATGTAATTCAAAAAGCTCAATGTCTGGCATCTGTGTGAACTTCCAAAAGGAAAGCTGCCGATTGGAACAAAATGGATATTTAAGAACAAGACGGATGAAAAAGATGTGATTGTTCTCAACAAGGCCAGACTTTTTGTTCAAGGATTCTATCAAATTGAAGGACTTGATTATGAAGAAGTATATGCTCCTGTTGCAAGACTAGAGGCTATACGTATTTTTCTGGCTTATGCTTCATACAAGAACTTTACAGCTTATTAGATGGATGTCAAAACAGCCTTTTTGTATGGAGAAATGAAAGAAGAAACCTATGCTTGTCAACCACCTAGTTTTGAAGATCCAGATCATCCTGAATATGTGTATAAGTTAGACAAAGCACTTTATGGATTACATCAAGCACCCCGTGCTTGGTATGCTACTTTGACAGAACATTTGCTTGCAAATGGTTATTCAAGAGGTGTTATTGATCAAACATTGTTTTTAAGGAAGACTGATGATGATCTTATTCTTGTTCAAGTTTACGTTGATGATATAATTTTTGGATCTACAAATGATGAACTGTGCAAGGAATTTGAGGCAGTGATGAAGAAGAAATATGAGATGAGTTCTCCTGGAGAAATGTCATTCTTCTTGGATATCCAAGTCAAGCAAGATGATACAGGAATACTGATTCATCAAGAAAAGTATTAAATACAAGTTTCAGGAATCCAAGATTGCTCCAACTCCTATGTCTTTCCGTCCTACTTTGTCTCCAGATCTCACGGGAGAAGATGTTGATCAGCACATGTATCGATCAAAGATTGGATCCCTGATGTATTTTACTGCTAGCAGGCCGGACATTATGTTCGCTGTTTGTCAGTGTGCACGTTATCAAAGTAATTCGAAAGAATCCCACATGAAAGCTGTCAAGCGGATTTTTAAGTATCTCAAGGGTCAACCAACACTTGGTCTTTGGTATCCTAAAAAATCTGATTTCAATTTATTTGCTTACGCTGATAGTGATTATGTAGGATGTAACTTGGACAGAAAATCAACCACAGATGGGTGTCAATTTTTAAGAAATCGTCTCATTTCTTGGCAATGCAAGAAACAACAAACAGTGTCTACTTCTACTGCAGAAGCTGAATATGTGGCTGCTTCAAGCTATTGTTCTCAGCTTGTCAGGATTCAGCAACAACTTCTTGATTATGGCCTTAACATTTATGACACTTGCATCTTCTGTGATAACACTGCGGTTTTTAACATTGTGAAGAATCCGATTCAACAATCAAAGACAAAACACATTGACATCCGCATACATTTTATCCGTGATTGTTTTGAAAGGAAGCTTATTCATTTGGAATCTGTTCAATAAGATAACAACATTGCTGATTTGTTTACTAAGGCATTTGATCATTCCAAATTTGACTTTTTAGTCCAATCTCTGGGAATGATTAACTTTGGTTAACTCTTATTTTTACACCCTTTTCAAAAATATTTTTTCTTCTTTTGTTTTAAAATTGTTATTTTCTGTCTCGATAATCACAATTTTAAGGGGAGAAATTTTGATAGTTTCGAAAAAGATTTTATTCTTAGGGGGAGTAAAAAAAAGGGGGGGGTTTATGTTTACAAAAATTTGAGAAAATTAAATTTTCAGGATTATTTAGGAAATGATAGTACATTTCTTGATTTCGACTCATTACATCTGAAGGCATACAGGAAACTGACTTGTGTTATGTTTGATATGTTGATAGGCTTGACTTTCAAGAATGAAAAGCACTATGGTCTGTGATACACTGAAAATAATCATCAATGACTGAAGTGGGTAACTTATCAAGGTTTTGTGAATACACTGATTATATGCTAAAACAGAAGGAGAGTTACAGTCTAGTCATACTCAAGCCAGTTACTTTCTGTCTCAGCTAATATCAGTTATATATCTATATATGTATATCAAAGAAAAAGAGCAAAAAGATGCCAAAAGGCCATATAGGAATAAAGATGCATATGTGCACATTAATAAAAGATATGTCATAGACATACATACTATATGATAAATATTTTTTCTTTTGAGAATATGTTATGACACAGGAGGCAAAATCAAAAGATGGGGCATGTAAGTCCGTCTTGGCATGTAAGTCCTAAACGTCTTGCGAGGGCATAACATAAGTCCGGATGGCTGTTGATAAGTCCTACAACTTGTTAATATTCTGTGCTCAGAAACATTTTCTCATGCTAGTTATGCTCTAATAGATATTATATAAGACAATAACCAAAACTGAGAAAACTGATAAGAAGTGAAAGGTTTAAGTCAAATTGGGGTGCCTTGAAATCTCAATAGTGTCTTGAAGCTAGATAAGTATAGGAGTTTTGATTGTGGGACACACTGAAATCATATAACTTAACCAAAACATGATAAAATTACAACTTATGTGTCTTACTAATCTTGAAGTCTAAGTTTAAAAGGAGACAGTATATTGATAATCAACATAAACAGTCTTATATAAAATCAATGTTGGATGATCGTTAATGATTGATTTCTAAAAGGAATATGATCCTATACTTGAAAATTTATCAAAAGATTAAATAGTTAATAGAATTTGTGTGTCAATAAGTTTGTTTTTACGTAGTTTTATTAAAGTGTCTTGTTATGATTTGTGATGTATTTTATTTACCAAGTGTTCAAAACTTAAGGGTGTTAAAATAATTGTAAATACTTAGTTAAATAAAATTATTTTTCATAACAAAATAAAATGGCTTAATAATTAATAAAAGTTTTTGAGAAAAATATTAAAGAATAATAATAAGAATATCTGTTCGTGCGAAAAGTTTAAAGTGCGAAAAGTTTAAAAGTGCGAAAAGTTAATTTGAGAAAATTTGACTTATCGCGCGAGAAGTCAAATTCTTTAAAAGGAACAATTCGTGCGAGAAGTCTTCATTCACACGAAAAGTTCTGAAAAATTCATCTCTCAAAATTTTAAGTATAGAAACGCTTTTAAACTGATTTACATTGGTTAATAAGGTCACGTGGAGATTCCGAAGGGTGTTATAAGGTATATGGATGGTTAATTTGTTGATTTGAGTGAACTTGTTTCATGACCGAATTTTAAATGGATTAACACTTAACAAACTGATGAAATAAACCTTAATAATACCTACGGCGATAGTCATTGAATATATTTGAACTATTAATTCATTGAAAATCAAATGTTTATGAAAAATTGGAAGTTGCACAGACTTTTCGCACACGAAAAGTCTTGAGAATAGGAACAGATGCGAAAGGTTGTACTTTTCGCATGGGAGTGTACTTTTCGTGCGACAAGTTACAATCTGTGTGAATTTGAAATTCATGCGAAAAGTTTAACCTATCGCGCAAAAGGTTTATTTTTTCAGAAGTGTTAAATTTGCGAAAAGTTTAACATTTCGCGCGAAAAGCTGAAATTTTCTGAAATTTTTGTAAGTGTTGGAATTTAATTTGTATGCATTGAAATTTAAGATTTTTGTGTACTTATAAATTTTCATCAACTTTTGCAGATGGCTCGACCGTTGGTTTTTAATAAAAACCATAATGCTGTTGGATATTTGGGAGAAGTCTCGGATGACAAAGCTTTATTCGGATCTTTGATTGAAGGATTAAAGTCTTCTAGGATATTTCATGCTATATCAGCTAATCCGAAGATATTTACTGATGTAATAAATCAGTTTTGGGAGACTGCGGCTAACGAGATTGATGTTGATGGTGATCTTTGTATTACAGCCACAGTAAAAGGAAAGAAGATTGTTATCACAACTGAGGTGATCAATAGTGTATTACTATTGGAGGATATCCCACGAGCACCTATGAAGATAGATGATGATGCTGTTAAACATTGTTTAGTTCGTATGGGATATACTCATCGTTATCCTTCATTGGAGAAAAAATACCTGCCACCCTTCTGGAAGTATCTATTTCATGTGGTTATCCATTGCCTTAGCAATCTGAAAGCTGGCATGGACAATCTGAGCGCCATATTTGGATCTTTATTGGTTTCTTTGGTCGATGATCTTCCATACAGCATCTCCACAGCCATATTTTCTGAGATGCAGAAGAATGTTATTGCTGCACCAGGGAAGAAGTTCATCATGTACCCATGATTTGTTCAGATGATTGTGAATGCTGCTCATCCTGAGTTAGCTATATCTGATTCATCTACCTATTCTGTTATGGTGATGAAGAAAGATATTTTTACTTATTTATTGGGAGCAAGAGGAAACGCATGGGATGGATCACATTTTGCCAAACTTGGTAGATTTGTTGATGGTTTTAGAGCTAAAGCACAGACTGAGACTGCTCAGGTACATAAAGATGATACAGTTGGCACATCTTCTAGTGCTACACAAGAAGCACCTGAGAGTTCTCATACTCGTGAAAAGTCTGCTGAAGAAGAGGTTGATGAGTGGTTAAGAAATGAGGAATTGAGAGAGGAAGAGGGAGTGGGAGAAGAATTGAGAAATGAAGAAGATGATAGTGAAACAGACAGTGATCAGATTGGGAATGTTCCATATGTGTTGCAACAACGTCCCAGAGTACGAGAAACACCGTCAAAACGTACTGCTGAGGAACGTGATTCTGATTATGTTCCTGTAGAGACTCTTGTTCAAACCCGAGGTCGAAGGAAGAGGATGGCTAAGGTGACTGGTGAGAGTTCTCGTGGTAGGGGTAGAGGACGTGGTGTGTTGAGAAAGCGTCGGACTCCGATGACCACTATGACAACTGTTGATGTTATGAGTTCTGATATTCCAGTCACAGTTAGCAAGGCCGTTACTCCAGTGATAGTCACAGAATCTACAACTGTGACATCTACTTCTATGCCTGCTACTGTTGGTACTGATGACATTTTGAGAACTCCTCCCAGACAATCTGTTCATGATGATTTATTTAGAGATGCAGACTTCATAAACACTACACCAGAACCCAGACCTCATCCAGAGACATCTATTCTTTCTCCAACCAGGGTTACCTTGGAACAAAGAGTTAGTACACTTAAGAGGGAGATGTTGGAGAAAACTCAAGTTATTGATGATTTATATAGAAGAATGTATGATAGGGATGAAAGAATAAAGAGCTTGGAAAGTCAGCAGCAGTTTATGCTTACATATGTTCAGATTATGGAGCAAAATTTGAGATATCTCACTTCTCGTGTATCTTCATCATTTGCACAACAACATACCACAGAAGTTGGTGAATCTAGTGGACAGCAGGCTGCTGGTCCTGATCAGAGTGTTGAGCCAGTTCTTGGTACAGAACATGTTGTTGATCCTGTTGCTGCAGAAGGGACAACAGACAATGTTATTGTTGATCAAGAGCCAAGTCCAGATGTCTCTAATCAGGTTATGAAGGATCAACCTGTATCTTATGTTGGAGAAGCATTTGTGGAGCCTGAGCACATGATGCCTATTCCTAATCCAATCAATGATGATGATGACTTGGATATGGTTGATTATGATTACAGTGATGAGGATGATGATAAGGATGATGGTGAGGATGATGATGATGATGATGGTGATAATGGTGATGATGATGATGGTGGAAATGATGATGATGATCAAGGGGGAGATACTGGTGCTGCTACTGGTACTTCTGGGTCATCAGGAACTGCTAATGTCTCCAGACCAAGTCCTGATGATACAGTTGATTATATACCGTTAGATCCTGCCACTGAAGCTGAGTATGAGAAGGAATTATATTCATTTCAGCAAATCATATTAGAGGAGTAAGAAAATGCAGATTTTGGGTCTTTTGATGATTTAGAAGAAAATGTGGAGTACACTGACATTTCTGGAAATAGTTTGAAGGATTTGTTTTCTAATGATGTATTAGAAGAAGGGGAGATTGTTGGTGAGTCTAGTACTTCAGAAGCCACTGACAAGACATTAGACCAAACTGGTCAAATGGCTTTTCGTCAAGTTGGTAATCTTATGGTTGCTGCACCTCCACCGCCAGCTTATGTTCACACTCTTCGGCATTCCAAACCTTTCATAAGGTACAGAAATTCAGAGCCGATTATCAGTTGGGCGTATGATGAGGAAAAGAAGTTGTATGTGATTAAGAGAAAGGCTGGAGCTATAGAATATTTCCAAGATGAGCACTATTTTCATACTCTTAAAGCATTAGACTTGTATGCTATGGGTCATGTTCCATTCATTAATCCAAGTAACTATGGAAAGGGTAATTGGATAAGAAATATGATTTGGAGATAGAGCAAAACCAACTTCAAAGACTTTTAGACAGCCAAATCCAAGGTCATTGGAGATGAGAACCGTATCGATCCAAACACGCAGAAACTAATGAAGATACGAGCTTATAGACATCTAAGATATGTGAGAAAGATCCCTATACATGCTCCAATGCCAGTTAACAGCTTGTCAAAGCTTATCGGGTGGAGTTGTGAAAAGGAGATGGGTCATGCGTTGATCAAATGTGCAGACAAAGAGTACCGTATCATCGATCCTGTGGATTTGCTAAAATTTGGAAAAGAAGATTTGATGAAGTTGCAGGAATGTCCGATTGCAGCTGATGAATCTGTTCATTTACTAGTAGCACAGTTCAGTTGGTTGATTACGAAGGCCCTGGATAAAAAGATGTATGCTTATGGGGGCAGTTACAAAGTGGATGACGTGGACTTTTAAAGAACATTGATTTACCGAGCCTAGGGGGAGATTGTAGGGGTTGAACCTAGAGGCTCAGGAAATCAAATCAAAGTGAAGATCAAGTTAAAGACAAGCGAAAAGTAAAAGAAGCCGCACGACAACTTACTTGTCGCGTGAGAACTAGCTTCTTGCGTGAGAAGTTGATCTCGCTCGAGAACATTATAGTTTAGTATAAATACTTAGTTTGCTTTGTAATTAGAGAGCTTTTGTCCATTTCTTGAATTTGTAACTTCTGTGTAATCTTTCATATTCAAAGAGCAATCAAACAGAAGTTATTTACATTGTGATCTTCATTTCTATTCTTCTACTTCTCAATCCGTAATTGTTTACATTCCGCATTCACAATTACGAGATCGATCTGATTAGTGTGACGATCCTTACACTTAACAACTCAAATGGCGGCTCTCTCAAAGGCTAATATGGAAACTGGCACTATGAAAAAGTCCTCACTGATCACTCCTTAAGACTTTGATACTTGGTGTCAAAGAATGGAAGGCTTCATCAAGTCACAAGACTCCAGGATGTGGGAATCTGTTGTCTCCAGACCTTACATTCCATGCACCTCTTCAGCTGATGCTTGAGGTGGAATGATTCCAAAAGAGGTGGCTGACTATTCTGAAGAAGATAGGAAGAAGATTGATATCGATCAGAAAGCCATAACTGCCCTCCAAACTGCTCTTCCAAACTCCATTTACAGGGGCTTCAAGAAGTGCAAAACTGCCAAGCAGTTATGGGATGAACTAAAGCTCATGTATGAGGGGTCCTCTAGAGCACAAGAGAACAAAAAGGACCTCTTGAAGTAGCAGTTTGAGAATTTCACCTACAAGACTGGTGAAACCATGACTCAACAATACTTCAGGTATGTTGAAATTGTGGACACTCTAATGGATGTTGGAGTAACTCTTGAGAACAGGGATATTGTGAGGAAGTTCATGTCCTCTCTTCCTAGACAGTGGACCCATTATTGTGTTGTTATCAAGAGGACTAAGAACCTCAAGACTCTTACTCTTACAGAGTTGTATGGTATCCTCAGTGGCTACCAGATAGAGATGAACATGCAAAATTCATCTGGTTACTCCAGCAATCAGCAGAGTTCAGCCCTCCATGTGGTTGAAAGGGATTGCAGAGAACCACAACATCATCTCATCTGCTACCCTGATAACTCACAAAAGGGTCCTTTCATCACCTTCCCTGAGACACCAAGAGAGAGCTATATCCAAGGAAGTCCATTCCAAAAGACAAGCTCTTCTCATGCCTTTATGTCTGCTGATGAGAGTTCAGGCAATTTTCACTTCACCCTTGAAGACCTGGACTGTATCTATCCAGATGACCTGGAGTATATGGAGATAGTCCAGCAGATGGCTCTTCTTACTCACAGAGCCAAGAAGTTCTACAAGAGAACAGGGAGGAAGTTTCCTAACAATGCAGCCAGTGGAAAGTTTGGACTGGACAAAAGCAAAGTGAAGTGTTTCAACTACAACCAAATGGGACACTTTGCTAGGGAGTGCAAGGCAGCTAGAACAAATGGTGGCCAAGCACAAGCCAGACCAAACTACACTAAAAGAGTCACCTAGAATGTGAAGCCAAAGTAGCAAGCTGCAGTTGCTGAGGAAGAAGGAGGCTTTGACTGGAGCTTTCAGGTAGAAGATGCATCTCCAAACCAAGCACTGATGGCAGATCATGATGAAGCCAAGGTATTGGAACATCTTTGTACTCCTGAATGTATTGCTAAAGTAAATAGATACAGGTCCTATAACTTAGAGATGAGATCTGATCTTGAGTCTTTAAATATCTTAAAATCTGATTTCAAAAGAGCTGAAAATGGATATAAACTAAAAATAGAAGATTTAGAGAAAACCATTTGCACTCTTAAACATGAACACACCAACTACAGGACTCAGATCAAAGATCTAATCACTAAGTTAACTGAATGCCAGGCTGAGCTTGTGATCAGTAAAGCCAGGGCAGAAAAATATGTTCTTGAAGAAGAGACCTTCAAGAACATGATATCCTCATCTCTGCATGCCAAAGTTTGTTACCAGAATAAGCATGGACTGGGATCTACTGCGATACTGGGATCTACTGCGATAGCTCCTCCACACTCCTTACTATCTGTAAGATCTCTAAGGTATGGAACTTGTGAAGATGAGCTTCCCCTCATAGACCCCATGAGTGAAGCGGATGAAGAGGAGATAGTGAAGGATGGATCTGAGAAGAGTGAAGCAGATCATCCTAAGTAGGGTCACTATTCTCCTGAGGAGAGAAAACAAGTTGGGTTGACAAAGTCCAAGAGAAAGAACTTGATCAGAAGAGCCAAGAGAAAGTCCAAGAAAGCTCAAGAGATCAAGGCCACTTTCAACTCTAAGCAGAAACAAGTGTTCATCTCTGCAGGATTTAAAGTGGTAAAGGCTGAAGACTCAACTATGAATCCTAGTACCAGGGGTTCTAGTTCTTGTCAAACTCATCCCAACAACAAGAAGAAGGCTGATTTGCTTTGTACCACTGCTGCACAGCCTGAACCTTCCATATCTAGTAGCAAGTCACTCCCTAAAAGGCTTGCCACTTCGTCTGTGAAGAAGAAGATGGAAATGGAAAGTGATCAAGATCAGTCTTGCTCTCAAAGGAAGACTTCCAGAAGAATGTAGATAGATTGTGTCATGTGTGGCAGTACTTCTCAACTGGCTAAGGATTGCATTTACAATCCTAAAAGCACTGTCCACATGATCAAGAAGAAAACTTCTGAGAAGATCAAGAAGAAGGCAGCTTCTGAAGGAAAAGCTTTTCCTCTCGGAAGCTCCAAAGTGAAAAAGAAGACAAGTAAAAACTTGCCTTCGGAAGAAAAATTGGTCTCGAAAGAAAGGAATGCTTCCGAAGTACTAAAGCCTGCTGCAGCGAAAGCAAGATCTTCCGAAGGTCCAGTCTCCAAAACTTCCAAAGTTGTCAAAACTTCTAAAGTGTTGAAGGTCAAGTCAAAGCTTCCAAAAGTGGTGTGGAAGACAAAGAAAGACCATGTGACTGAAAGTTCTTCATCAACAACAGTTGCTTATCCTCAAAGCTTGAACATAGGATCAATTACTGTTGCATTGTCTTCTGTTGATATTAATAAGCCCAAGACCAGTAAGGCTTGGGTTACCAAATGTAACTAATCATCTCTTTTTGTGCAGGAACAGCTCAAGACCAACAGGAATGTATGGATTATTGACAGTGGTTGTTCCAGGCACATGACAGGCAATGGCTCTCTACTCCAAAATTTTGACAAAATTAATGGAGGGCCTGTTGCTTTTGGAGGAGATGCAGGAGGTTACATTACTGGAAGGGGCATGGTCACAAATGGTAAGCTCTGCATTGAGAAGGTAAACTTTGTCAAGGAGCTTGGATACAATCTACTGAGTGTATCCTAATTTTGTGATCATAAACACAATATTCTCTTTACTGAGCATGAGTGCATTGTTCTCAAGCCTGGGGTGGTCATTCCTTAGGAGCATATATTACTCAGAGCCCCCAGGAAAGGGAACATATACAAGATGGATTTGCAAGAAACTTCCCCTTCAAAAGAAGTGTCTTGCTTTCTGTCTAAAGCAAATAGTGATGAGTCTTTTCTCTGGCATAAAAGAATGTGCCATGTAAACTTTAAAAACATAAATAAATTAATTAAGAATGATTTGGTAATTGGAATGCCAAAGAAAGAGTTTACAAGTGATGATCATTATGTTGCATGCCTGAAAAGGAAGCAGCATAAGGTATCTTACAAGCCAAAGAAAAGAAACTCCATCACTACTCCCCTACACTTGTTACATATGAATCTTTTTGGCCCTACCAGTGTAATGAGTCTAGGAAGGACCTCATACTATTTAGTGATCACATATAATTTTACTAGATTTACTTGGGCCTTTTTCCTTAGGACTAAGGATGAGACTCCTGAAATCTTGAAGAATTTCATTCTGAAGATTGAGAATCAATCTGATCACAATGAACACACTCCTTATATGAGAGGTTCTGGTCCAGATTGGCTGTTTCATCTTGATTTAGTTACCAAATATTTTAACAAGTCTTGTGAGAATGTTTCAGGATCTACAGGTAACTTATCAACAGAAGATCCTGACCCAAGATTTGAGCTGAGAAGACCTTCAAATCAATCTACTTCAGCTCCAGTGGTAACAAATTCTGCAGATGGAGCTCCTATCAGCACAACTATGACAAATCCAACTGATACATCTGAAGTGCCATCAAATTCCAACTCACTGGCACAAAACCTAAGGGAAGGAGCTTCAAATGTAGAAGGAAGTAGTAATGGTGACTGTGATCAAGAATTCCTTGATGCTGACAATCATTCCATGGAATACAACATAAATGATGTCACACACTCATTGGATCAAGTCTCTCTTGATAAGTGTGCTGATGTGGTGGGAGAATCTACTCTGCCTGATCAAAAATTTTCAGATTTAAATCTCTCCAAACAACTTGCTGTGATCCCTCAACTCAAGATCCACAAGTCTCACCCCACCACAAACATCATTGGTGAAGTTGACAAGGGGGTAAGAACAAGAGGACAAACCCATGATAAAAATATTTGTCTTTACTCTTGTTTTCTATCTCAAGTAGAGCCAAAGAAAGTTGAGGAGGCTCTAAAGGATGGAAGTTGGGTTGAAGCTTTGCAGGAGGAGCTACTTCAATTCAAAAGGCAAAAGGTTTGGAACTTATGCCCTCTTCCTTCAGGGAAGACTACCAAAGGAACCAAGTGGGTGTTTAGAAACAAGAAGGATGATAGAGGACTTGTCATCAAAAACAAGGCAAGACTAGTTGTTCAAGGATATACTCAAGAGGAAGGGATTGATTACACTGATGTCTTTGCTCCAGTAGCAAAACTTGAAACTGTTAGGATATTCCTAGCTTTTGCTGCATCCATGAATTTCAAGGTCTACCAACTTGATGTCAAGTGTGCTTTCTTATATGGGGTGATTGATGAAGAGGTGTATGTCTAACAACCACCTGGTTTTGCAGATCCAGATCATCCTGATTATGTCTGCAAGCTTGATAAAGCTCTCTATGGGCTGCACCAAGCTCCAAAAAAGTGGTATGAGACTCTATCTCAGTACCTATGTCAACATGGTTACATAAGTGGTACTATAGATTGAACTCTCTTCATTAAGGGAATAGGAAATGACTTAATGCTGGTTCAAGTATATGTTGATGACATTATCTTTCGGTTAACTAATCCAAAGCTCTGCAAAGACTTTAAGAAGCTGATAAAGAATAGATTTGAAATGAGTGCCATGGGAGAACTCAATTTCTTTATAGGAATTCAAGTGAAGCAGGTTGATAATGGCATCTTCATAAGTCAGTCAAAGTATGTTCAGGGCATACTATCAAGATTCAGCAAGACTGACTGTAAGGTTGCAAAGACACCCATAGCAAGAAACCACTCCCTTGGACCTGACCTTAAGAGGGAGTGTGTAGATGAGCATCACTACAGGGCTATGATTGGGTCTCTTATGTACCTCACTGCCAGTAGGCTTGATATCATGTTTGCCACATGTATTTGTGCTAGATATCAAGCCAACTCAAGATGTCACACCTCGTTGCTATCAAGAGAATTTTAAGACATCTCACAGGTGCTCTATCACTAGGCCTTTGGTATCCAAAGAATTCTGACTTCAATCTGTATGCATATACAGATAGTGACTATGGTGGCTGCAACATGACTGCAAAGTCTATATCAGGGGGATGTCAATTTCTTAGTGGAAGGATAGTCTCATGGCAATGCAAGAAACAATCCTATGTATCTGCATCTACTGCTGAAGCTGAATACATTGCTGCTGCTAGCTGCTGTGCTCAAGTGCTTTAGATTCAGAATCAGATGCTAGACTACGGATTCAACTTTAAAGAGACTCTCATCCACATAGACAACAATAGTGCTATCTCTATTACAGATAATCCTGTTCATCACTCAAGGACCAAAAACATCAACATCAGGAATCATTTAATTAGAGATAATTTTGAAAAAGGGTTAATCAAACTAGTCAAAGTTCACACAAATCTATCTATATTAATAAAAGAAGCTTTTTGTGTACCACTTTTCACAATTCAAGAGCTCCTAAATTTTATTTTCCCGCTTTTTTCTCCAAATAAATATCAAATTAAATACAAATGATATTATTTAATTCTTTTGATATTGAAAATATTTTTTATTAAATTAAAAAAATAGATTTTTCTACAAATGCAATTTGTAAATAAATAATTTTTTTATAAAATAAGAAATTTTTTCCAAAAAAAAAATATCGAACTTTTAAAAAACGCAATACATTTTAAAACATGTGGCTTTTAAAAAATAAAATTCTTATGAAACGAAAATAATTAAATTTCAAAGTTATAATAAAGAAATTATTAAAAATGACACTTTTTTAAAACCGATTTGTTTTGAAACAATTTGTTTAAAACCCAACTTTTTTTGAAAAAAGTTTAAAAAATGATATCGTCCTTTTATCACTCGTACGTAATGTCAATCATATCTTATATCAAAAGATCATTTTATAATTTTTAAAATTTTTACTAATAACTATTTAATATTTTATTTATTCAACACGTGTTATACACGGGGTACTAACCTAGTGAACAATATGCTGATCTGTTCACCAAAGCTTTTGATGAACAGAGATTTAAGTATCTCGTATCAGCTATTGGGATGATTAACTTTTAGTAGCTTTTTCTTAAAACTTAAGTTTAATATTATTTCTAAAATCTGTGTGTCCTTAGTTGTTTATTTTATCACCTTCATAAGCCCATAACTATCTTGGAAGAAGAGTCTTTTAGAAAATATTTCTTAGATATTTGAAAATTTTGAACATTATTCATTTCGGAAGAAACTAAGTTACCTTCGAAAGCAAATTATGTCTTTAATATCAAATAACTGCTTATGACAATTTGCCTTCGGAAGTAATTCTCTTAATATCTTCCGAAGCCAAATTTTTCATAAGTACTCACATGCTATTTAAGAACAATTTTCTTCCGAAAGTACTTATCTCTATGATTGAGAAATACTCTAAGTATTTTTTCTTCCAAAGCAAAATTTTCAAAACTCTTAGAAATATCTTCCGAAACCAAATTGGCTTCGAAAGCTTTTATCAAAACTTTTGAAGCCAAAATTACCTTCGGAAGATTTTCAACTTCCAAGAAAACTACTTTTGGGCATTTTTTTAAAGGTGGGACCGAAATCCAGATTTTAAAGTTTATCTTTTCACATTAACTTTGTCTCAAATCCATTTCATATATATATATTCAATGGTTTCCCCCTCTTTCACTTTTCACTCTTCATCTGCAACATCTTGATAACCTGAATTCACCCAGAAACCGCCTTTGCTCTTATCTTCCTTCACGACGAAGTTCTCTAAAATGGCCAACCAAAATCGTAGAAACCAGCCCGATTTCTCCATGCAACTTCACAGGCATCATAATCAGGTTGATCTGTTGAACTCTGAGAAAGATCTTGGTTTCTTAGTGGTTTGCCATTTCCTTTCTTTGTCAAACTACTTCACATCCCTCACCATTGTTCCTCCTTTCTATGAGGATCATCTTCTGGACTCCTGGCGGACCTGCCAAGAGGTCACCATGGATGGGGAGAAGGCACTGTCTGCCACAGTGCGGGGGAGGACAATCTTCATCACTCCGGCCATCATCAACACTCATCTTTAGCTGGATGATGCAGAAGGTGATTTGTCCTTCCCCAAATCTGCTGTAAACCACTCTTTCGAGCAGATGGGTTATGAGGGAGACTTCTCAGTCAGAACCTTCAGGAAAGGGAAGGTTTCTTCCCAATGGAAGTACCACCTCCATGTCATCATACATAGTCTGTCAAACAAGCATGGAGGATGGGACCAGATTCCTGAGGATCTTTCCTTCATAGTCCATGGACTGGTTCAGGGGGTCAAGTTCAGGTATTCATACTTTGTCTACCTTAATCTGCTTTCTAACTTGGACTCCTTAGAATACTACATGTTCCCTAGATATGTCCAGCACATTCTTAACTGTGAACTGGGCTCACAGTTGAGGGGAACTGGTAGAATTCTAAAATTGGGACAGATGAAGCCCGACATCTTTAAAATCATGAGAAAACCAACTGTGGGATTCTCTGGGGTAGAAATAGCCCTTATCCCCAAAATGTTAGAGCTCATTGCTCAAGGTGACAACTTAGCAGCACCAGCTAGTGTTGAACCCACACCTGCTGTCTCCCAACCACCGTCTCAACCTACAAAAACCATCACCTACTCAAGAAAACACAAACGAACCCCTGCTCAAGCTATTCATTCTAAGCAGGCCCCTATATCATCACCCATGCAAGAGGAAGTGGACACTGGAGCTCCCACTTCCCTTGAGGAGCAAACCACTCCCATCTCTCATATTATCAGTGCTGAGGTTTCTCATGCTCAGCCTGATGAGCTCATCACCCCAACTATCTTAAGCCTTCACTCAGAGTCTCAAAACTCTAGTGAACAACCTTCAGGGGACAGTTACCATCCCCAACCTCTTGATCTCAACCAATCAATCCCTAACCTTGAATTCTATGATGATGAAGACATGGGACTCAGTGAGTACCATGAGTGTCTCTTCTCCACCCTTGCTCAAGGAGAGATGAGTGCTCCTACCACTCCAATGTCTAGCCCACATCATCCACCCCAAACTGAGGTGGATCTCCCTGAACAAGTTCAGGAGGTCCATATGGAAGAGGCTCTCACTATTGCTAGTGATTACATCATTCAGACCTCAACCATGGCAACTTAGCCCATTGACACTTCACCTGAAGTTGTCAGTGAGCAGAGGAAATCTAGCAGCCAAGAATACTATGCTGGTGATGAAGAAGAGGACATCAGTCCAATTCTCTCATCCCCCCATGATTCTTCATCTGAAGATGAGGGGAGTCTGAAACTAAAGGTGCACCAACTAGAAAAACTATGTACCTTCTTAGTCTCCAAGGTCAGTCACTTGGAATCTCAAGTGACTACCGTACAGAAGAGGGTCAACGACCAGCAACTTGAGATCACCAATCTTAAGGGCAAGCTAGCTGAGAGACCATTAAAACTCAACCAGGTCCACAAGAACCTGTGAAAGTAGTGGACTTGACCTCCAGCTCACCTATGCAAGTGGGTGATGCTACCAAAAAGGGGGAGAAAGTCTCTACAACCATAGAACTTGGGAGTTCTATCAGGACTATGGACAATAAGGACTCACCACCCTCATTTGCAGTTGTGCAGACTCAACAACTTCCTCAGGCTCACACTGATGTGGAGGCCATAATTCAACAATTGTTTGAGGAAGGAATTCCAATGACCATGCCTGCCCCATCCCACCTAGCTAAAAATCCAATAATGGGATGGTGGTATGACAGCTCAAGAATGGCATTGGTGCTATCAAGATCTCAGGGGCAGCAGGAGCTCTTCAACTTTTAGACCCTGAGTTTCCATGATGGTATGAACTTAATTAACCTACCCTTCATCAATTCAAGCCAAAACAGACAAGCTGGCAGGTTAGCTGAGGTGATTCAAGAATGGGTGCTAAAGTAATTCAGACAAAGAACTCAACTATATAGACAGAGGTTAGCAGGAAAAACTGTTGGTCAACTGGATACTGAGGCAGACCCTAAGATTAGCTTCAAAGGGGAAACCTCAGTTAAAGGCCTAGTAGTAGAACTTGTGAACCTTGAGACAAGCTCACCCTCAGCACCTAGTACCCTTAGTGACACACCTGTAGGTGAAGGTGTATCACAACCTCTCTCTGGCCAGAGCTCAAGCTCATCACAACCATCAGAAGGCCAAAGCTCTCTCCACCCTGAGTCATATAGGCCAACAATTGACAAAGGGAAATGAAAATGACTCCTGAGGAGATTGAGGAGGAGAAGAGATAGAGGAAGAGGAAGGCCAGGGGAGAGAAATCTCGAGAAGTCCCAAGCTTCATGCAAGCTGCAATCAGGGTTGCTTATAGGCCTGATACTCAGAATGATGAGTTAAAAGTAGCCAGATTGAACTATCTGGGACTGAGAAATTACAACATAGATGAAATTATCTCTCTCCCCTTGGCAGAATTAGATGAACTGGCAGACAAAGAGCTGTATAAAGAGAGAAAGGAGGCTGAGGCTGCAGAACTGCTCCTCAAAATTAAGAAAGAAAGAAGAAGAAAAAAACAACAGAAAGCTCCTTTCCTCTCTCCGGTTCAAGAAAGTCCTGAGAAGGAGTCTGTGGCAGTTGAAGAGGAAGAAACTCAGATAGGTAGAGAACAAAAAAGACAGAAGATGATAGCCTATCTGAATGCCATAGGTCTCTACCAGGCAGCAGCTCTCAACCCTCTCTCATATGAATATATTGAGTTTGAGTACCTCAAATAGCTTGATGAAGAGGCTCAAACTCATAGAAAAGCTGTTAAGAGAAAGATGAGAGAAGAGGCTGCTAAAACAAGAGCCACCATCAGAGCACAAGAGAAGAAGTCTGCTGATAGACTAAAGATGGTGAGCTTCTTGAAGCTGTATAGACTAAAGAAGTCTGCTAAAACAAGAGCCACCATCAGAGCACAAGATGGCCATCAGAAGGACAAATGGAAGAAGAAGAAGTCCAAGGCATCCACCTTAGTACCTCAGGATGAATCAGAGCATTTTGAGGAAGTGCAACAAGAGGCTGCTTAATCAACTCCAATTCATGTAGAGCCTCTTGCATCAGGAAGACCCATCATGTCCTGGACTTTTGCTGTAAATCCAGACAGATGGTATGTTATCAGAGATCAAGGTGGTCAAGATGTCTATCTCTGGCAGGACATGCTTGATCTACCTCTACATGATCTCTTTGATATGAGAAGATACTATGAAAGTCTGAAGGATCCAGATCAGTTGATGAAGAAAGGAATATTTTCAATCCTAATGAGGACTGTCAACTACTGAAAAACTTCTCTGTTTTGGTAGCATTAGCCTAGGGGGAGTTTGTAAGGATTACAGAAGAGGCTGATGCACCCAAAACATTCAAGCTGCTTCCTGCATGCATGCACTTTGTGCATGGTAGAAATTACTTTAGAAGTTTTACACACTGCAAAGAAATTACACTAAGTGTAAAATCTTCCGAAGCCAAAGACCAAATCTTCCAAAGCCAAAGATGAAGCTTAGAAGATAAAGTCTTCCGAAGCCTCAAAAATAGAAGACTGATTTCTTCCGAAGACAGAGAAGACATGCTTTCTCTAATCAACTTTTTCAGAAAACTGACCAACTTTCCGCTGCCACTCTGCAGACTCACCAACTTATACAAGTTGGTGAAAAGGTCCATGCTTTAGGAAGCTGTAGATTACGGTCTTGAGTCTATAACTTTCTATGTACTTTTATCCTTTTTGTATTACATTAGGATGTGAGCTATGGCATGTCATAGTCACTAGTCAAAAAGCAATCTGCCTTTTGACTTTACATTGATCTTATTGTCTAGATTAGTGTTTCCAGCTGGCCTTCAAAGTATGGCCGGCTGTAGGATGTAGTATAAAGTATCTCAGGTTCTTGTCTAGATTATTGTCAAGATTATTTCAATGCTTTGTAACACTTGTAAAAGAACTTGAGAGTAATATACTTTATCCTTGAAAATCATTTTGTGTGTTGTTCTTGGTTCTGTCTCATCTTTACTTGCTTGTGTTTCTTAGTATCACCAAAAAGTTCCAGTTCCTTATTTAATCTGTTAAGTGTTCTAAGTCTCTCCTTATTGTGAAATTGATTGCATTGAACACCTTCACCGGTCCTGCAGGGTGCCTAAAAAGCAGAGAAATCCTATGATTATAGAGACTGTAAGTGAAGAAATTCATTTTTTAAAAACTAAGACTACCATTGGAGATGTTTAGACATAAGAGACTCCTATAACAATTACTGAAGCTACAACTGTAACTATTGCTGAGACTCCATCTATTTTAGCTCCTAAAGTTTCTACACCTTCAAGAGATTCATATGACAATCTGGATTTTAATCTGGATGATTACTTTGACTCACCACAAGAATAGTCCAGGCAAGCTCGAACTTCTTTTGACTCATCGCTAGAATAGTCCTGGAACTTCTTTTGACCCTTTTCTTAAATCTTAAGTGACATTATTATAATGGGTTGCATGTCTTGAGAGAGATAGTCTAGAGAAGTCAAAGCAGATTGAAGTATTACAGCTTGATAGTCAGTTGACGGAATTGAGAATCAAGATTCTTAAACATTAGATGAAATTCTTATTTGATTATGTTTAGGTTTGGAGAAACAGATTAGAGCTCATCATTCACAACCTCTACACAAACTACTCAGCAGAACCTGAAAGAACAATAGAAGTTGTTGAATAGAGCGTAAAGACATTGAAAAACAGTAATAGATCGATCTTGTGATGAGAATGTGGAATGTAATTGTTCATGGTATAGAAATTGAAGTAAAAGTGAATAATCAAGCAACAAAGTAAATAAACTTGTAGTATATTGCTCTTTGATTTAAAAGGATTACAAAATTACTCAAATCAGGAGATTTCTATCTTAATTACAAACAATACAAAAACAAACTATTTATACTAAACCAAAAAGGTCTCGCGCGAGAAGTAAGTTGTCGCGCTGATCAAAAGATCCAGAAGGTGAAGCGCAAAGAGATATGAATACAAGTGAGCAAGCCACTGAGGTGAAGCACAAGGAAATGCGAATACAATATGCGAATAGATGTGATACGAGAAGATGTTGGTGCACACATGTATTTGAGGGTATGATTGATGAAGAAGTGATGAGGGGTTGAATAAAATGGATTATGCTATCAATGATGATGATGACAACGACAAAGATGATGATGATGATGATGATGATGGAGATGGTGATGATAAACCCAAAAAATGATGACAAAGGTGGTGATGATTATGATCAAGGAGGAGATACATGCAATACTATAGGTCTTTTTAGAAAATCTAGGACTAACAATATCTCCAACAAGTCTAGACGATCCAGAGGATTATCAACCGTAAGATCCGGAAGTTAAAAGCCAATTTGAGAAAGACTTCTATACTTTTTAACAACTACCAACAAAAGAATCAAATGATGAGTTTGGACCATTTGATGATTTGGATGAACTTAAATGCATGGCGTAAGTGAATAACCAATTATTACACATGATATAGGGTTTCTAAGAAATAAAATACATACGAATTCATGTTTTAGTCCGATTTTATATGACCTGTTTTATTTATAAACTACAAACCAAACTGGTCAGTAGTTTAAAACTTTTGAAACCAAACTACAGAATGTTAAACAAAAAATAGACTGTGAAACCAAACCGATGACTGATTTGGACGGTTTCACAGTTTTAAACCAAACCGTTTTGTAAGGTTAATAAACAACTCTAAAATAAACAAATTAGAAACATATCGTTATCATGATATTTTGTTAAATGCATCAACATTTTTTAGTTATCTACAAAAAGTTTTTTTTTACCATGATTAAACATTAAAAAATTCATTATTATAAAACAATTTAAAAGAATTAAAACTATTTCTCAAAAACTAAAAAAAACCTATTTAAAAACATTGCTAAAATCTAAAGAAATCAACTTTAAAAGAACAAAAGAAAAAGATTTAGAATAACTTATCTAAAGTATAGAAAATATCTTTTAAACTTATATAAAGTTACATGTATCATTTTTTATCTTTAAAATAATACTATAAACATTCTTAATTTTAACATTTTATAACATATTTCATCCTATAAACTAAGTTGTTAAGTAAAGGGCAATTTTGTATTTTTACCTCTAAATGATTATTAATATAACTTTTTCAAATATAAAGTATGTTTTCTATAACTTTTTTTATCTTTCACTTATTTATGTATTATTACAATTATACATATACATATGATTTTTTTATATAACATAATATATATTATTTTAAATATTTTCATCCACGTATTATATATGAATATAAACTATATTATTTAATTATTTTTATATAATTTAAAATACATGAATAAAAATAATAATATATGTTTTTAAATAACGCACACACACATATATATATATAATATGTGGAAAAAGATAATTATATATTTAATTATTTATTTAATTTAGATCTATATATAATACGTGGATGAAAAATATATATATTTATTTTTATTGATTTATTATATATAAATATAAATTATATAATTTATTTAATTCTAAACACCATTGTATTATTTAGCTATTTATATAAATTATATTTTAATATAATATATGGATGAAAATAACTAAATATGAATTACGTTATATCAAAATCATATATATATGTATAATTCTAAATATATATAAATTAAGTAAAATATAAAAAATTGCACAAAACGTCCTTTATGTTTGGAAAAAATTACATTAGTAATCCTTTAGAAATAAAAATACCAAATTGTCTTTGATTTAATAGAAAAACTTAACGATAAGTAGTATAAAGGACAAAATTCGTAACAAAATGTTCATAGAAATGATATTAGAGTAATTTTGAAAAATAAAAAATGATACCTGCAACTTTATATAAACTTAAAAGTCGTATTCTGTAACTACATCATTTTGTTAAATTAGTATTTAGAGTGAATTACTATTTGCATTTCTAATATTTTACAAAACTAAGTAGTTGCATAGTTAAGGTCTAAAAACATCATTATGTCCCATGACTTTTCATATTTTAATCCATTTGAACCCCGAATGCTGACATCGTTAACCTTGTCAGTTATCTACCACTCACTTTCTCTCTTTATTAAGGATATTTGTCTTTCTTTCTATTTACCATTAAATAAACCTATAAAAAATAATAACCCCCATTTCATCTTATTCTCCCTCTATCTTTCATGTCTCTCGCATATTCCATCTCTCACCCTTTCTAGATAAATGATCTTTATTTTTTCTTTCTCTCACCTACTTCATTTCTCTCTCTCTCTCTCTTTCTCTCTCTCTCTCTCTCTCTCTCTCTCTCCCTCTCTCTAGATGAAGAAGAAACATGATGTGGTGTTTATGGTAGTCAGGTGGTGGTGATAGCCAGTTATGATGGTAGTGATAGGGGGTTGTGGTGGTGACGAGGGGGGCTGTGGTGGTAGCGATAGGGCTGTGATGGTGGCGATTGTCGGCTATGATGGTGGTGATGGGGCTGTAGTGGAGGCGATAAGGGATTGTGGTGGAGGCGATAAGGGATTGTGGTGGTGGTGACGAAAGATTGTGGTGGTGGTGACGGGAGCTTGTGGTGGCGTGACAGGAGCTTGTGGTGGTGGTGATAATGGAGATTAGGGAGGAAAGAGAGAGAAAAGAAATAAGTGTATGTGTGTGATGATAGAGAAAGAGGCTTTGTAAATAAATTGGTACAAAAATAAAGGTGGGTGGGTGAGTAGATTTCACAAATTTTTTTAGTTTTATTAATTTTTAGAGGTAGTTTAGTTTTTTAATAAATTATTTAATAGAAAAACTAACGGTGTTAGTATTTAAGATTCAAATAGATGAAAAAATTAAAATTTAAAGGATATAATGTTTAAAACATTAAATATATAATTAGTTAATTTTAATGAAATATCAAAAATAAAAATAATAATTTACTCTAATTATTATTTTAGAGGCTGTTTGACAATATCTGAATGATTAAATGCTGAACCAATAAGAGGTCTGAACCATTAAGTGCTGAACCATTAAGAAGTCTAAACCATTAAGAGCTAGTATATCGCTTAACTATTCAAAGGCAAATGTCTGACCAATTCAGATAAGAGTTCTTAACCATTCAGCATTAGACCTCTTAACCATTCAGCATTAGTATAATGCTTAATCATTCAGAGGTAAATGTCCGAACCATTCAGACATTTGCTCGCGAAACAAACAGTCTGAACCATTAAGTGCTAAGGTTCAGACATTTGCTCGCGAAACAAACAGTTTAAACCATTAAATACTAAATTATTCTGACATCTAAACTACTAAGAGCATGATTAAAAACTATCAAACATCCCTTAATTTGGGAAAAAACTCTAGGAAGTTGGCCATTGACTTTGAGCACGCTCCTCTCACGTGCGATATTTGAAACTAATCCATGTCACGGATCACAAAAAAGAGTGCTAGGGTTTTAGAAGAGAGGCGGCGACCTCGGGTAGTGCGGTCAGCTGCCCGTTTTTGCAAATTTTCTTTCTCCTCCTCGCCTTTCATCCCTCCCGCTTCCTCTCATTCATTCGAAATATATAAGCCCCACACTCTCCGACTACAAGCACATTTCTCCCTCCCTCTCTTTCTAATCAACAGTTTATTTTGCCCTTCGCGGCAGTTGAAATTGCATCTGCGCTCATCAGATTTTTCATCAAATAAGGTATAGTTTGTTGATTATCTTCTCATTTCAGTATAGGGTTTTCTAATGCTCGATTTTGAACTGCAGATCTAAGTTTACTTCATGTTTCACCATGGCAATAGAAAGGATTTTGTTTTTTTTTTTTCTTCAAATCATACCTTTATTGATTGTATTTGACATCGTGTAGGGTTTATTCGTATGCTGTGCTTGTTGTTTGCTTAATGTTTATGCTTTACTCTTTGATCGGTGCTGTGACTTCTAGGTTTACTGAGTTTTTCGATTCGGTATTTGATAACAGAGTCGGTGAAGTGTGCCGTGCAGTTCGGAGTAAAACTGTAGCTTTCCACAACTGAGATGCTTAATATTTTTGTTCAAACGTCACATGTTGAGAAATTTGAGTGAAAGACGTCTTTTTGCAGTAGTCGTTAGTATTCGGACATGTGGAATATGCCTCTGGAGTTACGGAAACTAGGCATTTTCAGCTTAGTTTATGATTGTAGTATGACATCCAAGAATTAGGCGGCTTTACTCAAACATATTTGAAATAAAACGTATTATTAATTTTTAGTCTTGTGAGAACATGTGTATGAGAGATTTGGTTGTTATTGTGAATATAAAACTGTGATGCTTGTATACCTCCAACTTCAGTAGAAGGATTAACATGTGGACTAAATATATGATTATTTTAAATAGTGTGATTAAGTTTAATGCCCTATTGTCCTGAAAATTTTTGTCCAGGATAATGGGAAAAGAGGGATGAAAAACTGTGATACAAGCTTGTAATAACTGTTGTATTACATGATGTTCATGCTATGATGTGATATTTTTAATGGTGGTGCTTGTATTCAAATTTTAAATGTAAGTTATATATATTGTGTTTGTCAATTATGAAATTATTTGATTTTAATTCTTCTTTTTATAAATAGGAAGAAATAAAATGACTGTGGAGATTACGGAATTCTTGCTATCTGCTCAATCAGCAGATGTGAAGGTCAGAACTGAAGCAGAGGGCAGGCTTAGGCAGTTTCAAGAGCAAAATTTTCCTGGATTTCTTCTGTCTTTATCACTTGAGCTCTCCAAAGATGGTAAACCTTTGGAGTCTCGTAGATTGGCTGGTATTGTGCTTAAGAACACTTTGGATGCTAAAGATGCTGCTACTAAAGAACATTTATTGCATAGATGGGTGTCAAATGATGTGTCGTTAAGATCCCAAATCAAAGAGTTGCTGTTAAACACTCTTGGTTCATCTGTCTCTGAGGCAGGGCACACGGCTGCACAAGTCATTGCCAAAATTGCTTCCATTGAAATCCCAAGAAAAGAATGGCCTGAACTCATTGCTTATTTGCTTGGAAATATGACCCAACAAGATAAGCCAGCATCATTGAAACAAGCAACTTTAGAAGCACTTGGGTATGTTTGTGAGGAAATATCCCACAATGATCTTGTTCAAGATGAGGTTAATTCTGTTCTCACTGCTGTAGTTCAAGGTATGAATGTTACGGAACAGAGTTCTGTTCGCCTTGCAGCAACTACAGCATTATACAACGCTCTTGATTTTGCACAAACAAATTTTGAAAATGAGCATGAGAGGAACTACCTTATGAAAGTTGTTTGTGAAACAGCCATGGCTAAAGAAGCAGACATCAGACAAGCTGCTTTTGAATGTCTGGTTTCAATTGCATCAACTTACTATGATGTCTTAGAACCTTACATGCAGACTCTATTTGAACTAACTGCAAATGCTGTCAAAGGAGATGAGGAAGGTGTTGCTCTTCAAGCAATTGAATTCTGGAGTTCAATTTGTGATGAAGAGATTGAGCTTCAAGATTTTGAAAGTGGTGAGAGTGGTGATTCATATCCTCACTCACGTTTCATTGAAAAGGCTTTACCTTTGTTGGCTCCTATGTTGCTTGAAATGTTGTTGAAGCAAGATGAAGATCAAGATCAAGAAGACGACATTTGGAATCTTGCAATGGCTGGGGGAACATGTTTAGGTCTTGTTGCTAGAACTGTAGGTGATGCTATTGTGCCTTTAGTTATGCCTTTTGTGCAGGAAAATATATCCAAGCCTGATTGGCGATCTCGTGAGGCAGCCACATACGCATTTGGGTCAATTCTTGAAGGCCCAAGTGTCGAAAAGCTATCCCCAATGGTTATTTCTGCACTGGAATTTCTGCTTAATGCTATGAGGGATCAAAACAGCCATGTGAAAGACACTACTGCATGGACACTGAGTCGTATTTTTGAGTTGTTACACAGTCCAGCCGCTGGATTTTCTGTAATTTCACCTGCTAACCTTCAAAAAATCATGGCGGTCCTTCTAGAAAGTATCAAAGATTCTCCGCATGTTGCAGAGAAGGTCTGCGGGGCTATTTATTATCTTGCTCAAGGGTATGAGGGTCTTGATGCTAGCCCATCTGCTCTTACACCTTATCTTCCAGATATCATAACTTCCCTTATTGCAACTGCTGAAAGAACAGATGCAAATGATACAAAATTAAGGTCTGCTGCTTATGAAACATTGAATGAGGTTGTTAGGTCTTCTAATCTTGTTGAATCATCTAAAATAATAACACAACTTCTCCCTGTTATCATGAATAAACTGGGACAAACAATTGAGCTTCAGATTCTTTCATCAGATGACAGAGAAAAACAAGGAGATTTACAAGCTTTGCTTTGTGGTGTAATGCAAGTAATTATTCAGAAACTTAGCAGTACCGATGAAAGTAAGCGCATCATATTTCAAGCTGCAGATCAAATTATGTTGCTGTTTCTTAAAGTGTTTGCTTGCAGAAGCTCAACAGTTCATGAAGAAGCAATGCTTGCTATTGGTGCTTTTGCTTATGCCACAGGACCAGAATTTGGAAAATATATGCCAGAATTTTATAAATACTTGGAAATGGGTCTTCAGAATTTTGAGGAATACCAGGTTTGTTCCATTTCTGTCGGGGTGGTTGGTGATATTTGTCGGGCTTTGGATGATAAGATGTTACCTTATTGTGATAACATCATGACACTGCTTCTTAAGGATCTTTCTAGTGGGGACCTACATCGGTCTGTTAAGCCCCCAATTTTTTCATGTTTTGGTGACGTGGCACTTGCAATCGGAGAACATTTTGAAAAATACGTTCCATACACAATGCCAATGATGCAAGGAGCTGCTGAAGTATGTGCACAGATTGATATTAATGATGAGGAAATGGTGGAGTATGGAAATCAGTTGAAGCGAAGCATCTTTGAGGCATATTCCGGTATTTTACAAGGGTTTAAAAATTCTAAGGCTGAAATCATGATGCCTCATGCTCCTCATCTTCTGAAGTTCATTGAAGTCGTTGTTAAGGATGCCCATAGGTATGTGTTAACAGTTTTTTTCAATAAATTTATGTTATAAAGTAAAATATGCGTTTGAAAATTTTTGGCCCATATAGTTTTTTTTTAAAACTAAATTAGGTTAAAATATGCTTATCGAAAATTATTGCTATAATATTCTAATATTTGGATTGGGGGCTAAATATAGGGATGAGAGTGTGGTACGAGCAACAGTAGCAGTGCTGGGAGATCTTGCAGATGCACTTGGTTCGAACGTGAAGATGCTATTTAAAGATCTGGCATTTTGTAGTGAGTTTTTGGGGGAATGCCTTCAATCTGAAGACGAACAACTCAAGGAGACCGCCACTTGGACCCAAGGGATGATTGGTCGAGTGTTCTCCGTATGCGGGTGATTATTAATAATTACTCTTTTCCCTTTTACGGAAAATGTGGTTTTTCATTTACTGTTTGGTACAAGTTTAAATTCAGGGGGTGTGACTTGTGTATGGTGAATGGCTTGTTGGCTTTGTGTCTTTTTGTACTTTGAATATTAAGTACAATATGGGGGAAAGGTCATTGTGTATGAGACTTGGCGTTAAGGTCACTATAAAGATGGCTCATCATTTTTATCATACTTCTTTTTGGCTGTCATGCTTGTTTTTGTGTTTTGTTTTCTATTTTCTAAGGACTCCAAGCCTGAACCCACTCCAGCCTGAGACTGAGGTATGAACTTTTTGTGACCGATGAGCCAAGTGGTTGTAACTTGGTGGTTTGATCAGCTGGTTTATACTCGTCTCTTGTAATTTTGATAAAGTTAATTACGGTACATGTTATGTAAACATCCTTGTTGAGTTGGTTTCTAGAGGGGTCAAAATAAAAGGGTAACTCAAATAGTCACTTGTTTTTTAGAATTATCAGCAAAAGAATTATGATGAATAATTGTAAGACTTCAATTACTTGTACATATTTAGGCATTTGGTCACTTGTTTTTGAGAAATATAAACAAAAAAATTATGATAAAAAACAGTAAGACTTCAATGACACTTATATATTCGAACCTGTATATTTGAACCGGACCGTCGAATTTTAAGCTATATAAGTTTTTGTCATCTGGAATTTTAGTTTAGAAGTACACTCTACATGTTTAGGCATTTGGACCTTGCGTAGTCTTGTTGAAACAATCTTTTGTAGTGTTCTTTTTCGTCTATCATCCTCCATACAAATGTAAAGGGGCAATAACTAATATCCACTTATGTTGTGTTATTGATTAAATTGTTTTAGTTTTTTGTTTTGACCGCCCTCTTTTATTTTTGGTTTATAATCATACATAGATAGACAAACAAACATGCCCACAAATATACATACGTGCATTCAGAAGCATTTATATTATGGCATATCATTAGAGTTTACATAGAGTTGAGCCTACAATGCCTCACCGTTTGCAAACTGATTTGAGAGGAGGTCGACATAACATGCACGGAGCTAGGAAAGCTTCCGAGAACGTTACACGTGGCATTCGTATGTTCATTGGTGACCGAGATTGGAATGGTTGTAAATTACTTAGAAATCGCACTACCAACCTTCCTAATTTCTCCTATGATTCCTTCATGATGGTGAATTGAAGGCGATTTTCTAAGCACATGATGTTTCAAAGATCATTTATAAAAATTTTGGTGATCTTATTGCGTTTGATGTAAGGGCTCGTTCTTGGAAAGTCTCACAATTGGTCAATCATAACATAAAACATTTCATATAAAACATTGCAGTAGAAAAATTTAAAACGTTCACCTCTTAACATAGTTTGCCCAAAATGAATATGTGTCTTACAAGCATAATAAAAATATGTTCTTTAACCAAAAAATTCGAATGTGTGCTTTAAATTAAAACATCAATTCATAAACATGGATGCCAGTCTTTAATTGCCAAGTAGCTTCGCCTCCATACCATCCTCAACATTTGTCAATTTCTAGCCAACTAATTGCATACAAAGTCATTATTGCTGAGTGAGTTTTAATTTTATAATAATATAGAAAATATACTTTTAGCTTCTTTTAATGAACATACATTTATCATTCATAAAAGTCAAATTAATTTTCATAACATTCTTTATCGTGTTCATTACCTTTCTTTCTTTTATTATCTTTCATAAATTGGATTTGCACAAAACAAGAGCCCAAACATACGGTTGATAACAATGCCATAACCCTTGTCAGTAAACATTGATCACGGTATCTAATCTCTGACAGGTGACCCACACTGCAAGGCACACAACCTTCACTTGAATGAGGGTCCTTATCCTTTGCTTTTACTCACATAAATGAAGTTCATTTGTGCTTGCAAGGCTCTTTATTCATTTAGAGGGCTCGGGTAACATTTCTTAAGTTTTACTGTCAGTCTTTTATTATTTACCACCAGTTAATACTTTATAGGTTTTTTAATATCATCACATAATATGAAGCATTAAGTAACATTTAATAGAATAAGTCATATAGGAACTCATACAATGAAACAATCACATTCAATAACCGTCACTACTACCACATAAATATATATTTTATTTTCCTATCATGAAGGCACCATAACCATTTGGATATACCCACTATCATCATTATGGTACAAACCATCATAGAATCATATCCTCATACTACTTAAAATTAACATCATAACCCATCATCACCATCATTCAAACCTCATAATTCCATGAAAATCCGATTGAGAGTTCACACAATAATCGAACTTAAATAGTCCTAAGATCATCGTGGAGCCTTACTTACCAATTCGAATTTCATCATCAAAAACATACCACAAAATCACCTGCTAGGACTATGACCCTTAACCCCAATCACACCACTACCCAAATCACCCATCATTTAGCTCCTAATAGCAATTAAACATGTTTGAACCGAGCAGTAGTAGCACCATGTCCAACCTTTGATGTCGTCCAAGGTATGATAGCAAGCTACGCACCTAATAGCCTTAAGATCTCCCTGGAATACCATAACTCTTCAAGCTTCATCATCATTACCCGAGCATCATCACCATTCTGTTATAACCATCACCATGCGCCATACAAGAAATGACAACCAAAGTTGCACCCTGTTCACTATTGTTGCTGTTGTGAACCCCACCATTGCCGGAGCCATGGCAGTGAGTCGTATAATGCGTACCGATGTTCCTCCTCAACCTTTGAGCATGAAATTTTCGCCAATGCTTGATATTATAATGATTTGATTCCATGCAACCTCATAGTTGGAATTTTGATATTAGAAATGCCCAATTCTTAAGCTTCAAACATTCACTATCATAGCAGTGGAAATAAAACTGTCAATACATAGAATATTGTCTATAAGTCTATTACATTCATCCAAAAAATATCTAACTATCAAAAATGCAAGTCTTGAACACATCTAGATAACTTCACATCATTGCCAAACTATCTTTCTTTATTTCATCTTTAATTTAATTGTCAAGCTAATTTGATCCTTTTGGTGAACAACTGAAGTTGCTATGCTAGATGATGTTCCCAGAATTAACAGAAAAATGATGATCAGCATGAGTTGCTGATCATTAAACAAACTGTAAGACAGTATCTAAAGTTTGGAGATAATGCTGGTCTCCAACATAAGCTGGACAAAGATGAGATCCATATCTTTTTTTTGCCAATATTGGTTATGAAGGTGGATTTTAAAGGAAGTAGATTGTGAAGAGACTAGTAGATCTACAATGGAGATTTATGATTGACATCTTTCAACATTGCTTATCTAAGATGAAAACTAAATGGAATGACATTCCTATCACTACATCATCTACTATTTCTACCATCTGCACTAAGAGACCATTCAGTATGTCTACTTTTGTGTTTAATGGCTTCTTGTCTAGTTTGGGTGAATGAAGAAGACATAAGTTCCTCATGTACCTTAGATTCCTCCGGTGCTTGATCAATGAAGTCTTTCCTGATATAGTTGGTATTGGACCCGAGATGAAAATGTCTCACTAGTACCATGCCATATAACTATATCAAGAAAAATATCTGAGAAATTATTATAGTGGAAACTTCTTTCCTCTTTTGGCATGGATGATAGGCAAATTCAGAAAGGTGGTGCCTAGGGAGGAGATGAAGAAGATATAGAGGAAGAAATTAAAGGAGAATAGAAAGAAATTTAGCTAATGATTGATCTGAACATACCTATAGAAGAGGAAGCTGATCCATTAGCACTCCAAGTTAGGAGGCAATGTCACCATATGCCGAAGAAGGTGGTGATCCTCACATTGCCTCTCCCGATCAAGTGGCTTCTCCTATACCATCCGAATGGGTTAAAATCAATGAGAATATAGATATTAATGCATAATTATAGCCGGATTACAACCAACAAATATCAAATATAATTGAAATACTCATAAACTTTTCTGTATATTGATAATGGATTGATCAACATATAGTATGTTATTAGGGTTAAAAAATTTGCAACAAACTGTTCTATTATAGGTCTTATACATGACCCTTATAACTGACTTAACTACCATGACAAATTACATCAGATAACCTAAGTCTAGAAGTATAAAGCTGTATAAGTATTTCTATTTTCTTCATCAGCATTTGTTTTGGCCCATTCGCATTAAAAAATGCGGATGACCAAAACCTTGTGTGCATTTATTATGTTCTTTTCCTTAGCATTTTTTTATACATCCACATTAGTTATATACAGATAGAAAAATGCTTATCCACATTTGTTTAACTCATCCACATTTACTAATGCGAGTGTCCAATACTTATAGACATTCTGCTCTATTTGCATTACTTGTTCGTCGAACACATTTTTCTTCAGCACTTGTGATAAGTTTCCAACTAGAATAACTTTCCAATCACCACTTGAATTCTAATACATGATCCTTTTAGGGTCCAACACCATCTTCATTTCATGGCTCTCTAGTTCATTCAGCTCACGTTTCACCTTTACACATGTCTCCTAAAGCAGCTAAAAAATCAAAAAAATCTAGTAAATCTAATAGTTCTTTTGATGACTTTGAATCATCAGCTGATGAGGAGGAAATCCTCGTTTAGCAAAAGTTACTAGGTAGCAAACATCTAAGTATATTCCTTTTAAATAATCACTAGAATCTATTGCTCAGGATCAGATTAAACCATCTAGTGAATCTAATACAGATGAACCTATTTATATGCTGCAACTGAAGGTGAGAAGGATGGAGAAAATTATGGAAATAAAAGATATGATGGTAGCTAAAAGAACAAGAAAGCTAATCTGAAACATAAAAAGATTTAAAACTTAGAATTCATCAATGAGAGAGTTAATGAAGAAATGAGTGGGCATATTGATAGTGCAACTATCCAAACCATTGCTATCAAAGATCAAGAAAGACTGATTGATGCCTAAAATAAGAAAATTGAAAAATTGTTAAAGAAAGTAGCTAAATTGATGCAAAGAATGAATGATATGGAAGATGGATTGAAAACCAAAGAAGACGAAAAGAAAGATAATAAGAGTGATCAAGAAAAGAAAGATCATGAAAAGAAAGATAGTGAATGTGATAAAGAAGAAAAATGAGAAAAGTATGAGTTTAATGACATCTTATCTGGTGATGAAGATAGTGATGATGATGGGGATGATCAAGGATCACCCAAAAGACATAAGAAGTTTGAGAACCAAACAGAGCCAAGCACATCTGAGAGAACATCCGAGGAGATGAGCCTGGCTTTAATTCCACATCAGAACGTACTTCTAGTTAATTTGATGAAGAGGTTGCTACAAGTACATTCATTAAAGAACTCGATGCCTATTTTTCTTGTTATTTTTTCATTGATATGGGCATAATGGAGTTAATCAGAGAATCTGGTACAGTTGCAAAACAATGTGCCTTGATACTTCTACAACCTATAGTCTTTGAGAGAGATGTACAAATATAGTTAGTTCATGTTGTCACTCTTTCTGAGGAGCAAAAGGAATTAATCATGAGACTACCTAGAGAGTTTAAGTCAAAAGAACAAGCAGACATGGCTAAAACATAAGTTGATCCCTCTAAAGCTTGTACATCTAGCTTCTATATCTGGTTCATTTGAATAGCAGACCTATTCAAGGAAGAGGAATTACCATTCTGAAAGAGCAAAGGGAAAAAGATCGATCATAGAAAAAGCAGCTAAATCACTCAGAAAGAAGAAAAAAAGCGGATCCTAGAAGCCTTGTTGCTGTTGCTTAGTTTGTTAAAGAACATCATAAAGCAATAGAGAATTCAACATTACAGAAAGCAATCATTGATGTTGATGAAGGGGAAATTGAAGGTGGTTATACACGGGATGAATGTCTGTTTGATAAGCCCTAATATTCTAATAGTCTTCCCAAACAAGAGACTTCAGTGGAAGAGATAGTGAAGAAGGCAGTGACCGATTAGACCTCATATTTGATATGACCTATGAAGGTATGACTAAAGAATTAATCCCTATACAAAGTATGAGAAGAAAGTCATAGAAGAGAAAAACGCAAGTTAAAGCAGGTCCATATACCACTGCTAAACCATCCACTAGTTAGAGAAATGAAGGAATATCTTGCCAATAATGGATTTACAATGAGAATGTTTGGTCCATTGAAGAACTCTCTTCGAGCTGCAATACTTAAGTACATCTAAGAAATGAAAAGAAAGATAAAATCATTAGAAGAGAAATTAACAGTTAAAGCTCCTAGATCTAGAACTTTTGCACAACCGATCCAACTTACAAGAGTTTATCATGACACCCTTGCACCACTACTTAGAAGAATCTAGAATGGTGCAAATAGCCTTCTCAAGTTTAACTCCAAGAAGGTATGACCACTTTTGAGATGCTATAGGGTATGTTTGCTCCCAAAGGTAAAGTAGATGTCAAGACCATTGCCTAAAAGTAATTTGTATATTTATTTTATAGATTTTATTAGTTTTTATTAAATTTTTATTAGCTTTTGCTATCTATATGTTTGTCTTTAGGTTTCTATTGGTTTTCATTTGTTTTTAGTTATTTATATTATTTATCTATTTATTTCATTATTTTTATAAGGGTTCTTGAAGATGGAATTAAAACACGAAAATATTTTCAAGTAACGAACACTTGGAGCAGAGCATTAGATTGTGAAGAATTAAAATTATTAGTTGTTATATAAAATAAAATAAATAAAAAAGAAACTAGAAAGAACAAAAAAAATGATAAAATAAACAACAAAATCAGCTGTAGCTCAAAATCAGCTACAACCCAAATCCAACGGTAGCATCCCAATAGCACAGTAGAAGTCCAGCCGCACAGTAAGCACCCAAAAAGGCCCAGCGTGGCCCAAAATAAGCAGAACAGGCCTAGGCGCCTACCTGGGCTCCTCCACACATGTAGCAATGGACCAGAAAGGAAAAAAAGGCCCATTTCGGCTGAGAACAAGGCCCTACCTAGCAGCCATCGTCATCAAGCGACTCCCAGAATGAAAAAGAAAATTTGTGGGACGAGAAAAGGCATCTAAGGAGTGTTTGTAGATTGTTTTTGAGGCCGTGGAAGTTAAGGGTTAACCAAAAACAAAAGGCTTGGGTTCAATTTTCATACTTCCTATGTTTTTAAATCATTATCTTTCGATATACATTTATTTTCAGCTATGTTTGCTACTGATTTGGTTATGTTTTACGGTTTGAACATGATGAGTAGCTAAACATTTATGCTAACCAGGTTGTATGATGAATATTTATGATTATAAATTTATTTTTAGGCATGAATAAATATCGTTTAGTGTTTTGGTAAAAACATCTTTGTCTTGATGATGATGATGCGTTTAAATGCTCTTTGTAATTGACTTGTAAGAGTTGCTTTGCATGTTACGTTGATTTGTTACTTTACTAGTTTCAAATATAGGATTTTACGTGATATATATATAGACTTTGTGTTAGTGGTAAAAATCTAGTGGTTTATTGTCTTAGATAGCCCCATAAGCAACTGTGTGAATCTTTGAATTTAGTGTTTTGCCACCCTTGAGACAGGGAGGAGATAGAGTGTTGGTTAGTTTTTAGGTTTTAGGTAAAGGTGAGTCTGTGAGGAGATCCTAACTTAGTACCCTAATTTTCTAGCTAATTTGAGTTATTGTCAACAACCTTAGATTTCTCCTTCATACTTTAAGGTGTGTTGTGATTAGAGAGACCGGGAGGTGAGCAAGTCATTGGAGTACCTTAGCATTCCCTAGTGAGGTGAGACCAGGAGGTGATCTGAACTAGTAACCAGTGATTTACGCGTCCCTTTGGAACTTCTAAGAGGTGTTAGCGAGACCGGGAGGTGATATGGCATTCTTTAGGGTTTTCTTGAGTCGGTCATATTTTTAGTAACCTGGTAGCCATTCCATTGCTCGATTTTGAAAGTTGCAAGCTATATATAGGATTTCTGACCTAGGTAGTTGCTTTCCATTCTATTTGAGTTTTCTCTAGGTCGTTGAGTTGTTGGTTCTTTGTTCTGTTTTGGCTATTTATTTTAGTTGAATCGTATTTAATTTACCATTTTTCTAATAATCAAATTATTAGGCTAGGATTAGATAGAGGTTTAGTATCAAAAGTTGCTAGATTTGTGTCCATGGTTTGATACACGGACTTACTTGTTTACTTCTTTCGACTGGTATACTTGCCGGTAGTGTGTGGTTTAGTATATTTTCAATTTTTAAAACTTGTTGAATTTAATCAATACACTTTTTATCCATCAATGAAGAAAGTTTTCGAACTAAAGAAGATCAGGATTTGGGTTTGATAAAATCAAAGTAAGTGTTTCAACTGTAACCAGCTGGGACACTTTTCAAAGAATGCAAAGCATTTTGGTCAAACCCATCTCCAACAAACTCATCAAATTACAAACTATCAACAACCTTCCAACACCTCTCTACTTGTTGCAATCAAATAAATACAACAGTTGCAACATCAAGAGAAGAGATGATTAACTGGAACTTTCAAATAGAAGGCATCAACCCCATCAACAATGCACTAATGGCAGGAAGTTCAACCTTAACCTCAGGTAACTCCCGAACCTTGTTGTATAGCTGAGTGTATTAAAAACGTAAACATGTACAAAAATCACAATCTAGATCTCCTGAAAGATGTGGTTCAATCAACATTCTTAAAAGGGATTTTAATAAAAATGATTAATTTCAAAAATAAAATATAATAGAGCTAGAAAAGATTGTTTCACAACAAAAACATGAACAAACTAGCATGGAGATCCAAGTTGATTATCTCTTGAGTAGATTTAAATCAACAAAATGTGATTTAGCTATAGCTAAAACTTATGCTGATAAATACAATGTTCAAACTGAAAAGTTTGAAAAATGCTTGCCTTTACTGAAAGTTCCAAAAAGTTGTATCAAACCAAGACATGGTTAGGATATAATGGCGTGGAACCACCATTTTCATACACTCCAGCATATAACCCGTAATGTAACTTGGAAGTAAAGGAGCAGAATCTACTGATTCGATCTGTACAAATCCAACTACCGAAAAGCTAATGAACTAAAAAAGGAAAAAACTGAAGGAGAAGTTGAGGTAATAGAAGAAGGAGAAGAGGGGAAAGAAAAGGTAGGTAAGAAAGAAGATATTAAAAAAAGAGGAAAGAAACTCAAAGCAAAAAAAAAAAAAAAGTTATTCAGAAAGTGAAATTTAACAAGAAAAACTCATCTTCCAACATCAACAAACCAACTAATGAGTTAAACCACTCTTTCAAGTAAAGGCACAGCTATAACAAGAAGACACATAACAAAAATTATTGTGAAGGAACTTCAGACTCTTCAGAAGTAAGATTATTTCCATAAGATGAATAGTGTCACACCCCAACCAATGGCGGAATCATCGAGGCAGCCGAATATGAAATCAATTGTTCACAACACATGTAATTTAATAAGTTAAAATAATATTAAATATTATTTTATTAAATAACACTAATATCATAATTTATTACACTTAAATGATAATCAAATAAACATAATAACAGTTTGTATTTTATTATTCTAGGTCTAAGTCCTAAACGTACAAGAAAAAGTTCGCTAAATTGCATTATTTGAAATTATGTGAAAAAGTAATGAGTCAGCTAAAGTATTAGCTGGTGAGTAATCACAAGCTTAAAAGATATATATAGATTGATTAAAACAATAGAAAACAATTCAATTCACATGGTAATGACAAGACTTATAATGCATTAGTGTAACATAAAGGACAAACCAACATAATCAAACCTAATGACTAAATTGACTTGGTTCCCATATGAAGCCTTATGATTGATTTAATGTATCTTGTTCCAATCACCACTTGAATCATCAAATAGGATGAATTCATCAAACCAATAGATTTATCATTGTTATCATAGTTGAAGGAATTAATGATTTAGTTTACATCATGTTTATCTAATTATGAACACATATTTACACGTAATGCTTCTATGAACATATTTTTACATGTAATAACATAGCATGCATAGAATTGAATTTTTAAATATAATAATAATGAATAATAATAATTGAATAATAATTACATGATTTTGCCAACTAATAGAACTTAAAAAGTAGGCTATGAATACTCACTTTGATATTTGAATGAGGTTTGAAAATTTAAAAATGCAAGTATAATCACCAAAAGTTTTCTCATGGTTTTAGCATAAGGAAAAGTGTCTTGAATTAGAATTGTAGTATGATTATAATCTAAATATGAATTAAGATTTCAATTATGATATGAGGGTTTAACAAATAAGTTAAAATAATGAAATTGATTTATAATTTAAAAAGAATAAAATATGAAAATGATAAATAATAAAAGAAGTAGAACAGAAAAAAATATTTAATTGATAAAGTTTAAATTTTATGTGTAATAATAATTCATTTTAGAATTAATTATTAGATATCTTAAACAACAAAATAATTAATTTCTAATTAATTATTTAATTTATTTACAAAATATTATTTTGAAATAATTTGTTTGAAATTAAGAAATTTTATTTAAATTTTATAACATTATGTAACATTTAAAATATATAAATAGGAAATATAAAACTTTTACAAATTCCATAAATTTATAAATTATTTTGGAGTTAAAATTATTTCACAAAGTAATATTTATTTTAATTAGATAATATATTAGTAACTTTCCTAAAATTTTAAATTGAAAAAAAAATGTTAAAAAACAAAGAGTGCCCAGGGTAGAACCCCGGTCCCTTGTGTAATGTTGGAGTGCCTTAATTAACGAGCAAGAGGCCAAACCTAGTTTTATTTTGATTAGTAATTTTTAAATACGTTAATTTAGTAAATACTCGATTTCATAAAAAACCCTAGAATAGAATTCAAACCAATTGAACATCAATTCAATATCGATGACAACAATAAGCATGGGTTTTTGTTCCCCACAAGAATTTGAGCATATGAACATGATTAATTAATTGAATCGAAGATGAATTTGTTGTAACCAAAAAGAACTAAGTTGCGACTTTGATGTGATTGAATTGAGTTAGTTTCTGATGAGTTGATTCAATTACAGCTTTGTCGAGTTATTAAGGGTGATGATATGCAAAAACCCTTTGATAATTGCGGTTTCGATTGCATGGAAGGACAACCTTGATTGAGTTGCAAGTCGTGAAGAGTGTGGTAATCGAATACTTTGTGTGTGTGATGACTGAAATTGAGTGTTTAGTAAGTATCAAAGGGTTGCGGTGATGATTTCCTCTCATATAAATAAGGTTATTTTCATCGGTTTCGATATCCATAACTTCAACTTGTGATTTAGAGATTTTGAGTGTGAATTGATGATGATTTTCTATTTCAATTGTAATTTATTGAAGGTTTAAATTCGTAATAAGCGGTATTATGATTCAAATCAATTGATTTGATGCTTTTGTCGATGATCGAGTTGTAACAGCTAGAGTTTTAAATGGAGTTTCAATTTTGTTTGATTCGAAACGTAGCAGATGGATTAATTGAAATAAAACAGTTAATAGATCCAAACCTAGTTGACAAATGGATTGAAACTGCTTGATTTGTTTAATTGGGTCGATTAGAAAGGATTTAACCTTGCCAGAGATAGCCAGACGGTTGGTTAGAGAGGAAACGACCGGGGGGGAAGAGGTTTAGGTTACTTTTAAACAACTTTACACTTCTAGTCGCTGAAGTTTACAAAAGTTATTATTTTATGTAAAAACTATTTAGAATAAGTTTTTAAAATTACATTTTCAACCCTTAACTAGATAAATCTTTTTTAATTAAAAAATCAATTTATTTTTTGAAATCTAATAATGCATTTTAATTAACGATTAAAATCTCATAATTATCAAATAAAACTTTATAAATTTAATAAGTTTAGTTTATAAATAAAAGATAAATTGTTATTAATTGAACAGAAATACATAATTATCGTATTTGAAATGTAAAATTAAAATAATAATAGTAAGAATAGATAATTGGCCTAGAAAATGAATTTGATTTAGCCAATTGACTCAAACGGGTTCGGGTTTACATTTCAAAATAGGTCAAATGTTACAAATAGGTGGAAAGAGAATGAATAGTATAGCGGTTGGTTGAACCCAATTACAAGGTAACATAATGAAGTCATAGTAAAAAACCAAATAGTGATGGGATGTATAACAAATGGAAATGCAACAAAATAATCCTTCTATGAGTTGACCTCTTAGAAGAAGATCTTGAATGAATTCATCCAGATGATCTTGAAGAAATGGACATCAACTTCCAAATAGCCATAATCTCTTTCAAGGCTAAACAGTTCTAGCAGAGAACTGGCAGAAAGTTTCTAAGGCAAAAGAGGTTAGGATTTGGATTCGATAAAAAGAAAGTAAAGTGTTTCAAGAGCAATTAGTTGGGACACTTTGCCAAGGAATGCAAAGCACCTAAATCAAATCCTTCTCCCCCAAGCTCATCAAACTACAAATCATCAAAAACCTTTCAAAACCTCTCCACTTTCGCAATCAAAGACATACAACACCTATAGCTTCAGGAGAAAAGGTAATTGATGAGAGCTTTCAAATAAAAGATATAACTCCCATCAACAATACACTGATGAAAGGAAGCTCAATTTCTTCATCTCCGGTAACTTCTTACCTTTATTGTACACCTAAGTGTATTGAAAAAGTAAATATGTACAAAAATCACCATACAGATCTCATGAAAAATGTGGAATCAATCAACATTCTTAAAGTGAATTTTAAGAAAATTGATCAAGCTCAAAAAGAAAAGATAAAAGAACTAGCGAAGATTGTTTTACAATTAAAACAAGAACAAACTAACTTTGTGACTTAGATTGATGATCTCTTAAACATATTGAAATCAGCACTATGTGATCTGACAGTAGCTAAAACATATGCTGATAAATAAAATGTTCCAGCTAAGAAGTTTAAAAATTTGATTGTCTTACTAAAAACTCCCAAAAGTTATTTCAAACCAAGACAGGATTAGGGAACAATGCTGTGAAAACAACAATGACCTACACTACTACATACACCCCTAAGTGCAGCCTAGATGTGAATAAGCAAGTACCTACTGAACCAATCTGTACAAGAAAAACTATTGATAAGGTTAAACAAATAAAAGAGGAGGAAGGAAAGAGGAAAGAAAATAAAGGGAAGAAAGAAGAGATAAAGGAGAAGAGGGAAGAAACTCAAATCAAGACGAAAAAGAAAGAGATTCGGGAGATGAAGTTTGTCAATAAAAGCTCATCTTTCGAACTTAACAGACTAACTGCTGAGTAAATCTCCCTCGTCAAGTCAAAACCTCAACCAAAGCACAGCTACAACATGAAGACACATAATAGAAACTATTGTGCGGGAATCTCAAACTTTTTAGAAATGAGACCACAACCATATGTTCAAAAATCCATCTCTGAAGCAGTTAAAATTCACAACAAAAAAGTTTCTAAAAAAGTTGTCAACTGGGCACACAGTTGACGGGAATAGGTAATATTCTAAAACTGGGACAGATAAAGCCCGACTTCTCCAAAATGAAGAGAAAAACCACAACTTGTTTTTCCGGGGTAGAAACAGCCTTTGTCCCAAAAATGTTATGTGAAGACTTGGCAGTCCCAGCCAATATTGAACCCACACCTGCTTCTCCTCCACCCTCACAGCCTACTATATCCATCACCTATCAAAGAAAATTCAAACGAACCCCTGCTCAGTTTATTCAAATTGAGCAGGCCTCCATATACTCACTTTGTGTAAAACTTCCGAAGTAACTTTCACCATGCACAAAGTGAATGCATGCAGGAAGCACTCTGAGTGTTTGGGTGCATCAGCCTCTTCTGTGATCCTTACAAAAGTTTTGATGATCGGGTTTAATCTTGTAAACGTTTAATGGTGTTTTCGGGTCTAAAACAATTATTTTTGCACAAGTCCGGTTTTGGACAGAAAATAACATTGTGTTTTAAGTTAAAAACTTATGTTTTTAAGTATATAACAAATCCATAACAAACAAGGTCTTCGGTAATAACTTTATACTCGTGAAAAAGCCGAAAATCGACATTTTGGGGTTAAAATTAGTGGACTGTGTGAAACTGATTTTTAACAAAAATATTTCAGAATGTTTTTGGTATAAAAGGTTCATTTTAAAACATCTATAATGGTCTTAAGGTATAAACGAGTTGATGTACGGTTTATGCGCGTAAAACCGTGCGATTTCGGGTTAAAATCACCGTATACGGGCGAAATTTGGGTTAAAAATAATAGAATATATTTTTTATGATAAGACTTGTCTAAAAATAATTTTATATATGTTTTAATACTAAAAATTAAATTATGGATTGAAAAGATTAATTACTAAGAATTTATATAAAATAAAAGTAATATTCTATTAAAGGGTAATAAAATAAGAAATATGATACTTAACAAAAACAATGTCAAGAATATTTTTAATCACAGATAAAATATGATTATTAGTTAATATTTTATTTACTTAATCAATATTTTATTTATTTATTTATTTACTTATTTATTTAGTTCATAACTTAGTAAATATTATGTTAATTTTTATATAATGTTATGTGTTTATTTTGTGTGTGATATATGCATGTCGTTTAAGGGTTAAAGACTTATTTAATAAATAAATATTTATCACTTATAATATAAATATTAAACTAAATCGAAATTCACCAACGGGTCTTTTAAAATAAATTTATTACAAGACATGTCTAGTAAGTTGGGTAAACAACTTACGTATTAGACTTATTACTCGACAATTAATAGATTCTTTGCGCTTAGGGCGTTAATTGGTCATTTATTTTCCTGGCTCGATTTTGCTAGATTATCATTCAATCACTTTTGAAGGTGAGTTTTCACAGCCTCTATTTTTAATTAATGATTTTATTTTTGGGGAAAAACATGCTATAATATTTACTTGTGATATGATTTAATTATGGAATAAATGTGTGATCATTATGATGGCTTTGAGTTGTTTTATTATTTGTGCACTACTACCCTTGGCCATAATCATTAACCCTTGGTGGGCCACTGGATATACTGGTAGATCTATTAGGTTTGACAACCGCCCCTCAGGATCGGTTATGCCGGTCTTGTACGGAGGGAATGTATGTTGAAAGATTTTTGAGGGACATTGTGTCTTGGTTTGATTATGGGGCTCTTGGTTGCGATCATAGTCATTAGACCTAGCTAGTCCATGACGATCCAGGGGTTGATTCCAGGATAATCATATAGTTTAAAAATGAAAACTTTTTTAATATTGTTATAAACTTGTTAACTCACCAGCTTTTTGCCGATAAATTTTTGGGAATGAAAAGAGTTTTAACGGCAAACCTATCAAGTTTGGATAGCACCTTTGGGACCAAATTCCCTTGCCGATTAAAATCTTTTGTTTATGTTTAAAACAATGTTATGTTATTATAACTTAAGTTTTAATTTAAGACTTCTACTCGTTTGATGTAATGACATTTTAATATTAATATTTAACGATGGTATTCATGATTTTTGCTTAATAATTGTTGGAATAATCCAATTTCCGTTATCTCCGTCGCACGCGTGCCCTTCCGGTGCGCCTCTCGGGGTGTGACAAAAGTTGGTATCAGAGCCAACGGTTATAGCGAAATAGAAAATGTTTTTTCAAAAATCTAGACTACAACAAAAAATGTTTTAAGTTAAAAGATTTTCATTCCAAGTGTTCCTTGTCATGTATGCATTAGATTAATATGTTTTGTTTATTGTTCATTAAAATGAATTAAGTATAGATGCATGTAGTTAGGAAATTTAGTATGGATATTCTCATGTTGTAGATGCCTACTCTGACTCCGTTCATTTTAATCCATGACTCCGATAGTTATTACGAAGATCCTATGTTTTCTCTTCCCCCTATCACACCCTTGGAGATTTTTCATTACCCATTTGCACCTAAATAGGAGCCTACTCCTGAGTATGGGAATGGCTGGATTTCAGCGTCTGATGATGAGAGTCCTCCTATTGTTGGTGAGCCTATTCCTAATATTCTTGAGCATGTCTTGAGATTCGCTTTGTCTACTCAAAGAAGAAGAAGAGGGTGCCGAAAATAGTTACTGATGACACTACCAGTGAGATACCAGAAGAGACTGAGCCCAAGAGGGCTAGAGTGAAGGACGGGCAGTGGGATTGGTTGACTGGACGAGTACAGGAGTGGGCTGATGAGGGTGGTGTACCCTTTACGTTTGAGGTTCGTGAGTCGTCCTCAGCTCGTTGAGACCTACCACTGATCGATGAGCCTGTGCATCGCACCCTAGCTACTCTTGCGATCAGATGCATTCACTATGAGCACTAGATCTCATCCTTACAGGGTAAGGCAGGAGTGACAAGCGAGATGTTGCAGGCTAAGGATGGAAGGATGATGTCATTCAAGGAGGATAAGGTGATTGAGAACGACATCCTAAATCAGCTACATTTCAGGATTTGTGATTTGGAGACGGGACTGGCAGAGGTGAAGAAGAAGTTGGAGGTAGCAGAGCTAAAGGTGGAGGCTATAGAGGTAGGATTGGTAGCAGCGCAGCAGCAGGTCACTTCTCATAAGGAGCGAGTGGAGGCGGCGTTAGGGTTGGCGATAGTTTGCATGATGATGGCTTCTATGGTGGTGCGTGCCGATGTGATGGCATGATTCTCTCATTAGATCTGTAGGATCTTTAGATATGATAATATTTGGGATATTGAAACAACTGATTTTGTAATGATGTTAATGCTATTATAAACATATCCTTTGTGTTGTTTCTAAAATCATGTATTTTGTACTGATTATCCTTCACTCATTCTGTTATGATAACTTTAATGAATGATGTATCAAAATGTTATGATTATATATCTATTATTATTATGCATTTTGATATTATTTCATGTATGTCATTTATTTTCTTTTGTTTCATCCATAACAGAAGTTAATTCATGGCACATAACACGCGAAATACTGCTGGTGCTAAAGGTACTGGTTTACCTACCACTGCTGAAGAGTTAGCACAATTGATATCCCAACATGTCAACTCTGCACTCGAGCAACATGACGCAAATGCTGAGTGTGGTAGAGGATGTGGCACCATCGGTGGTTCTAGTGGAGGCACTTCCACCGGAAATCCCTCTAGGAGTCAAGCTCAAGGTTATACCTACAAGACATTCCAAGCTTGTAATCCATGAATCTTTACGGGAGCTAAAGGTCCTCTTAACATCACTAGATGGATTGAAAAGATGGAATCAATGATGGCAATCTGCAACTGTTCTACTGATTAGCGAGTGAAGTAAGCCACATGTTCATTCCAAGATGAAGCTATGAGTTGGTGGAATTTGCAAGTTCAAAACCTTGGAGAAAAAGCTGCGTTTGGTCTCTCTTGGAACCAATTAAAGGAGATGTTGCTTAAGGAGTACTGTCCTTGCAATGAGCTCCAAAAGATCGAGACTGAATTCTGGAATCTGACTATGGAAGGTGTAGAAGTTAAAGCCTATGCTTCCAGGTTTAATGATCTAGCAAGACTTGTGCCCCGAATGGGGACTCCAGACTACGTCATGATTGAGAGATATATTTGGGGATTGGCACCCCAGATCAGAGGCATGGTTACAGCATCAAACTCTACCACAATACAAAGCGCAGTGGCACTAGCCAATTCCTTAACTGATGATGCTATTCGGAGAGGTGTGCTAGTCAAGAAAGGGGATACTAGTAAAAAGCCATGGAGAATGAAAGGAAGGTTGTGGAGACTTATAAGAGATTCATGGAGAATAAGAGAAAGTGGACTGGGAATTTCCAGAACCAATCTGGCAATCAGAAGAATCAAAGGGTTGGGTCAGGAAAGATGTATGCTACTAACTTGCCGGAGGCAAGGAGGCAAGCTGATGTACAGCCAAAGTGTAGCAAGTCTAATCTTCATCATGGTGGTAACTGCAATGTGAATGTGTGTTCAAGGTGTAACAAGTATGGGTATCAAGCTCAGACTTGTCGAGTAAGATTGGTTGAGAAGCCCGAGAGAAATGGGCGAAGATGTTATGAATGTGGAGTTGAAGGTCATTACAAGAGGGATTGTCCCAAGCTGAAAGGATCGAGTGCAAGGGGCAGGGCATTTGAGATGAATGCTAAGAAGGCAAGACAGGAACCGTCTGTCGTCACTCGTACGTTCCTTGTCAACAACCATTTCGTATTTATATTATTTGATACTCGAGCCGATATGAGTTTTGTGTCAAAGAACTTTGAACCAACACTTGGCCTTAAATCTAGTAAAGTAGATAAGAAATATATTTTTGAGCTAGCCAATGGAAAGATAATTGAGGCATGTCATGTAGTTAAAGGGTGTACTATGCAATTCGAGGGTTATTCTTTTAGCATCGACCTCTTACCTGTTGTGCTTGGTAGTTTCGATGTTGTTGTGGGCATGGATTGGTTGTCGAAGAATCATGCTGAGGTGGTGTGCTACGAGAATATTATTCATCTCCCTATTCCAAATGGTGGAACCTTGACTATCCAAGGTGATCAAAGGAAGCCTACCCTAAAGATTGTGAATGTAATGAAGGCTTGCAAGTATCTACGTGAAGGGTATTCGGCGTTTCTTGCCAAGGCAGTAGATACTAAGAATGAGGAGTGAAAGCTTGAGGATATACCGATAGTGTGAGACTACCCAGATGTCTTCCCTGATTATCTATCTGGATTACCTCCTTCTAGACAAGTAAAATTCCGAATCGATTTGGTACCTGGAGCTGCTCCGGTTGCCCGATCACCATATCAGTTAGTGCCTTTAGAGATTCAAGAATTGTCCAAGCAATTAGAAGAATTGTTGGATAAAGGATTTATAAGACCAAGCTTCTTGCCATGGGGAGCACCAGTCTTATTTGTCAAGAAGAAAGATGGGTCACTCAGAATGTGCATCGATTATCGAGAGTTGAACAAACTCACTATCAAGAACTGATACCCATTGCCAAGAATCGATGACCTGTTTGATCAGCTTCAAGGATCTAGCTTCTACTCAAAGATCGATCTACGATCAGGTTATCATCAGCTATTGATAGCCGAGGAAGATGTTCCAAAGATAGCATTCAGAACACGTTACGACCATTACGAGCTTCTGGTTATGCCATTTGGTCCGACAAATGTGCCTGCTGTGTTCATAGATCTTATGAATAGAGTATGCAAACCTTACTTAGATAAGTTTGTAATAGTATTTATCGATGATATACTTGTCTATTCAAGAACCAAAAAAGATCATGAACAGCATCTGAAGATCATCTTGGAGACGTTGAGAAAAGTGAAGTTGCATGCAAATTTCTCAAAGTGTAAATTATGGATTCGAGAGGTTCATTTTCTCGGACATGTCGTTAATGAAAAAGGCATTCATGTAGATCCTGATAAGATTGAAGCAATCAAGAACCGGGAGGCACCCAAGTCCCCGACCGAGGTGCGTCAGTTTCTTGGATTAGCTAGTTATTATCGAAGATTCATTGACAACTTCTCGAAAATAGCACAGCCATTGACACTGCTGACTCAAAAGGATAGAAAGTATGACTGGACTGATAAGCAAGAGGCAGCATTTAAGTTGTTGAAGTAGAAGTTATGTAGTTCTCCTATTCTATCTCTTCCTGAAGGAACAGAAGGGTTCGTTGTGTATTGTGATGCGTCCCGTTTAGGTCTTGGTTGTGTGTTGATGCAGAAAGAGAAGGTCATAGCCTACGCATCTAGACAATTAAAGTTGCATGAGAAGAACTATACCACTCACGATTTAGAGTTGGGAACGGTGATTTTTGCACTCAAAATTTGGAGACTTATCTATACAGTACGAAATGTGTTATTTACACGGATCACAAGAGTCTTCAGCATATCTTAGATCAAAAGGAGCTTAACATAAGGCAACGTCGATAGGTAGAGTTGCTTAATGATTATGACTGTGAGATCCGCTATCATCTGGGCAAGGGTAATGTGGTGGCCGATGCCTTGAGTAGGAAGGAGAATGATAAGCCTAAGCGTGTTTGTGCTTTGGAGTTGACTATTCATTCGGGCTTTGATACTCAAATCCGAGATGCTCAAGTCAGAGCTCTAAAAGATGAGAAGTTGAAGAATGAAGGATTGAAAGGCATGGTCAAGGAGTTAGTGCCTAAAACCAATAATGTGATGTACTTCATGGATTGAATCTGGTTCCATGTTTTTGAAACCTACGTGAATTAATTTTGGAGGAAGCCCATAAATCTAAATATTCAATTAACCTCGGATCGGATAAGATGCACAAAGATGTAAAGGAACATTATTGGTGGCCCAATATGAAAGGTGAAATAGCAGCCTATGTGGGTAAATGCTTAACTTGTGCAAGAGTGAAGGCTGAATACCAAAAACCATAAGGACTTCTTCAACCACCAGAGATTCCTCAATGGAAATGGGAGCGAAGAACAATGGACTTTGTCACGAAGTTACCCCGAACGCCTAGTGGTCACGACACTATTTGGGTAATCGTTGATAGATTGACCAAGTCTCCTCATTTTCTACCCGTTATGGAAACTGATTGGATTGAAAAGCTAACCAGAATCTACCTCAAGGAGGTGGTATCTCGTCATGGAGTACCGATCTTGATACTCTCTGACAGAGACAATCGTTTTACCTCAAGGTTCTAGAAATCCTTAAACCAAGCTTTGGGTACTCGTTTGGACATGAGTACTGCCTACCATCCGCAAGCGGACAATCAAAGTGAAAGGACTATTTAAACGTTGGAAGATCTGGTGCGAGCTTGTGTGATTGACTTTGGAGGGAATTGGGATACTCATCTACCCTTGGTTGAGTTTTCCTACAACAACAGTTATCACAGTAGTATCAAAGCTGCTTCGTTTGAAGCTTTATACGGAAGAAAGTGTCATTCACTGCTTTGCTGGGCAGAAGTTGGAGAGAAACAACTGACTGGAATTGAGATCATCCAAGAAACTACAGATAAGATCATTCAAATCCAAAAGAGGTTAGAACCTGCTGCTAGTCGGCAAAAGAGTTATGCGGATAATCAAAGGAAACCATTGGAATTCCAGGTTGGAGACAAAGTTTATCTAAAGGTCTCGCCCTGGAAAGGAGTTGTCCGGTTTGGAAAGCAAGGAAAGCTTAGCCCTCATTATATCGGACCATTTGAGATTTTGGCACGAGTTGGTCCCGTTGCATATCAACTTAAGTCACCTCTTGAGCTTAGTGGAGTACACGATGTGTTCCATGTATCCAATCTGAGGAAATGTCTTGCTGATGAACCACTTTTATTTTTTCATATATCAGTGTTGAGGTTGCTCATGCTTAACCTGATAAGCTCATAACCCAGGCCTTAAGCCATCATTCTAAGTCTCAACACTCAAATAATCAACCTTTAAGGGAAAGCTAACATCCCTAGCCATTAGATCTAAACCAACCAATCCCCAACCTAGAATTTAATGATGATGAAGACATGGGATTCAATGAGTATCACGAGTCTCTCTTCTCCTCTTCTTTTCAAGGAGAGATGAATGCTCCTGCTTCTCCTATGTCTAGCCCACATTATCCACCCACTACTGAGGTGGACCTCTCTGAATATGTTCAAGAGGTCCATGTGGAAGAGGCTCTCACTTCTGAAAGTATCACACCCTCAAAGTCCACCAGCGGCATTCTACCGCGAGGCGTGTGACAAACCAGGATCTCAGACATGGTCATATCAAATATATATCCTTTATAGTAAGTGTTTGACTTTAAATCAGAGGAAAATATAGTTTTAATGTAATAAATAAGGAAGCGTAAACATTTGTAAAACCATAAATACTTAATGAGCAAAGCAAGGCTCCCAAACAAAAATAGTAAATGTAAATGAACTTGTTTTCAAATGATAAGGATAAGGCGTGAGCCTCAGATGTGCAAACCTAGCCTTAAGCGTGCCTGCAACCAAGAAAACATGCTAAAATGTGTCAACACAAGGTTGATGAGTTCACAAGCGTAAATCATTAAATATGTTTAAGTGTTGGCAAGGTAAAAGTAAATAAAGTTATACCATAGGTAGCTAGCCTATATATCGAGTTACATAGCGTTTCGAACCAAATCTAACTATTTGCGAGTTGTTTTGCCTTCCGCCATGTCTTATCACATAACAATGGAAAGTGTCTAGGTCAATTAAACATTCGTTTGACCACCAATTGACTTAGCACAATTAACACGCGTGGGGTTTGTGAAACCCAGTAGTACTACTCAAAATTTCCTCGCTAGCTCGTTGTTAACGGTTCGAGTGTGTAAGGACTTGTGTGATAATATTTGTACTATAGTAACAAGTGATATACCAATAATACTAAAACCTAATAGATAAAATTGGTTTGCATGCTTCTCTCCTAAAAAGGAAAGTAAGTAAAAGTAGGGCTATGAAGACTCACCTTAGATGTGTAGGAAAAGCCTGAAGTGTATAAGTTGAATGCTAATCGTTTCCTAAAAAATGTAGGTCAATAAGTGTTTGTACATAATAGTCATGATGAACCCCGTTGTATCCAAACAACTTAAATTGTTAGTGTCTTCGAGCAATGTTTGACAAGTTTGACAAAGTTGACTTTTGTTGACCAAAGTTGACCCGACTGACCCGCTGACCCGTTGATGATTCAAATAAGTAAAAGTATGTTTAGTCATGCTCAAACAGCTCAAATTACGATTCACATACAGTTTCATGTCGGAAATCTATTTTTGGAAAGTTTCTAAATTTGGAAAGTATGACATTGTTACACATGTGTAATCTATTTCAAGTTTATAAAGCATATCACAACTAGCATCAACAACATCATCATATCATGTTATGTACACCACATATACAACATTCATCACATCATATCACAAAAGTTTCCATAAATAGCAAGCATGATCATACTAAACGTTTTTCACAATTTGATTAGTCCCAATCCACTCCTATGCTCTAAAGATCATATAAAAATTATCACATCTCATCAAACATGCATAAACCATTATCTATAAACTAAATTATCCACAAAGTTTCCTTTAATGGAAAGTACTCAAAATCTGGGCTGAAATCAAAAGCTCAAAACATGAACTTTCATTCAATAGCATCAACTAACATCCTAGAACCATCCATTCAATCCAATTTCACCTAATTCATAAAACTTATACAAAAGCCCCAAATTAAAGTTTCCATTATAAGTCTCGGTTTTTTGATCAAAACAACACAATTTCTTAAAACCAAACCGTACAAACATCATTATGTTGAATACTAACACATAATCCATCATCAATTTCAATCAATTTCAAGTTTTGACTTGTTTGGATCATCTAGGGTTCATGTTCATCATGAAGATCAAAGAACATAAAATTAAACAAAAAAAAACTTACTTGAAATGCTTAGACGATGATCCCTAGTACACGTTTGATGCAAGAAACGATGGAAATCACCACCGGTATGCAAGAACAAGATCAAAGAAAGTGTGCTTGGTGTGTGTGTGTGTGTCATTTGTTGTGAAAATTCTAAAGGGGAATGGGACGGCCAAATGGGGATTAGTGTTGGGGGGTTGGGTTTTATATTTTTTTCACAAGAAAGGGCCCCATCGTTTCATAAAATCGTTTTATCGCTACGCAATTTAACTTTTTCTACGCAAAAACCACCAAATGCTCACATGATATCAAATTAACATTTTTCAAAGTCATTTTTATAATAGTTAGATGTTAAAAGCCGAAAATACGCGAAAACACTTAAGTGCTAGAAAATTTCCAATTTTCACAACCAAGCTACACATTTAGTTACATAATCATATAACACATAATTTCACACCAATTATAATTGTTTGAAAAGTATTTTGAAAAATCACAACGTTCGAGGACGCACGCGTGTGCGATCCGGCAATTCTCTGAATTACTGTTATGTGAAAGGTTCGTAAGTGTTTATGCAATAAATGACGCATTTAAGTAGGCAACATTAAATACATGAATGTATGATGAGAAAGCAATGTTTTTATTGATGGGAAAGTGACTTGAAAATGCCAGTTACAGAAAATTATTACATCATTAAGAACTCAACCACGGCAACCCAGCTCCTTGACACTTCTTATTAAGTTGCCATAGAGCAGGAGAAATCCAGGGCCCAAGAACTAATATCTGGTGGTGAGAAGGATGACTTTGGTTATGTACTCTCATTCCCTTGTGTTTCTTCTCATGAAAATGAGAGGAGTCTGAAACAACAGGTGCAATCACTAAAAGACATATGCACATATTTACTTTCAAAGGTTGGTCACATGGAATCTCAGTTGGCCATTTTACAAAGGCAGGTTGTTAATCAGCAACTTAAGATCACCGATCTCAAGGGCAAGTTAGTTGAGAATACTACCAAGCGTGCTTATCCATGGCCACAAGAACCTACAAATGTGGTTGACTTAACCTCCAGCACACCTGTGTAGATAGGTGATGCTACCAAAAAGGAGAAGAAAGTTACTATAGCCATAAAACGTGGAAGCACTACCTAGAGTGTGGACATTGAGGATTCACCAACCTCATTTATAATTGTCCAGACTCAACAACCTCCTCTGGCGCGCATTAGTATGGATGCCATGTCACCTCCATCCAATCCTGCTGATAACTCAATCATAGGATGGAGGTATGACACTAATAGAAAGGCCTTGATATTTTCTAGATCCTGGGGTCAACAACAAATACTTAACATCTATAACTTGGGATTCTATAAAAGCTTTCCTTTGCTGACCTTGCCACTTTTCAACCCAAGTCAAAACAGACAGGGTGACAAGTTAGTAGAGAGGATTCAAGAAAGAGTGCCTAAGGAGTTTAGAAGAATAACAAGCCTATATACACAGAGGCTAGTAAGGAAAATAGTTGGTTAACTGGATACTAAGTTGGACCTTAAGATTAGCTTCGAAAGGAAAACCTCAGTTAAAGGCCCAGTTGTAGACCGTGTGAACCTTGAGGCTCTTGCTCTTTCAAACATAGTTACCCTCAGTGGGACAACAGCTCGTGAAGGTGTCTCACAGCCTCTCCCTGGCCAGAGCTCAAGAAGAGAACAAGTTCAAGAAGACCAAAGCTCCCTCCTCCCCCAGTCACACAAGCCTCTAGTTGATAAGGGTAAAAGAGTCTTAATTGCAGAGGAGGTTGAGAAGGAGAAAAGGAAGGGGGAGAGGAAGTCCAGGGAAGCAATAAGAAGAGAGAGCCCTAACTTCATGCAGGTTGTAATCAGGGCTGCCCACAGGCCAAACACTCAAGAAAATAAGTTAAAGGCAGCCATACTGAACTACCTGGGAGCTAGGGGTATAATTTTGATGATTTGAACTCTCTCCCCTAGATATGTTGATGGAACTAGCTTACACTTAGGTGTCTAAAGAGATGAAGGAGGTTGAGGATGCTGCTATGCTTCTTAAGATTAAAAAAAGAGAGAAAGAAAAGAAAGATATATCAAGCCCTTGTCCTCTTTGTAGTTCAAAAATTGCTTGAGGTGGAGACTATGGTTGAAGAGGAAGAAGCTCAAATAGGAAAAGAAAAGAAATGACAAAACATGATAGCCTACTTGAGTGCCATAGGTCTCTACCAGGCAGAAGCTCTACTCCCTCTATCTTTTGAGTACATAAAGTTTGACTATCTCAAGCAGCTGGAGCAAAAAGCCAACAAAGAAAGAAAAGCTTTTAAGAGAAAAATGAGGGAGGAAATTGATAAATCAAGAGCCACTGTCAAAATCAACAAGAAGAAATAGAAGATAGACAGAAGATGATGAGCTTCTTAAAGTTGTATGAATTCTCCAGAAGGAGACTTGGTCCCATGTCCCTATTGTAACACCCAGAAATTTTAAAAGAAGAGAAATGTGAAGAAAAAGGAAGAATAGCAAAATAACCCAAATTGAGGGGTTAAAATGGTACAAGGGACAAAGTTTTATATTAATATGTTCAAAAAGGTGGTCATGGCGGCCCATGACCCCTGTACCATCTTCCTGTCAATTTTTAGTGAGAGAAAGAGCAGAATTCTCTTTGGTTTTAGAGAGAGGAAGAAGAAGAGGTCGGAATTCAGGTTAGTTTTCTGATTTTTAGAGTGTTCTTGGCTGCATTTTAGCTTTGGGTATGTGCTTATGTGCTTGTTTGTGTGTTCGGTTGTGTGTTTAGGTGTTTGAACTCATAAGCATTCGGGTTTGAAGGAAGTCTTACTCGGAAGTTGCAAGAGGTGAGTTCTAGATCCCCGTTTTTAAATGTTTTAACTGATTTGGGGCTGAAAATGCATGCTTACTCGTTTTTATGAAATTTGGGTGTGTACCCATATGTATATGAGTGTGCCCTGTTGTGGGAGGGTGTATGTTCGGGATGGTCTATGGTTATGTGCATGTTTTATGCTTGTTTGATGCTTAGTATGTTAGAAGCTAGGCTAGAACTGGTTAGATTGGTGATTTTGGGTCTGAAATGATGGTAGTTAGAAAAGCAGTTGGCCATGCGCCTAAGTGCCCATGCGCCTAAGATCATGCGCCCAAACAGTACCCAAACGCCCAAGGTTCATGCGCACAAATAGTGCCCATGCGCCTAGGATTATGCCCAGGAGCCTAAGTAAGCCCATACGCCCAAATAGTGCCTAAACGCCTAAGTGCCCATGCGCCTAAACTAGGCTCATGCGCCTGCATAGTACCCATGCGCCTAAGTATTCATGCGCCCGCATAGTGCTCGTGCGCCTGCATAGTGCTCATGCGCCTAAGACTTAGAAAATTTTCTGAAATTTTCGGTAAAGAAGGACTTTTAGGCTATGATTTGGGATGTTCCCGGGGTTGATATATGATGATTGTATGATGATGTTATGCATGTTTATGGCCTGTTTTCTTTATGTTCCTATTATGTATTTCTCCGTGGCCTTACGTGGTGTGATTATGTTAATGGATGAAAAGTATTATCTTAACGAAGTGAAAGATCTAAGATAATGAAAGTGGAACGTAAAGAATGAAAAAAGAGTCTTGCAAGCAAACATAAGGAGGTTCACACCCAATGAAGGGTGTTAGCTCAACTGTGTGCGGTTTAGCTAACCCAGAAGGATGCACACGGGGGTCTAATCCTTGTGATTGACCAAACGTATGGGACCTTTATCGCTTGCCTCAGGTACTGGAGTCAGCTTCGTGCACAATGTTAAGAGTCTATTTATAGACTTCACGCCCAGTAACCAGCTTCGTGCACAATGTCGGGGTATAGCACATGGCATTGGTCCAGATGAAAGTGAAAGATAATGATGAAAGAATGAATGACGTACGATAATGAATGATGATGAAAGATAATAATAAATATTATCTGTATGTACGTATGATGTATGATCGCGAATGAAAGTAAAGAAAGGTTTTCTAAGCGAAAGTAAAGTATTTCTATTATAAAGCTAGAACTCACTCAGCAACGCTGACTTTTATGCATTTTCAGTTGGCAGGTAATGGTTGCTGAGGATGGCACGGGGTGGAGCTACTTGGCAAAGATTTTTGACTGGCATCCATTTTGTGTAACAATGATACTTTTGTGTAGAAATAAAACCAGACGATGATTTGTAATGTACTAATGTTGTAAACAGTAATTACTAATATATGAAATGGTTTCGTTAAATTATTCAGCTGCAGTGTCTTTAATAAATTTTGATGTGATTTTGAAACATTATGTGCGATGATTGTCCAACTGTGAGTGTTCCGGGAACGGGGCTTTACATCTATCCACAATGCATGAGCACATTAGGGTGATTAAGCAGAAGATTAAGAAAGGTGAGCTTCAAGACTTGCATTCAGGTCAAGGTTGAACCCCAACAGACAACAGAACCAAGACTTGCTACTGACTCATAGCCAGCTTCATCTTTTTACCCGCAACAGGATCCTGAACCTTCTTTTGAACTTGTGAAGGACCAAACTGAGAAGGAGAAAGAAATACATGGTAATCAAGACCAACCTTCTCAGTTAAAATACAAAAACAGGAAGAGGATGGCAATCAAAAGGGACAAGAAGAAAAAAAAAGTCCAAGGCATCCACCTCTACACCTCAGGATGACCTTTTCGCTGACAACACAAGTTGGTGGTTACTATTTTACTTTTGTCAACTGCCAACATGGTCCATTGTCTGCAACTTTTAACTTTAGTACTTTTATCCTTTTTTTAATACAAAAGGATGTGAGCTATGGCATGTTATAGTTACATGTCAAAAGGTAATCTGCCTTTTGACTTTACATTGATTTTGTTGTCTAGATGAGTGTCCAGCTGGCCTTCAAAGTATGGTCGGTTATAAGTTGTAGTATAAAGTGTCTCAATGTACTAGTCTTAGAACTAAGCAAGAAAACAAGCAACAAGCTTTTTAATACTTGTAAACATTTAAGAGCAATATACATCATACTTGAAAACTAATCTTTGTGTTCTTGAGTGTTGTTACTTGTTCCTTGTTGTTGCTTATTGTTTCATTGCTGGTTCCTATTTGATCTACTAACTGTGCTTAGTTGATAAGTCCTATACTATGAAACTGTTGTGAACCATAACTGAACCAGTCTTGCAGGTATCATAACATAAAGTATAGTATTTTATATATTTTCTAAAATATTGGAAAATTCCTAAATTTGAATTTACAATATAACCTTGAACAGTTGATTAGGTGTTAATGGGATCTAGGGCCGTCTAAATAGCTCGTGGCTCGAACCTCGCTCGAAAATAGCTCGAAAAGAGCTCGCTCGAAATAACTTGGTTTTAAATTGAACCGAACCGAGCTGGCTCGGTATGAATGCCGAGCTGAACTCGTCTTGGTTCGTGATGAGCCAAGAGTCGGCTCAGTTTAGCTTATTTGTTAGCTCGACTCGGTACTGCTCGGATTATTTTACTTGTAATATATATTATTTTCATGTATATAACATATATCATCGCATTTGCTCATTTGCTTTGAATATAATATATATATTTTTAACTATTTTTATGTCAAAATATTAAATATAATGTTTGTATCAAATAGTTTCATATGATGTTTCTATATTTTTGTATACTATAACGAAGTATTTAAGTGCTTTCAGTTCATTTAATTTAAATAATAATGAAGTTATTAGTATATTTTGAAATTAAACTTATTTTGTTTAAATTAATTTATATTGTATGAAGCTTAATATAAACCAGTTATGAGTTAGTATGTTGAATTTATTTTGCATTTAAATTTTTTAATTGTGATTATGAAATAAAACAGAGCCAAAACGAACCAAGCCGAGCTCGAGCCTAAATTTTTAGCTTGGTTTTAAAAAAGAACTGAGCAGAGCCAAGCTGGCTCGGTTTATATCTGAGTCGAGTTCGAGCTTGCCTTAGTGGGATCTGAGTAAGAATGTCAATCAAACCAGAACCCGACGGGATACTCAAAACCTACGACATTTGGGACGTGTATGGGATCGGAAAAGTGGAATGCGATTATTTATTATTATTATTATTTTTTTGCTAGTGTTGGACGGGTATGGGGTTGCATTGCATACCGGTTTACTTGATCTGATAATCCAATTAAACATACCCGTTTACCCGATTATATACACAAAATAATTTCATTTTTTAATTTATTGAAGTTAATAATTATATTATATATAATTATATCTTTATATTCTCTTTACTTGATAATAAAATGTTAAATAAACTATTAAGTTTCTTATCATTTGCATCATATGATATGTTACAAATCTATAATAAAACTCTTATAATTAAGGGTTATTGGATTTTAATAATCACAACTTTTATTTATTGTCAGGACTAATTCCAACTCAGAAAATATTTACATACACTCTTAACTTTAAGCTTATTTTCCTTCAACAATCCATTACTAACTGAGAGTTAACATCATTAGTTTTTTAATATAGTCAACTGTTTATATGACCAAAATACTGCACCCTAAAACCCATCAATCTGAAACATCTACACCCTAAAATCCGTCATTCTTCACCTCCTCATCTAAACCACTTGACTCGTTAGAGGTAGGTGTCAGGTGGCAATGGAAGCTAGACATCGAAAAACGGGCCTGATGGAGGCTGCGCGATGGCAGAGTTGAAAACTCGCTGAAAGTTGGTCTCATTTTATCAAAAAAACTAACGAGGGTTAACTCTCAGTTAGCAAGCAATCGTTAAAAGAAAAGAAGCTAAAAGTTGGGAGTGTCTGTAAGTATTTACTGAATTTGGATTAATACTCGCCAATAAAAAAACTTAGAAGTATTAAAATACAATAACCCTATAATTAAATAGTTGTAGTAGTGGAACATAAATAAAAAAATATTAAGGATTAATCGAAAATATTGTTTAATACATATGAATGTAGCTTTATATGATGTTCTACTTATCGATAGATATACCCAACAAGTAATTTTGATAACATTTACCGGGATACCCGATTACCTGCGTGTATACCCGATATCCGTCGAGTAAATACCCGATACACACCCAACGGGGTTGGGCCGGTATGGGACACACTTTTCTAATCGGGTATTGGGTTGGGATTACCCATACCCGTCCTAAACCCGCCCCATTGTCATCCTTAAATCAGGTTTCTAAATTTCCTGGCCGAAAATTAAGTTATATAGATTGAACGAAACACTGCATTGGAACTTGGGTTTGATCTAATTACAAGCACGACAACTTTGTAGATTTACATTATTTTGAATCAAGTTAGGATTTATTGATCATATTTCTCTTGTAACCTATGACTATCAAACTCTTTCTTGATGTGAACCTTTAGTCCTTTGGGCGTCCATTACATTATTCTGAGTTCTAATTTTTATGTTCTTATCTAAGATGATAACATGATTTATGATTTTCTATTTACAGTTGTACTACGTCTCCCGTTGACTACAAGATTGACATCTATGTTATAACCACAATATATGTTAGGTAGTTGAACACCTCTCTGATTCTGAGTTTTGTTGCTATATAAGTAACTATGTTACTCTCTATTTCTATACTTTGTTGCTTTATTACTTTATTAGTTTGAGTCTTAGACACTAGAATATTTTGATTACTTTGTTTGTTAATTTCGTTTAAGACTTTAGTCACCGCTTAATCTGCCCATTGTTTGAAATCTTGTTCACACTATTGTTTGTGCATTTGAGAGTGGATTGATTCACCTTATTAGTTGCTCCATTGGTTACTTTCTTTGTTGATTAACAATGTCAAATCAAATGTTTATAAATCACAGCAATCGAACTTAGAAACGGACCCTCCATTTTAACTTCGCTTTAGCTCCTAAAATAGTAGATGAGACTCTAAAATAAGGATACAGTATACAATTACTATAGTACCAAATTAATGGAAATAAAATGTAATTTACTCTAAAGGTGTTGTCGGTTGGAAGGAAGGAGTACTAATGAAGAATCATAAATAGTTTTCAAACTAAAAGCAATGAAACAGACAACTTCAAGGATCTTAAACTTACAAATGTTGCATAATCTATTATCTATTGTTTATAATAAAAAAATATCTTGAAACTTGACGTGTCAATGTATTAGACATTCTTATTTTTGTTTCTCGTCTCTTTCTCTTAATAAATGATAATAGTTTATATAATAATTTTATTATTTAAAACATTTCCAAAATAAAAAAAAAATAGATACTGTAAAATTAAAAACTACATTTTTTTACTGAAAAACACACTTTAAAAATGTATAAGATGCAAAAATTTTCTTGAACAAAAAATTTTTTAAAATTACGAACTATTTTTAACTACCGTTTTTTTTAGGTTTTATAAGGATGATTCTTTTTTTAATGAAATATAAAAAAAGACCAAAATGTATTAAAAAACAATTAAAAAATATAATCATATAACATTAAAATTTAAAATGATATTATTGTTGTTATTACTTGAATTACTTACTTTAACGTAACTCAATCATAACTTATTTATGATATTATCATTTTATAAATTTAAAATTTTATTACAAAATATTTAATATTTTATTATTTAATATGTGCAATACATGATGTAATATAGTAATTAGTATATATCAAAAATCATATTCAATATATATTTTTTTTATTAAACAAGTCAAGAATATTCAATTTAAAACTAAAACCAAATTAGATGATCAGTTCATGACAAACCTTAAAGAATTGAATTCCTTCTGTACATCAACACTCATCTTCATGTTCGATTGCGAAAGAAAACCTTCATTGTCTTTATGAAGATTAAGACGACTAATTAGCTCATAAACTCTTTTTACGATTGTACAAAATATTAGGAAACTAGTTCCATTGCTATCTTCAAAAGATAGTACTTCCAACATTAAGGTCTCTCCATTCTCCCGTGTGAGCTAGGGACACAAGTGGACCCCAATGAAACGGTAATTTCAGCATATACTACAAAGATGAATTCATATGGTGAATAAGACATTTACATGAATAGACAACCATTATAAAACAAGGAAGTTGTTGATTAATTAATATGCGAGATATCATATATTGCTCACCTACTTCAAAGAAACTTCCAAGAAAAGAAGAGGTATTCCATTAGAAACCTTGATGCAATACAGAAGAAGTTGTATATTGGTGCAAATCTTGTTTTAAATCTTTTAAAATTATAAAAAATTATAATCCATATAGTCTATTCTATTTAGAGTTGTAGACATACAGATCGCCAAACTATATATACGGGGCCAACGCACCCTGCTTATGAAAATAAAAAGAACACTTGCACGATCACATCCAAGTATTGTCGAAAAATGATGCAGCCAGAAGTGCTTCTTCAGTCGTTTCTTCAACAAGACCTTGATAAAGGTTGTCTAAAAATAGGTGATTATGCATGTGATGACCTTGAATTCTACTCCTTGATCACCACCCCTGACGACTCCTCCACAATCTCCTCAGACTCATACTTTCAGACTATGTTACCAAGTGATTTATGTAATTTATCTTATGTCGACGATGACTATACGCAAGTAGTACTCCCTGTGGAGAATACTTATGATCAACTTGTGGAAGGGATTGAAGAAATTTTAGGCGGTGACCTTGATGATTTATTTAGATGGTGGGCTGAAAGTGAAGAAATGGATGATAAATCTGCAGAGGAGCTGAAGGAAGAAGGCGTATGTGGCAGTCCATTCTTAAAATCAGTTGACATCCCCATGGCAGATGACATGGAAGTTGAGGGCCAAACAAGCCTTTGTGATCTACTTAATGCTTATGGAGAAGCCATGGAGATGGGACACAAAGAACTAGCAAATGTGATCGCGCGATGTGTAAGAGAGAAAGTTAGTCCACTTGGTGGAACCATGGAACGTGTGGCTTTTAACCTGTTTCACTCAGGAAATCAAGTTGACTACATAAAACAGGAGTCAATGAAGAATTTCAAGTCAGCATTCAAAGCTTTCTACGAAATTTTCCCATATGGGAGATTTTCTCATTTTGCAGCCAATTCAGCTATTCTTGAAGCAATTATGAGTTACTCAGGGAAGGTACACATCATAGATTTTGATATGGGTGAAGGAGTTCAATGGCCTGCAATATTAGAGGCTATTGGAAAGCTAAAAAGAGAAGTAAAGTTGACATCCATTAGAACAAACAAGCAAAGTTACAGTTTTCAGGAGACGAAAAACCAACTTCTTGATTATGCAAATGGTTGTGGATTGAAGTTTGAGGTTCAAGATATCAAGATTGAAGATTTGGAGTGGGAAATTGAAAGATCGCGTACGCATGAATTCCTAGCCTTTAATTGTATGGTTGGACTACCGAACATGGGGAGGACAAGAAACACAACTGAAGTGATGCAGTTTGTAAGGACCGCCAAGAAACTATTGTTACTAAACAAAGGAATAATAACTTTCGGCGATGGTGAAGATTTGAAAAGAATGAAAGATCATCATGGGTTTGGTTCGTTTTTCAATGCTTATGTAATGCGCTACCATGCGCTTTGTGAGTCAGTAGAAACAAGCTTCCCAGAGAACCTTATAGAAGCAAGAATAGCCATGGAGTCACTTTTTGTGTGGCCATATGTCTCATCATGTTCATGGTATCAAAAGTGGGAGAATATTAGGAGAGACTCTGAATTCAAAGAAAATATTAAGCTAATGGGGTGGAGGCTGAGCAAAGAGAGTTTAATGGAAGCCAAAGAAATGGTGAAGGGGAAAAACAGTTCATACAACATCAGAGTAGAAGGGCTAAATAACAATGAAATTGTGCTAGAATGGAAAGGAACTCCACTAGTTAAAGTTTCTGCTTGGAAAAGTAGATAAAAGATGAAGGAAAGTGAACATTTTTTTTTTTGTGAATACAATAATTCAGCTAATTGTTTCTGGATATTTATTGAATATGGTATATACAAATTCATTATTTTATTATGTACAAAAAAATCATGTAAATTTTCAGCTGCAATTTATCAAATCATGTCGGGAATAGATCATCCACTAAATGTATGATCGAATCACACAACTATGCAATATAACGGAATAAGAAATATGTAAACGAGCATGGGTGACATCCTGTTTGGTCAATAGGATGCTTTGTGTAGCAACTGCAAGAGTGTCCTACCTCCCATTTAATGGTAGGGCTGGAGATGCTTACCCGTGGCGTGGAGTCTATGCCCGTGTGACGTGTTTTGGAAGTGTAAGAGGGGTGGGGCCACGTGGATATTTTCATTTTTTTGGCTTTAATTTTTAGAGTAAATTACACTTTTCGTCCTTTAGCTATATCGCAAATTTCAGGTTTCGTCCTTAAACTAAGGAAATTACAGTAAACATCCTTTACGTTTAATAAAGCTTGCACGTTTCACCATTTTCTCTAACGGATGTTAATTTTGTCTGTCATGTGCCTTGCGCATGAAGGCAATTTAGTCATTTTAGTCCATATAAATATTAAAACAATAAAATAAAACTAGACCCAATTAATACACATCATCATCATCTTCACCATTCACCATCTTCACCATCCACAATCATCCACCACCACCATAACCACCCTCACCCCCATCATCTCCACCACCCCTTTTATCATCGTCTACCACCGCCCCTGCCACCGCCTCCACTTCATCATCATTATCTTCATCATCTTCATCTTCATCTTCTTATTATCATCATCATCTTCATCACATCCTCAACCCCCAAATTATGATTTGAAACTCAAAATCAATTATACACATTCAAAAACCACCACCATCTCAACCTTTAAAAACCCTCCACCACCATTGTCATCCCCATCAAACCCCAACCCACAACCACCCGACCACCACCATTATCACCTCCACCAAAACCCAACTCGCGACCACCATTATCACCCCCATCAAACCCCAACCCACAACCACTCGACCAGCACCATTATCACCTCCACCAAACCCCAACCCGACCACGACCAATTTCACCTCCACCAAACCCCAGCCCGCGACCACCATTATCACTTCCACCATCCGCCCACCACCACTACTACCACCCGCCCGCCGTCACCATCCACCCAACCCTCACCGATTTGTAGATCTTAAGAGAAAGAGAGAGTAGAGAGAGAGATGTGTGAGGTTGGTTAAATACCTTCCAAAAAACATATACCTTAAAAGGTGGTAGTGGCAGATGGTGGTGGCGGATGGTGGCGGCGGGCGGGTGGCGGCGCTGGGCAAGTGGTGGTGATGGGCATCTGTGTGAACATAGAGAGAAAGAGGGTAGAGAAAGAAAGAAAGGGTAGAGAGATAAAGATGAGTGGAGTGGGGTGGAGTGAAGTGAGCTTTAATAATTAAAGGTAAAAAGACCAAACTACCCTCATGTGCAAGACACGTGATCTGACTTAAAGACCAAATTTAACGTCTGTTAGAGGAAAGGACGAAACGTGTAAGCTTTTTTAAACATAAAGGATGTTTACTGTAATTTTATTAGTTTAAGGATGAAACCTGAAATTTGCTATATAGCTAAAGGACGAAAAGTGTAATTTACTCAAATTTTTCATTAGAGTGAAAGACGTGTAGACCATCTACATTAATGACTTGTGCACTACATTTGTTTTTATTAGATTTGGATTGTAGTAATTGGATAAATAACAACAATACGTATTGCATAATTTAAAACATTAATTTATATAGTTTGTTGGTATAATCAGAGAATATAGATCAAGTTAACAGCAACTATTTTGGGGCAATTTTCTGATGTATTCAAACTTCAATCGAAAACCATTATAAGAGAAACTGGAAAAGGAAATGTTAAGGTAAAAAAATTTCTACTAGACTACTGCTACTCTTATTTAACAAAAGAAACTGAAACAAAGACTCTGCCCACGTAAAGTTCCCACATTCACTCCATGTTCACCACTTACTTGATTCCCCACTTTCTCACGTTGACTGAGTCTTTCTAGCCCTTTCTGACCATTCAACATTAAACTTCACTCTCCCCTTTAATGTTGACTCGTGTCTCCAACATCTTTGACTCCCAAAAGTATTCGCATCTCACAGAACTTGATCTGAGGCAATGCCTTAGTCAACACATCAGCCTTTTGTAACTTGCCACTAACATGCTCCACTTGAATTTGATTTCTTTCAATGCATTCTCTTATGAAGTAAAACCATATGTCTATGTGCTTGCTTCGCTCGTGGAAAACTGGATTCTTCATCAATGCAATTATTTACTCATTATCAACAAGTAGCTTCACATTTTGGGCTTCCGTATCTGTTAATTCACTCAGCAGACTTCTTAACCATAGGGCTTAATAGACTGCAGTTGCCATAAACTCCGCCTCGCAAGAAGATAGAGCCATAGTTCTCTGCTTTTGGGAGGACCAGGTAACGGGACTGTCTGAGTAGTAGAAGACAGTACCTGTTGTCCCTCTTCTGTCATCTAAATCCATTCCATGACTGCTATCACCAAAACCGATTAGTTTCCCATTCTCTCCCTTCTTATACTTCAATCCATACTCGACAGTTCCTTTAATGCATTTGAGAATTTGTTTCACTGCTATGTAATGACATATTTTTGGTTTCTCCATGTACCTGCTCACTACTCCAACCGAGTAGCTTAGATCAGCTCTGGTGTGAAGGAGGTACCGTAAACTTCCTATAAGACGTCAGTACATAGTGGGATCAACAGTTTCTCCTTCCTCATCTTTTGTCAACTTCAATTTTGGATCCATGGGCCATCTTGTGGGATTACACTCCCCCATTCCAGCAAATTTTAAAATCTTTCGAGCATAACCAGCTTGTTTCAAGGTTATTCCACTTTGGCTCTGCTGAACTTCTATCCCGAGGTAGTAGTTCAATCTTCCCAAGTCACTCATACTAAACGCCTTCTTCATCTTTTCTTTGAATTCCTTTATCTTTGTCTCATTTGCCCTGGTCACAATGAGGTCATCGACATACACTCCTACGATAAGTTTCGAGTTTCCATTTGGAAGCTTGTACATAGCTTGCTCATGAGGGCATTTCACTAACCATATCCTTGAGAGTCTTGTCCAATTTAGAATACCACGCCCTCGGTGCCTGCCTTAGACCATATAAGGCCTTCTTTAACTTGTAAACATGATCTCGGTACTTCTCATTCACGAAGCCATCCGGTTGTGATACATATACCTCCTCCTGCAAATCACCGTTAAAAAAGGCTGACTTGACATCTAATTGATGTACAAGCTACCCTTCTTTCGCAGCAATAGCCAATAATAATCGAATGGTTTCTAACCTTGCAACAGGCGCGAAGGCTTCTTCGAAATTGACTCTTTTTCTTTGAACATACCCTTTTGCAACCAGTCGAGCTTTATGTTTCGTGACCTCTCCATTCGCATCCATCTTCAATTTGAATACCCACTTCAGACCAATCGCCTTATGTCCAGCACGTAACTCGACCAAGGTCCATGTTTTGTTCCGTTCAATTGCTTCCAACTCAACTTTCATAGCCTTTCTCCACTCTTGGTCTGTAGTAGTTTCGCTCTAATTTCTTGGTTCATCCCCGATTAGCAGCAGCTCATCTTCATTGCCTTCAATAGGTTCAGTTTCATTGTCGATTTCTTCTAATGTTCAAAATCCTTGGGTAGGAGTATGATCGAAATTAGACCTGTCTACTCTGCTGGTATTGGTCAATTCACAGTTACTTGATGAGAGCGAGGATCCTTCCGGTGTTAGTGAGTTTACCATGGGCGGTGGAGAGTTGTTGAGCGAAAATTGGGAATCATTTTGACTAGAACTTTGACTTGTACTTGCATAGTTTCTTTTGCCGTGTACATGGACCCATTCTGAGTTATCTCCTACCAAGTTTCCTTGGGCTCCATCTTTGATTTATGTTCCAAACCCATTTCTTACTTTCTTGAAATTCCACATCTCGGCCCACAACGATTTTGTTTCCCTTTGGATTGTACAGTCGATGAGCTTTGCTTCCTTTTTCAACTCCCAGATAAACCATTGCTTCACTTCGATCACTGAGTTTCTTAACTCCATTGAGTTTCTTCACATGCGCTATGCACCCGAACACTTTCAAATGATGAAGTGTTGGCTTTCTACCTTTCCAGTTCTCGTACGGTGTTGATTCCTTTAGGGCTCGGGTACTTACTCTGTTCAGTATGTATACGGCATGACGCACCGCCTCCCCCCAAAATTTCTCTGTCATATCCATTGTTTTTAGCAAACATCTTATGGCTTCGAGTATTGTTCTGTTTCGGCGCTTTACTACGCCATTTCGCTGTGGCGTATAGGGTGCCGTTAATTCCCGCTTGATTCCTTCATCTTCACAAAAGGTGTTGAATTCATTTGATGTAAATTCGCCTCCCCGATCCGTTCGTAATGCCTTGACTTGGAAGCAGCTTTGTTTCTCGACCAGCGCCTTAAACTTCTTAAACATTGGAAACACCTCATCTTTACCTTTTAGCAGGAAGACCCACATATATCTTCGGAAATAGTCTACAATTAGCAGAAAATAACGATTACCTCCGGCTGTTTGTGGTGTGATTGGTCTGCACAGATCAACGTAGATTAATTCTAGCGGTTTCTTGGCTCTCCATTTTGCCTCGTTTGGAAACTTCTTTTTGGTCTGCTTTGCCACCATGCATCCTTCACAAAGCTGGGTCGGGTGTTTTATGATTGGCATTCCACGCACCATATTTTTCTTTGTCATTTCTTCAATGGTGTGAAAGTTCACATGAGCTAATCTTGAATGCCAAATCCATGCCTCGTCATCCTTTTGTGTTGTCAAACACACCAGTTTCGCCATCTTTAGATTGATTTTATACAGTCAGTTACTCAAGCGTTGCACCTTCATTACAAGTCTATTACCTTCATCATTGTTGGACTCAAAAATGCATTAAAAAGGATAATGCTTGACACAATCAAACATAATGTGTTCTAACATTCAAACAATTATTAACTAACACATTAGAATCATTCACATTCAAATCATACACTAATGTAGCTTAAATTTCTTTTTCAGGTTTGTAGATAAAAGAGAATTTTTGCTAAGTGTCCACAGCGGATGAAGAAAGTCTACAGCGGATGACTATCTATGAGTAGCGGATGAAGAATGAAGTCCAAGTGTAAGCAGAGGATGAACAAACACACAACGGATGAACAAAGTCCACAGCTGATGAACAGTTCACAACGAATGTTCAATCCATAACGGATGAACACTCCACAGCGGACAACTAACAAGACATTCAAACAAGTGTTCACAGTGGACAGCATCCAAGACACAGCTGATAGCTTATCTTCCATCCAAAGCGGACAGCATGTTATCCACAGCGGACGATCAACATTCACAGCGGATAGCTTATAGACTTAGGATTATTTATGTAATGTCGTTTTACATAAGGGTAGTTTAGTAATTGTAAATAGCTTTGTGTATAGGCTATAAATAGCATACTACCCTAATCCTTTGTAAGCTTTTGAACAAATCAATACAAATAAGCACATTATTCAAACACTAGCAATCACACAAACATACACACACACATACACTGATATCATAGCATTAATCATGGGTTTCCGCACTATGATTGTTGATTTGTTGATTTGAGAGATTTGAAAAGATACTTGGGGAAATCATTCAACAACCTCCCATCTTATCTTGTTGGTCTTAGTGTTGTTGTTGTTTTTGATTTTATCAATCATACATTTTCAAATGATGTTGTCTCATTTGCACTTCATAACCAATTTCTGTCATCTGTCCCAAACTTAGGATGTTGCTGTGCAATGCTGGAATGTAGTACACTTCTTGAATCACCAACTGGTCTCCTAAACTACTGTATTTAAAGATCATACCAGATAATTTTCCATCATATTCATCCATCGTTTCCCCGTATCTCATTCGGAGTATCTCGAATTCCCTTTTGAGAGTAGCCAGTCTAGCCTTCTGGACTCTATCGGCTCCTAAGTACCGCACCTTTAGAGATTCCCACACCTCTTTTGTTGTCTTCTTTTTCGCCACTTGCAGCAATACATCCTCTAGAATTGCTTGAAATAAGAAGGCTCTAGCAGTCTTACTCTTCTTCTCGTCCACGGTTACTTCAACCGGTGTTTCAATGGATTCCCATAGCCCTTGGGCATCCATTATCGCCTCCATCTTAATGGACCAAGTAGTGTAGTTCGTTGTAGACAAGGTAGGGATCTGGAGTGAAACCGAACTGGTTTCCTTTGGTGGATTTGAGGTTGTGGCTAAAGTTGTCATTGGTTCAAATCGAGGGTATTTGGGCATAAATTGATCGAACGATGCTCTGATACCAAGTGTTGGTATAATTAGAGAATATAGATCAAGTTAACAGCAACTATTTTGTGGCAATTTTCTGATATATTCAAACTTCAATCAAAAACCATTACAAGAGAAACTGGAAAAGGAAATGCTAAGGTAAAAAAATTTCTACTAGACTACTGCTACTCTTATTTAACAAAAGAAACTGAAACAAAGACTCTACCCACGTAAAATTCCCACATTCACTCCATGTTTACCACTTACTTGATTCCCCACTTTCTCACGTTGACCAAGTCTTTCTAGCCCTTTCTGACCATTCAACATTAAACTTCATAGTTAGTACACTCACTACAAGAAACAAGTTTCACCAACAAATATTTACCGACAGAAATGTTCATTAGAAATTTGTTAGCGGATTCACTCAAAACCCAGTTTAAAAAAATTACTTTTATGGGTCTTGGAGACACCGTATGTGATCCCTCGACAATTAGTGATCCGTTGGTAACCTAAAGCTAATAATTGCCACAACATAGGCTTTTTCGAAAGATTCTCGCTGAGTAGTTCGGCAATGATTTCAGACCAATCTGTTGAAAATTTGATGACTTTCAATAGTTAAAACTTCCCAACAAGCAACCCATGGTTTTTAGAAAAAATTATGTATTAAAACTTTCAGACGGTAATCGGCTAGAATGTCTTTATAAATACTGATGTGTGTCTCTCTAGCCTAAATATGGCAACCTCCTGGCGTATGAAAATATGAAAGATCATTGTTTGGTGGTGTTACGTACATAATCTGCCTAAGGCACACCGGTGAAGTTAATATAGAAGATCATTATTATCAAGTTTGTTGGAAGTGATGGTCTTAAAATTTAGAAACCTTGTCAAGTCTCTGTCCCACGTCATGTGGCCAGTCTTTTATCTGCCATGTGCATATATATATATATATATATATATATATATAAAGGTATTTATTAATTTATGTAGTGTCACATTTAGCCATGAGAGTTTGTGGGCGTAAACATGGAATGATGAAAAAACACTTCCTCTTAACGGGCAAGCCACATAAACTGTTGTCTAGTAGATGTTAGTTTCGGTCCTTAAGGAACTCTCTACTCTTTGGTTACCGAAGGAACGATTCCATCAATTCATACATAACATTTGTTCTCGTAGGAACAGTAACCATCCTAGATTTTTATAATGTAATAACTTTTTAAATCCTTTACATTTTTCCTTCTTTTATTGAAAACGTTATCTCTTCATAAACATTCGTTTATTTTTCCATGAAAGCTTACATTGCACTAACTTTCCTTATCATAAAAAGTGTCTAGCTAGAACTCACTTTACAAACGGTACTGATTCCTAACTAATAGGTCTAAACTAGAATAGTTGTTCCAAGATCTACATGAATGTTAACACGTGAAATCGACAAATCTAACCACTGTCGCTAGCACTACCGTCAATAATGTCGCAAGTCTCGTCGAGCACAGTCTCCTAACTTGCGCAAGGACTTTTTATTATTGCATAACTTAAATGTCACCACATGAGTGTCACCCACGTGAGTGTTGCAACTATGCATGCTAACATTAAGAATGTCATCAGCCCATCATATCATTAGCTATCTAGAGATTTGTTTCATCACTGCCCTTGAACTATCGAGTGTTGCCAGACTGATAAGAGTGTCACCACATAAGTGTTGTTGGATGAATACTCATCGGGAACTCATTGTTTTTAACCTAAAATCCTAACTTTTTACGTCCAAATCGTTTGCTTATCTCCCATGAAGGTAGTTCTATTTTTAGGTGTAATAACACATAAAAATCTGAATTTGGTTTAAAAACCCCTAGTTTTACCCAAAAATCCATTTCTAATGAAAAACCTAGATACAAGGGCGATTGTTACGTGCTTTCATGCATTTCTTCTTCCTTTTGCTTCCGTAACACTCCAGCAACGATTAATTAAGCTCGAGATTGGTGAATCAAATGGTTGTCCCCATGCTTTTTCTCTCTTGAACCCCTTTCTTCTCTTGCGCCCTATGGGCCACGCCTGAAATGTCTTCCTTCCAGCTTCTTTCAAACATCAAATCATCACCCGGATCCCGACCTTATTGTTCTTCATATTTCAAGATGTTACAGGATTTTCATCAAAGTCACCATATTAAATACGTAGACTGGGAGGTTTTTGGCCACCCTATGCCTAGTTGCGTGCGCTTTCACATTAAGGAATATGTATTGATTTATCCAGTATGAACTTTTAATTGTACATGAGAATGCATCATTATTTTTAACGGTCAAATGCCAATTTCTTACATTTCATTTCCTTTTATGTAGTGTCCACAATTTGATGACTAAACTCTTACAATAATTCCATTTATGCATGCATTTAATAGCTTGATTATTTAAAGAGTGCTAATTTAAATCGATGTCAAACCAAGCTGAAACATATTAGAAGCAAACCGACTTAAAATTTTTTGGTTTTTTTTTAATTAGAGTTTTTTATGTTTCAACTCAAGAAATGTTTACAGACATTTACAACGTTAAGCTTATTTTCTTCCAACAATCTCTTACTAACTAAAAGCTAACACTATTAGTTTTTTGATAACGTGAACTACTTATATAGTCAAATTACAAAACAGCAGTTTGAAATCAACCATCAGGATTGTCAATTTGAAACTTCTGCACCATGAAACCCGTCAATCTCTACCTCCTGATTTAAACTACTTGACTTGTTGGAGGTAGATTTCGGATGAGAATAGATGCTAGATGCTCAAAAACGAACATGATAAAGGATGGAAGGTGGCGGAGTTGAAAAATAATTCAAAGTTGGTCTCATTTCATCAAAAAAAATAAAGGAGGTTAACTCTCAATTAATATGAGATCGTTGGATAAAAATAAACTCAAATTTGGGAGTATCTATAACATTTGTATAAGTTTGGATTAGTCCCGAGCAATATATAAAAGTTAAGATTATTAAAATCACATAACCTTATAATCAAAATAATATTTTGTCATATCATCATATTTTATAAAATGGTTTTAGTTCTAAAATTAAGTTCCTTTTAAAATTTTCTTGTTTTTAGTCTTTCGTTAGTAAATATGTTTTTCATTTGACATGAATGATTAAAATATTTTTAAATGTTAACTTTAACATAGGTCACATTCCAATTCTAAGAGATTATCTAATTAATCTACAATTAGATTTAGATTGTGTATGTTAAAAACTAATCCACTAAAAAGCCCTCGAAAATTTATCATGTGATGATGTTTACGTGATTGATTACTTTTTTCCAATGATGTCAGGACCGGATCGGATCGACCAATCCGATCAGGATTTAGTTGGGCACTAGTCCGATCCACACCAAATCGTTTTTGTCTTCAAGAACTGGATGGTTCGAACCGGTTCTGTGGTTGTATCAGGCCTGTTCGGATAGGATTTTAAATTTTTTATTTTTATTTTATTTTAATTGGTTTAACGAGTAGATGGATGATGAATTTTAATGTTTGATATATAATTACTGTTGATTTTTGTATATAACTATAAAATATACATATAAAATAATTATATTAAATTATATATAAGTATATATATAATATAAATATTTATATAATTATGACCTCATCCGATTTTTAAATCCGGTTCAACCGGTCCAACAAGTCAACCATAGGCTGACCGGTTCACTGTTCACATTGCTTTTTTCCTTAATTTAGTTATAAACCTTTTTATCTTTTAATGAATTTAAAGTAGAGTCTTTCTATATAATTTTGAACTATCTTGAGGAGCCCGGGTTAGCATGGCTTAGGTCGTTTATCTTAACAAGTAAAGCATTGGCTTTTGGCTTTACTCGTTACATACGAGCCAAACCAAGCAGCTCGCGAGCCAAGCAGTATATTTGACTTTCTACACATACGAGGCAAATTAGAGAGCCAAAGAGCCAGTAAATTTTAATTTTTAATTGATGATTGAGGTTGAGTCATATATAAATTGATATATAATTTAAAAAGTAGAAACTAAACTAGTATTAAACTAAATTCATCATAGCAAGATCATGCATGTTTAAGGTGTGATCAAATACAGCAAAGTACGGCCTAACAATCGCAAACCTTAAAAAACAAAATGAATGCATGATGTGAAACCACGCTTTGAGCATAATCTTGTACATAACATCTTGGTTTAGTAGGGTTCAAACCCTGAAATGTATCAAATTCAACAGGAGGGAATTACGACTCTCATGACCAAGTAAAAGAGCACGAGATAATCTACCTGAAGTATACTGAGATCTGAGGAATATCAACATCATTATCATCTTCATCCTCACAAGCAACCACCACATCTATGTGCCGTCTGTACGGCGGCACATCAGCTTTAGCCACTTCTTTTGCTAAATTCACCATCTTCTTGTCCATCCTGTCTTTATGCCTTGGGAACATGCTGTTATAAAGCAAACAGCTTCCATAGGAAATGCTATAAGCATTCAGTCCTTTGTTTTTTAGCCATTGAAGCAGCTCTTTCAAAGTCGGGTTATCTCTAAGAATCCAACGATCCCAAACGGTCCAGCTCAGGTCTTGGTGTTTGATCACTTTTGGTGGAACAGGTTCAGCCATTGAGAATAAAGGGAGTGCCAGGTTGGCAAAGGTGTTTCTGTAATCCTCCACTTTGTGACCTCCGCTTAGGACCTTGTACAGCTCCAGACAAACAAAACCAGTCGCCATGGCGGTGGTGGTTGCTATGGCGGGGATAATCCTGCCAGCGATGAACTTGGCCTTGAGCTTATCCACCTCAGGGATGCTGTAATTCCTAGCTCTCATATTGGCAAGTCCAGCTATTAGGTCCATATGATAATTGGTGTCATCATCCTGAACATTCAAAATATAACAAGTCATTTTCATATGGGTCAATAAAAAGATTCGGTTGACCAAAACATTTTCTATGTGATTAAATCAAAGTAAAGAATCATTAATAATAGAAAACGATGGAGTGTGTGTGAGAACCTTTTCAAACTGAATCGGGTTCATGCGGAAACCAGGAGGCAGATTCTGGTGGCACAATTTTAACTTGTTGACCAGTTCATTTATTACAACAGAGTCATCAATGGATGCAGTTGACATACTAGTGGCTTTTTCATCTGTTACAATCTTGACATTCTTCTTGGGCTCAAAATCAGGTACAATCACTTTGCTAACAACCTCACCAAACCTTGTAGAAGATTTAACCCACTCAGGGATAGGAATGCCATAGGTTTCTGCTCTCAGTATAGATGCTGCAATAACAAAGTTGAGGTGGCTTTGGTCTTCAACAGAAAACTGCAAGGGGCGCGGGAAACGTTTTGGGGCAGACCAAAAAGGGTTTCCACTACTATTCACAGAATCTTCAGGGAAAGTGAAGGTCAGCTGTTTCACACGGTTGGCGAAGTAATCTTCAAACCTGATTACATCAGAACACAAGAATATGATGCGTAAGTGTTTAATTGGAAGTGCTAGTATGAAGTAAATCTGGTGATGATTTATTTAAAAAAAAAAACTTTAAACGGTATGTGTCGAACTGGTGAAATAAATGGAAGTGTCAGTACTAAAATTTAGAAACTTCAAATGAAATGTTTTAGGCTATTACAATATGACTTCTTTTTTTTTTATTAACTAATTGGATCACTGACAGGCCACTGGCTCGTCCGATCATCTCCAAATCTCCATGACTTGTTTTGCCCACACCAAAAATCACACACTATGATCCAAACTTGTTATAGACAAACATATCAATTAGATATACTTTGTTTGTTGATTGTCAAATGGGTAAACTTAAAAACGTTTCTCAGAGTGAAAAGGTATTGTAAATAATATGGATGTTGAAAATATTTAAACGTTGATTATTTTACACAAAGTAATTGTAGGATGGCCCAACCCAACCCATCTTTACCCGTTGACTGGCTTGCTGACCAGCCAACTACATTAAGCAAAATGTTAAATTACGAGTACTGGTATAAATAAATTGTTACTTTTGACGGGCCCAGGTTATGCAGTCTACAAATGATACGCAACGCTCCTCTAGGCACTCAAGCACATGTTCCAAGTTATCCCTAGCCTGTGCATCGCCAGCCTTTTCCATTCCAGTAGTATATTCACTTGGATTAGACAGATAAGCATTTGCTTCAGCTGGTGTCTTCTCAAGCAATCCTTCAAATTCTGACCTAGCCCAAGTTAAACAGTGATCAATGTTGTGTGGGAAAGAATGCACGGTACACATCGGTGCTTGTTTCTCAGGTGGGTCACGGGAAGCACCATAGTTCTCAGTTAAATGAGGGATGACCATCTGTGTATTACACTTGGCACCTAACGTTCCCGACTCTAAAAGCGGTTTTTGAAAATACAAACACCTCTGATCAATGTAAAGCCTTGCATTTACATTATCAAGAGCATTGACAACAACACTAAGATTCTCCCAGAAAGTATCATCAAACACATTTTCAGTATCTGGGCTGGCACGATTTTGAAGAGCTTCAATATGAAAATTAGGATTTATCAAGGTAGCAGCGGTTGCAGCAACGGTTGACTTAGCTTGACCAATGTTCCAATCTCGAAAAAGAAACTGCCTGCTAAGGTTGCTTTTCTCAATAACATCATCATCAGTGATTGTTAGCTTCCCTCCATTACCACAAGAAATGCCCATTAGTGCTAAATTTTTTAAAAACTCACACCCCAGTGCCCCTGATCCCACAACAAACACCTTAGCTTCCTCTAACTGTTTCTGAAGTTTTGCCCCAAAGACAGAGATCTGAGCATCATAACGGCTATTCAAGGGCTTTAAGTCATTCGGATCCAAAGGCTCAACAGGAAGGGACTCCAGAGAATCAAAATAGAAAAACTGTCCACCAAATAGAAAAAAAAGTGGGGCCCATGAAGATGAATGGCACACTCTAAGCATCATACACTTAAACATATAAAGGGGGTGTTTAGATGTGTCTTTGAAAGTGATTAACCAATATTTAATTGGATTAAATAGCCATGTGTAATGTTACAATGTGTCAATGTTGTTCAAAGCTATAATAATCAAATAAACATGTGTTTGAGTGTTCGGCAAATTCTGGTTATACAATAAGATAATCGGATAAATTAACCAAAATGACTTTTTTTATGAGAAAACAAAGATCTTTTATGATATAGAAATAGAATTCTTTCAAATTATATTAGAAGGGTAGAAATGTTAACTTTATCTACTTTCACAAAAAGTAGATATTGTTGCAGCTGGTTAAATGCCACTAGGGTCTTTTCGAGCACCTAGGTTTGGAGGTCTTGGGTATAAGCCCAACAAGAGTAAAAAAAAAAAAAAAAAATTATCATGTAAAAAAAGACCACTAACAATCAGATGATCAGCAACAGAATTTGTTTGCCAAAACACTAAAAATTACTTATATGCAACTTCAAATCGTAATAATCAAAAAACCAATGCCAACCACAAATCTAAACACCCTCAAGAATGGTATGAAGAGATCTAACCTGAAATAGTGGATGGAATTTTCCAGAACAAGCCTTAACAATTTCCTGCCCAACAATACCACCAAACATTGCAGCCATGGGGTTCAAAACAGCTCTAGCACCAAACGCAAAGTGCCTAACAATTTTTTCGTCAAGCTGGTCAATCTTTCCATCTTTAAGTTCATTGTTCATATTAGCAACCAAAGAAAACAAATTCTGAGCATCTTCTTCAGATCCAGCAACAGGATATCGGCCCAATTCTGATATAAATTTATCTAGTGCTTGAAACAGAAGATGCAAAAGTGGCGGGCGATCAAATTTTGAGAAATCACTGAGAAGAAATTCACCAGGATCTTTAATTGCTTCTTCTAACGGCTTAAACTTCAACACCTTTGGTTGCTTCAATTGAGTTACAATTCCACCCTTTGTATATTCACCATACATTGTAGTATCTTCTTCAATACTAAATGAAAATGGTTTTGCATTTATCACCTTCCTTGGTTTTCCATCATTTAGTTCTGTCATCCCATGGATTTCAGAAAACACAACTAGATCTCCATCTTGAAATTCAAGCCGTTCATCATCAACACATGTGATAAGCGGAGGATTGTCGTTGCTTATGGATGCAATGATGCCTGTGTGTGGATCCTCCCCGTCCACATCTGAGACGGTGAATTTAGGGCCAAAGTCACAAAACACACTACCAAAAAGACCACGTACTTCTGATTTTATAAAAGCAATTGGAGGCTTATGTGTATGGCAAAAATTGTCAAATTCAATTGCTTTCTCCAAAGCGATATCTGTAAACACTACAGCCTGCAGCAAGAATTGCAATATTAAGATGCACTCAGCACATGAAAGAACATACAGTATCATTAAGTTCAGTGAGTAGGTTACACTGTACACTAGTCTTGAGGACACAAGCAATGAGATACGATGGCACATGTACAGAGAAAATAAAATATGCAAAAAAATGATAGAAAAGAGTGGTCAGACCCAAGTGAGGGGCTGTTTGGCAGCCTCTTAATGGTTCAGATGTCTGAATGATTCAGCACTTAATGGTTCAGACTGTTTGTTTCGCGAGCAAATGTCTAAATGGTTCAGACATTTGCCTCTGAATGGTTAAGCATTATACTAATGCTGAATAGTTAAGAGGTCTAATGCTAAATGGTTAAGAACTCTTATCTGAATTGGTCAGACATTTGCCTTTGAATAGTTAAGCGATATACTAGCTCTTAATGGTTCAGACCTCTTAATGGTTCAGCACTTAATCATTCACATATTGCCAAACAACCCTTGAGATTTTCATTTAAAATAATGAAATTGCCAGCAAAAGTGCAAAGCATAACATCAGTATGCTTTTGAGAAGCAGCGATCTCTCCAAAATTCCTTAGTTTTAAAGGTAGGTTCTCCCTGATGCTGAACTAAACAAATACTAAATCATGCAATATTAACCATGTCTCATGATCCTTATTTATAAACCTATCTAGCTATAGGTCTAATCTAGTTATTGTAGTATCTTTGTTATTCAATTATTGCAAATCTATAAACCTATCTAGCTATAGGTCTAATCATGAAATATTAACCATGACTCATGATCCTTATTTACAATAACTAACAGCATAGCATCGGTAGTTAATAACAAAGATATATATAACAACAAAGTGTTGTTAGTTAACAATGACAAAAGTAGTCTCAAACAGTTTGAACAACCTCTAAAAGTTTTTGGTACACAGTTTGACATACCTAGAAGAAAGCTACCTACATATTATCAGCACAAACTTGAGACATGTATGCTAATACACATTTTTATAAGGCTGGTTGTTTGGAATCAAGAGAAAGGTTATTTTGACTAGCTCCAAAACCTATAGTGGAACTTTATCTGGGTTATGATATTTGGACTTCCTCCAAGAGATAGTCTGTCTAGCAACGTAATGCTGAACAAAACTTGAAACAGAAACTAACTGCAAAAAAACTAACAAATTGAGAAATGACACAAAACTTGCAACAACCTAATTTGTAGGTGTTCAAACCATGAAATGACCAAAACAAATGCTTCACGCTAAAATTTTCAAATGCTCCAAGCTGAATATAAGATATCCAAATCGCTTAACTAAAAAACATGTTATAAAATCATTCGAATTCTAAAACTGTTACATGAAAACGATTCCTTGAATTCTACAACAAGAAGATAGAACTACCAACCAAATAACAAAAGAAACAAGAGAAAAGTGGCTTAAAATATCTTTAAGCAACACTACATGTTGATAGCTACAATTACCCTAATTTGCAAACATCACAAGTCATCTTATGTACCATTATCTACAAAACCCAACAATAAGGGTTACCCAAAAAATGAAATGCATCAGTTTTGACCACAAGTAATGGGTGCACATATTATCGAAAATGATTTCCAGCTGATATTCTAATCATCCTCGCCATAGTAAGCAATACCAAAAATTAATTGATTATAAACAGATTCCAGAATAATATATAGTGCACCATCAAGGTATCTGTTGTATGAGCCCTAAACTGTGAAAGTAAACAACTAGAATAAAACATAAACCAAACAAATATCACATAAAATTAAGACGTATAAAAGTGTGATGGTGAAAAAGAAAAAAAAAAAGGAACATAGAAATCAATGAAAGATCATCACACATGACACTTCTGCTTCATAAAATGTACATTAAACTTCAAAAGGAAAAACATTCAAGACCAGCAAAAAAACCACATAATGAATTACCTGAAACTCAGGAAGTTGCTCAGTAGTTAATTCAGTTGTTAATGTAGAGATAACAACAGAATTATTCAGTTCTTGCAGTTTGTTGAGGGAAGCAAGAGCTCTGTTTTTTCCCACGTCATCCTCCGTGAATATAAAATTGCTAGATAAATCCCACAACTCAACAACTCCCTCATCATGCAATGTCACAGACTTGACACCAGCAAGAATAAGATTCTTTGCTGCAGAGAGTGTATACAAATGCATAAATAACAGCATGACACAGATAAAAATACAAGTAAATCTAACTAATAAAAACATTTAACAATAGCAACATCAAGATAAGAAAAAGAAATATCCCATCTCATGATACACTATCAATAACAGTCACGACAAGACGTAAGGACCTATCCTCTGATTATATACGTATAACCGTTTTGACAGGTAAAAAACTAAATACATGCACAAAAGTAGAAAATGTCATCGATAACAATTTTAACAAGTGTTCATTCATAATTTCATCAGTACACAAAAGCACATATTTATAAAGCTCAGTAGACTCACCAATTTCAGCACCAAGTCCCTGCATCCCAGAGACTAGAATGTTAGACGCAAATAGACGCCTCATAGTTTCCCGACCATAAACTGCAAGTTGTCGGCTATGGAGATCCTCATCAATATCTGATTGGTTTGATTCACCACCACCAATGGGCAATTTACCATTGGTGGTACCGTTAGGGTTGTTTCCTCCTCCCATGGTTGCAACAGCTGAAGAAGTCCCTGTGCTTGTGCTGGTGGCAGTGGCTGATGAGATCAAGTTGTCAATCTTGGTTCTCTTGATCAAAGATTCATCTACTGCTACTTCCTCTCCTCCACCTGATCTCTTTCCAGGAAGCATAAAGTCCGATGGTGAACTGTTAAGACCCATTTTTAGTCTAGTGCTAACAAAGCACACAAACAAACAGGTTGAAAGAAACTCTACAAACAGAAATAAAATCAAGAAAATAGAAAACCATATTGCTTAACAGGAATCTAGATAGCCTTAGGGATCACATCTCCACGTTATGAAATCATACAAATTTATACTCTGTTGTCACAGGATAAATTCACTCATGCATCTACCCTTGAAAACACATCCAAACCATAACAATTTTAAATAAACATAATCGATTTACATACGTGAACTGCGATGAGCTGCTTGAAACCATTCCGAAATCAGGGAAAGAAAAACACAGATATGAAAAATCAATTTATTTACACAAAAGAATCGTAAAATAGAAGAAGAATATACTAAGGATACGAGAAGGTTACGTAACATATAGTAAGGAGAATGCGTACAGAAACAGATTAGAAGGTCAAATACGAAGTGCATAAAGCAAAGAATAATTCATTTTGTTACCGATGAGATCTTTGAGGAGGTGAACTGTGAAGAAAGCAATGGAGGCTAGGTTTCCTTCAGATTCTAGGGTTTGAGAAACGTGGTGATGTGGAGATTATAGTGACAATGGCGTTGTGGTCCGTTTAAGGGGAAGAGTGAGCACCTTGGGTATACATATAACCAGGAATGGGCCGTGAACAAACAAAACTCTAGCTTGAGTTGTGTTTAAAAATTACATGATTTTTCATACTTTCCTTTTTAATGACTACAAATTATATATTTTCTTAAAACATAAAATCAAAAATTATTGGATTTTAATAATTTTTATTTTTATTTATTGATCGTAATTAATTTTAACTCAGAAAATATTTACAGACACTTTTAATTTTAAGTTTATTTCCCTCCAACAATCTTTTGCTAACTGATAGTTAGCACCATTAGTTTTTTTGATGATGTCGCAGCTTATGTGGCCAGAACACTAAGCAGAAAGTTAAAATCTACCATCGGGACCGTCAATTTGAAACCATTGCACCTGAAATCCGTTAATCTCCACCTCTTGATCTGAACCACTTGACTTGTTAGAAGTAGATTTCAGGTGACGATAAAGGCTGGGTGGCAAGAAGTTGAAAATGGCTTAACGTTGACCCAATTACATCAGAAAAAAACTGACGGGGTTAACTTTCAGTGAGTAAGTGATCGTTGGAGGAAAATAAGTTTAAAACTGAAAGCGTCTGTAAATATTTTTTTAGTTGGGATTGATCCCGGCCAATAAATAAAAGTTGGAATTATTAAAATCCAATAACCCTAAAATCAATTATATGTTTCCTTCTTAATACATATATATTACGTATTTACTTATTTTATTAATATTAACTTATCAAATGACTATTTTATCTTGTTTTTACTAAAGGATTTTTACGTATTGATGTTTTGTTATTATAATTATTTATAACTTTGATAATTGTGTTTGGTATTTGGATATATAACTTTGATTATAAGTGATTATTGTTTTTAAATAGAGTTTTAAACTTTTGTATTTACAGTTGTAATTTTATTATTTATATATATATATAGAAGACTAAAACTTGATAAAAATTCATAATGATGTTGTTAAAAAGGAAAATGTATAAAAATAAATTAGTAAAAATATGAATACAATAATAATTTTATAATTAATTTAATAAAATAGGTAAATATATATGTTTTCAAAAAATGGTGTAACACCCTAAAATTTCTATGAATTCAAGAATGGCATTATGTTTTCACAAGGTGGGAAGTTCTCGTGCGATATGATATTTTCGCGCAAGAACATGGTTGTGTAATGCGAAGCCTATAAAAGGAAGGGCCACTCCTTTGCCCCAATTGCCATACACAAACCATTATTGTCTAGAAAGAGACGACCGGCTAGAGAGAGAAAGCAAGAAAGATGATGTTTAAGATATGTATTCTATGATGTATGATGTATGAATGGTTTGTAATGGTATGAGCACATGATTATTTATGCATTGCAAGTTTGGGATTGTTATGCATACTACAATGTTTGTTTATGGCTATGGTGATGATTGTGATTGGAATGGTTAAGTTATAAATGAATTATACAAGATTAAGTTGGTGTTTAGCTTAAGCTGCTAAGTTCTCATATGAAAACTTGTATGATTTCACCTGTAGATGTTCTTGTGTGAATTAGGTAGCTTGGTGTGCAAAGGACTCAATTTAGGTAAGGTTCTTGCGTACTATGATGTTCTCGCATGATTAGATGTCTTCGCATGCCCAAGTTCTTGCCTGTCCGAAAGTTCTCATGTACTTTATAGTTCTCGCTTGGCCTTAGGTGTTTTTCCATGCCTAGATTTTAACTAGGAAGTTCTCGCTTGACCAAGTGTTGTGCAATGTGTTATTTTATACGTTCTAATATGTATTCAAAATGATAAAGGTTTTCTGATAAACTTTACCTGGTATGCTATGTATTATTAAAGTAAAGTACTATATAATGAAAATGAAAGATAAAGTAAATGAAAAGTGAAACATAATGAATAAATAAAAATCTTGTAAGCTAAATAAATGAAGGTGCACAACATGTTGTTAACTCAACTAATGTGTGGCTTAGCTAGCCTATGTGGACCCACATAGGGGTCTAATCCTTGTGATTGACCATAAATGAAATGGGATCTTTGTCGCTAGACCTTAGAACTGTGATCATGTATACGTACAAATGATGGCCCTATTTATAAGTCCTGACACAGATTCTAGCTTTGTGCATAATGTTTGGGGTCTAGCATATGATATTGGTTCATTACGATGAAATATAATGATAAATGAATGATAGGAACGATGATGAAAGTTAAAGAAATGGTCATATTAATATGTATGTATTAATGTGTGCTCACGTATAAAACGATAAGGGTTTTAAAGAATGTAAAGTAGTTTATTATAAATCTAGAGTATACTTAGCGTCACTGACTTTATAACATAATAGTTGACAGGTAACCGTTATAAATCTAGAGTATACTCATCTGTTTAGGATCTAGTACAATTTGCTGGATAATATTGTAATATATCATGAGTATAGAGATTGACATTTGTGTTTATGATGAATTATAAGCATAAATAAATTATAAGAATATAAGGGTTAGAAGAATGATCATCAAATTATCATATATTTTTACATAATTTTTTAATCCCATGTATGATCAATGGAAGTAATTACATACCTAAGTCCTCCATTAAAATACAAAAATGACATGCACACTCTTATATTGAAGAAATAGTGTGCTCAATAGTAACTGAAGATCAGTTGCGACCAAACTCTCACTAAATAGTGTGCTCAATAGTAACTGAAGATCAGTTGCGACCAAACTCTCACTAAATAGTGATCCGAATGCTATTTTGTTCTTAAGCATCCATTACAAGTTTTCCATGTAACAAATCTATATATTTTTAGACCCAATAATCACCTACATCCGTGGATGGATAATATCAACAATGCAAAATGCTTAGAAATACAAGGAAATAAAAATAACAAATAAAATTTTCCAAAGTCTTTTTTTTAGCTTGTAAATATTTCCTTAACTACATAGTTTGTTTCTTTGACCACACCATATGAAGTACTAGTTGTCACATATGTCGTCCAATCCCTCACTTCATTTAAGATAGTCCATTAGTGGTTCCTACTGAGCAATCTAGCTATAATCAAGCTAATATTGAAATGCAAAAAGTAGAGTGAAAGTACGTCATTAAGAGTGGATTAATTAAAGTCGGTTCATTCTCTTGTTTAAAAAGTTATGGAAAATCCTTCCACCAACCTAGTCAATAGCTTATGAGCCAAGCCATATCTTATAATTAATTCACTCGATATGATAATCTGATAATCTCATACTTTCGCTGTACTTTACACACTCAAAATAAGCTCCACTTAAAAATGGAGATTCCAAGTATACATGTATAACGACACATATGAAATTTGTTGAATGATCTTGTTCATTATGCATTGTAGGTGGGTACCAAAATAGTTTGTTACGTTCTCCTTGGTGGCTTTTATATTAAGATGAAATCTATTGTTGTTCTAATTTTTCAAAAGTTATGTTCTATTTGCCATTAGTTTATGCCATATCATCTTGTCTTTTTCTTGCCCTTATGTTACTACCCTTGGGTTACTACTAACTTGCTTTCATGTTGCTTGCTCCTTTAACACTAACTGCTCAAAGTTATTATAACAAGTTTTGCATAATTGTGTAAGGGTGATGTTCTATAATAGACCATAGATTTTGGATGATTTGGCACCAATTTTGGCATAAAAAATGATCATTTGATTAAATGATTCTTTAGTAAAAGATACAACGTGGTTAATGGGAGTTTGCTTGCTTTTAGCATTATCAATGATGACATCTAACACATCATGGTTAATGGGAGTTTGCTTGCTTTCAGTATTATCAATGATGGCATCTAATGTTTTTTGCTAACTCTGAGGGTGTTAATACATCACATCTTAGCAAGCGAACTCGATCTAAGGTCTTAGAAGCATTTAAATCATTGCTAGGCTCTCTTGTATCAACGACCGAAAGGTCCATTAGTTATATCACCAAAGTAGATCTAATATTAACATGAGTACATGGATTTAAGTTCAAACCCATTAGTCGAGGTTTATTGAGTGGTTAAAATAGTATAAGCAAACAAGTTATTTGTAATATATTTATATCAACTAAAAGAGTTCTTTTAATTTTAATAAGTTAACTTCATGCTCTATTATTCATAATGATTCCACAAGTGCCAAATACACCTCCTTGACCTCTTTAGAATAGTCCTTTGCGATTTATATAGTAGTTAAAAACTTTTCGGTCAACGGAAGAGTAAAACATATAAAAAAAATTTAACGCATTTATACAATGTCCCATAAAGGTTCACTTGTAATAAACAAAAGAAATCATAAACAACCATAATTTGTTAAAAATTTCCAACCTTTATAGCAAAGTGGTTAAAAGAGTTGATGTTATGGCATCGAGATATTCCATTTACAAGTGTCCACCACAAGCATTTTTCTTTCAAGTTGTTGATCGAGTTGTTGTGGATGGATCAAAAACAAATTAACTTAAAGCACTTAATTACCTATAACTAGTATGGGCAAGTAAGAATCATCTCCACAGATAATTGGTGAAAAGTGTAAAAGTGTAAAACTTTATACCTAAGAACTTGAAACACGAAATGAAAAAGCAAGTATTTTTGGGGGTTTTTTGTTTATAATGAAAATTAATGTGCATGCAAATAATTAGGAGAGCAATAAACTTGATTATGGTTTTGAGAACTATGATGAAAAGGACAAATTAAAATGATAATTAAAAAACAAACTTTTATGAATTAATTGGTAACCACATAGACATGATTTTGTGAAATTATCCAATTAAAGTGATAATTAAGAAACAAACTTTTATGACTCGTTTGTTTACAAAATTACCAATTCATAGGTCTCAAGTATTCACATGCAAATCAAACTACTCATGATGCAAGAAAACCGGATACGAATAATAAATATTGAATATAAACAAACCCGTTTAACTTTAATCAAACACAAAATTGAATTCTTGTGTCAAAAGAAAACAAACCAAAAATAAAATCCAAATTACAACCTATTGTTTCACTTACAAGAACTATCTACTCGAAAGCGATTATGAATGATTTAACTGCTCATCGACATGATTCAATCTTAAATGGTTGAATTGATGTTGTTGGAGCTTGATCCCGGGTGAATCTTTGGTGAAAAGAACACTCAAAATCACCTTAAAATCATCCAAAAATCGCAGGTGTGAAAGTTGGGTCGAAACCTTAGGCTTAATCCTTAAATAATGTTGAAAAACCCAAAAATTAGGGGGCTTGTTTGGTGCCGGTGATAGTACACCGGTAGGATAGTACTATGTGTGGGGTCATCTGAGTGTTCTGCATTACATTGGTTAGTGTGCTGCATTACATTGGTTAGTGTGCCGATGTCAGAGTACGATACGCTGGTAGTGGAGCACTATGCGTTATAACATTGTTTTTGGCCTTTTTACTCCTAATGGCTTCAGTTTCACTTGCAAAAGCCTTCATGCTTTCATTAATCTTCAATCCACATGTTAAGACGTCCAAATTATGATTATTAGGCTCTAAACACCTGAAACATAAACATGTCTCAAATTAACCTCATTTTATATTCACAAATATATAAAAACACCAAGTTCACTATGTTTAACACCATACAAATAACACCTTATTAGTTGTCCTAGCCATCCGTATAACACTTTAAAATTTTGTGAATGATATAATAAAAAATTAAAGTTCACGGTTAGAAATGAAAAATTAGGGTTTCGATCATGGTCGCGAACAGTGACCAAGAGACTTGGTTGACCGCCAAATAATGAATTAGGGGTTTAACGATTCGGATTGCATAGCGAACTGCTATGCGGCCCTGCAACCATCCGTTACGTGCTTTCCAAGAAAAACTCTTGGGTACTGACACATGGCATGCTGACGAGGACTAAAAAGCTAACACATGTCATCATGGAATGACACGTGGTGCTAAGTAAGCTTTAAAAGCGACACGTGTTGACGCATGTCAAAATTTAATTGGACCAAATGGTCTTGGCCGCCATGGCAGTGGCTGGCTGCCATCTTTCTCCTTATGGGTTCGTGAAAGGACTCATAAAAAGGTTGTAAAAGCATGCATTGTGCTGTTGAATTTACACATTCAAAACACGCGTGTATTGCTACTTGTATTCCAAATACCCCTATATTACCCCGTGTAAGTAAGTGGTATACCTAAGTAAGTGGTATACCTTGTTATGCTTAAGGAAGTGCCATCAAGGTTATAGAAGAGTGTAAGCGGTGATTCTAGCAGCCTGTTAAGCTGAACATGTTTCCGAAACTTTATTTGCATGCTTGGTTTATGCGCACAAATGATTTCTAACATGTTTATGAAATGTACATATGAAAATAATATATTGTATCGACACTAGCATGTGATTGTATTAATATTATTTTGCATGGTTTAAGCTACCGTTAGCATAGTATACGTATATCGATCAATTATACAGGCATTAATAGGTAATTATGTGTTATGTCATAATGCGGCTGAATTATTTCAACACATGTGAACTTGATGAGTTTAGTGTATACGAGCTTCCCTTGATAAGCTCTGTTAACAAATGGGACAACTACAAAACAAGATGTTTTAATAATTATTAATATTGATCATGTTCTTTTGATTTTATTAAAAGTGCTAGGTAACATGCCTTATGTTGATGTTTTATTTTAAAATCAATTTTAGAAAAATGATATGCATGTTTAATGCAAATAATGATTATGATTTAACCTAAACATCGTGAGAACGCCCACAAGAATCCAGGAAGATGAACAGTTTGACTTTAGACTTGTGGCTCGTTATGTAGAGTCTAAAGTTAGTTTTTTTTAAAACAATGTAATCCTTTAAGAATGATGTAACTCTTTTTATGCAATGAACAAATGATTTGAATTCAACCCCCAAGAGTTAAAACGCCTTCCCAAATGAGAATTTGATTATTATCTTAACTAATTAACTTAGTTTGGAAATAAAAAATATTTGAGACAAGTGAAAATGAAAAGTAAACCAATAAGGTTGGATATTTAAAAAAATTCTAAAAAAACTTTTGTTATGATTTTTAAGATATTTACTGGACTTATCAGTTGATAACAATCAATCCGGTTCATACGCATGGGTGTACCCGACCCCGGGTGTGACAATCCAACTCTAATATCCATCAAGATGGTATACGAGAGTCATAAAACACTTTCATTAATTTAATACATATATAAACATGCAAGTAAATAGGTGAAATAAAGCACAATAAGATTCCATGTAAAGTTCCCAACTTTTATTGATCCTTTTGTTGATCTTCTATGTGCTTATATTCTCATAGTTATCTTCTAACTAACAATTATGTATGTCTCGTCTTAGGTTAAGGAAAGAAAGGAGAAAAACTCAAAGAAATTGTAAGCTAACACTTCGAGCCATCATGTATGTGCTTCATCTTTGTCGTTAAATTGTTTTCTCTAGTCCATTTTTTGTCCTTTCAAAGGTTATTTGATTGTTTCTAGAAATCAAAAAACAGTAACATTAAAAGGTAATCTAGTAGCCATAATTACATATATAATACTAGACATGTTATGCCATACGCTTATAGTACAAAAGCACCAGTTGTGTGTCTCTTCTTTTCTAGTACTCTCAAGAAGAGCGAGATTTAATTTTTTTGGGGCCAACAACAAGAAACATTGTTCATAAGGTTAAATATTAATACCAACACTTTTTATTTAAAAATATATGGGTATGTATGCTACATATGACATATTGAATAAAAAATGAAAACCATACCATTTTTTGCCTAACAAAATTCATGGATGCCATTCTCCTTTAATAATTTTGGTCAATAAGTAGAAGAAACAAAAAATGAAGGCATAAAAAAGTATTCATTTAATTAAGAGTTGTACTTGAGTTACAAGATAAATATTAAAAAAAAACTCTATCTTAATTACATGTTTCACTTTTTGAGTATTTTCTTCCATAAAGGTGTAGTTGAAAAATTTTATTTATCAAAATAGATGATTTAAAAAAAAATTATTTATTATGGGTGTTTTTTGATTTAAATTTTTTCTTACTCGTATTCTATATAGTATATTGCCCGTGAATAAAAAACCACCCTTATGAAGAAATCACAGCCATTCAAATAATTCATCCTTGAATCTCAGCCGTTTAAATGATGGGAATTGCTTCTAGAAGCCAAGTTACGGGAAGTTACGATGTGAACATCAAATTGCATACGTCCTTCGATTCAGGCGGTGGCAACCTCTTGAGGTTGTGCTTTTAAACTTGCTGCAGGTTTTAATGGTGCTCTATTACTGCTCCCTTCTCTCCTTACACATCCAACCTGCAAGAGAAAAAAGCTTCACATGGCCATCAGCGACAGTGATGGTGTTAGCACAGAAGTGAACCATAAAACTAAGGTATATTCGATTTGCATTTTTATTCGGTTACTAGATCTTTGTTATGTTACTAACGTACTAATGTTTCTCCATGTTTCAGAACAGTAACTTGTTGATCGATCGGAGCCTCGGAGGCCTACGGAGGGTGACGTGGTGGTAAATATACACGGTGATACCGCAAGGATATTTACATGTTACTGCATTATATAGTAACCACGGTTTAATTGTTTAGGCTGTTTCGGGTGCCATTAATGGAGTTTCTCATATGCATTTGAAGGCTGATGTATAGCACTTAGCCGATGCAGATGATGGTGACAATGTCGAGATTATTTTGTGCAGAGTTCATTTCAGTCCATACAAATCACATCTTCACTGGAGATTAGTGATGAGGTATCGTGTTTTTCAACTTTGGATTGTTTGATGTTCGATGCCTGCAAGGACGGATGTAACACGTGCACTTGCTCAGCTTCACAGGTTCGAAAAGGTTGACAAGAGAAGAAAGTATTTGAAACAGTGGAATCGGGTGTATTTTTGTTTCATGAACATCTTTCGTATGATTGTGTTTTACATTAGGTTTTATATGCCTTGTGCTGTTAACCTAATCTTTTTAGTTTCATTTTCATGGTGCACTCTGCGCTACACGTCTACCATTAGTGTTGTTTGGTGTTAAAGTAAGGTTAATTTCACCGTAAAATCAGATAAAAGAAGAATTTGGTTAATTTGTTTTTGATGATCACTACTATTTTTTGAACAGGTTAATCAAACACTTAGGTTTTGGAGTCTTTTGCACCTCATTATTTGATTGTTGTTTGTTTTTGATCATGAGTGCAACCTGTTTTTCAGATCACAAGCTCATTTTCATTTTTGTATTTTTGTTTCATGAACACCTTTCTTATGATTGTGTTGTGCATTAGGTTTTATATGCCTTGTGTTGTTAACCTAATCTTTTTAATTTCTTTTTCTTGGTGCACTTTGCATTGCAGGTCGACCATTACTCCATTAGTGCTGTTTGATGATAAAGTAAGGTTAATCCCTGCTTTAGCCTTTTACATTGTTGTTTAATGTATGTGCTTGTGCTATAATGTATGTTGTTTGTGTTTTTATATGTGCATCCACATGCTTTTCCCTCATGATTGGATATGTCTTATTTATAGAATTTCAAAAAGATATTAATTTTTGAGGTCTTCATAACCTATGGGTGTTTTTTGAGTTCTCTTAAAAGATCACAGGTTTATAATTTATTTACAAATTATGCTTTGAGCTCCTGAATCCTGTGTTAAAAAAAGGGGTGACAAGGTGGATATCTATTACCATGCACAATCAACCCTGTTAAAAAACTCCTAACCCGCTTGTTTTCCTTGTTAACCCGTTTACCCTCAACCCTAACCAGTTTGTTTCTAGCCAGATTATTTTCATGCTGAGAAATGTTGCCCCTATTTACAATCCAATATTTATGACTTTAAGTCGCAATAATCAGTTTCAAAATGCATTTTCAAAACCCCACTTGTACATAAACATCAACATATACCTAAACCTCATGTGAAACTTTCAAAATTCTCATGGCACTAAAAGCTTTATTTGTATCAATGCTATTATATAGAATGTGAATTTTAATAGTGTTTCTAACACCACTCAAAGCGACCCATTGTTGCTCCAATGTATGATGGGTTGGAAGGCATACTAATTTGCTCTTTTTGGTTGCAGGTTCATTTGCTTTCATGATTTTGTGATTTGGGTATGCATTGATTCACTTATTTCTTATAACCTTTTTTAAAAATTCTTTATGTTTTTTATTCTGACCGTTGTTTTTTGTGCTTATGTAATACGTTTATTTTTGCTGATATGTTTTGCTAACTTATATGACAGGTCATTAAATAATCTTAAGCTTTAGAATTGTATTTTGTAACTTTAACTTAAAGTTATGGTGATATTGGACAGTGTCTTTTTCGCATGGCCTTATATTGCTAGCTTGATTTTTTAATCTTTTTTCTTTCATGCGTTTTGCACCATAGGTAGGCTGTTCGGATTGTTTTTGTTAAGGTATGCTAAATTCTCAGCTTTGGCATGTTACATTATTGTTTAACATGTGTGCTTGTGCTATGATGTATAGTATTTGTGTTTATATGTGCTACGTATGTTTTTCATCTTGATTAGGTTTTCCTACATATTGTAGATTTTAAAAATAAATTTGCTTTTTGGGTTTTCATATAGTTATAGTGCATTTCTTAGTTTTCTTTAAACTTACAAGGTTATCATTTGAATACAGAGTCATAGTTTCAGTTTATTGCTTTGTTTTGTGTGGAAAATTTGGTTGGAAAGTATGACTGTTTGTTGCTTTATGGGTTGCTAGGGTTGTCATGTTGCCTTCTCTTTTTGGGTATGTGTCATGTGTGTCGTTGTAATATGAGTAGTCGTTAGTGTTATATGCATGGCTGTTCTCGTACACATAAGAAAAGGGGTCGTCCTTTGACTTCTTCGGACATACTGCCTTTATCTGTAGGGATGTTGTCATCTAAACGTTTGTCGCTTCGCAATAGGAATGAACGTGTGGTAGGTTCTTATATTCCATCAACATCGACTTCAGCTTTTTCTTCACATTCTTTCACACCTTTGGTGCACTTGACTCCTGCATTTGTTTTATCTTCCTTATACATGGACTTGGCGACTATAGCTACGTTTGTGAGTATTGTCATGCGCGCTTTTGGTATGATGAGCGCCTAAAGTCTTTTCCGCTCACTCATTGAGCAAAACACAGTCGATGTTGTAAGCTTGGTCGGCTTAAATTGCATCATCCAAGTACCCCTCCAGATTTTCTTAAACGGCTTTTTGAGCGAGATGATTTCCAAAATAACATCCGTGCGTATAATTCAATGTTCGTAATGACTTCATTTGGAGCGTCTATTGATGAATCATTTAATCTAAGACCTAGGCCTCATGTGTTTAAAATTAGTGGCCAGGTGTGTCATTATATTGGCTCATTTTGCCCTTCTTCTAGTCAACCACCTATGTTTCTTTAGATGTATGTCTATGATACTAAGAATGAAGTTTTCGGTAGGCTTTGTTGCTTTGGGGATCGTGGTGTGTCATCTCTTGATAAAGAAATCGTCAGCCTTTTGATGTCCACATTAGATGAGATTAATGAGTTGGTTAAACTCTTTCGTATAGCAAGAGATCTTTGTGATTTTGCTGATGTTCCTGAATTTAGGATACAACTATACAGCAACTCGTGTGAAAAGACATATGAGACACCTGCTATTGGGACTATTGGTTGTATTGTGTATGGAGCTGAGCCTACGTCAAGTAATTTCGACATAGTTATTCGTATGAAAGATGGTGTTGCACAAAGAGTTAGTAAATTACATCCTCAATATATGTCTTTGCAATATCCTTTACTTTTTGTATTCGGTGAGGATGGTTGGTCTCGTGCTCTACGTTTGGTCGGTTCTAATTCAAGGGAAAGAAAACAACTTACAATGAGTATGTATTATAGTTTCCTGCTTCATGATCAGTTGAATGCATACACTCACTTGCTTTGAGTTGGTCGTTTGTTTCAGCAATTTTTAGTTGATTCGTACGTTTGCATTGAACAAAGTAGACTAGACTACATCCTTGCTCACCAAGATCTTTTTAGAGGCGACTATATGCAAGGTATTCATGATGTAGTCGCACGAGGAGATTCAAATGCTCATGACATAGGTTAGCGAACGATCCTTCCTTCGTCTTTCACCGGCGGCGCACGATACATGTACAAACATTACCAAGATGCTTTGGCGATATGTCATGTCCACAAAAATCCATAATATTTTATAACGTTTACATGTAACGTAAAGTGGCAAGAAATTACAAGGTTTGTTGCCAAAATTCCTGTAGTAAAAGTGCAGGACTGACCAGAAATCATTGCAAGAGTGTTTCATTTGAAGGTTGAGGCGTTCATGAAATACCTAAGATCGGGGCTAGCCTTTTGGGGAGGTAGCTGCAGGTGCCTAAGTTTACCTCAAACTATGACTGCTATCCATTTTATTTTCAGCACTTATGTTCCTCCAAAATTATTTAACATGTCTTCTAATTTCATTGGGGTAGATTTATACACTATAGAATTCTAGAAAAGAGGCCTTCCATATTGTCACACGCTACTTTGGGTGAAAAGTTCATATAGGATAAAAACTCCAAAAGAAGTTGACACCTGCATATCCACTCAAATCCCTGATCCTACGTTGGAGCCTGCTCTTCACAACATAGTTACTGAATTCATGTTGCACGGTCCTTGTGGGCTTGCAAAACCTAAAGCACCTTGTATGCAGAATTTGCCTTGTGCTAAGCACTTTCCAAAGTCTTACGAGCGTGCGACGAGATTTGATGGGAATGGATACGTTCACTACAAAAGAATACCAAATAGGTTCTCTGTAGTAAAAAAAGGCGCAACTATGGATGATTCCATGGTTCTTCCATACAACAAGGATCTTTTGTTGCGTTTTTCTACACATATAAATGTCGAGTACTACGGATGGAATACGGTCATCAAGTATTTGTTCAAGTACATTTCAAAAGGTGTTGATGGAATACGATTTACGATTGCGCCAAAAGAAAATCTAACCTTTGACACAACACAGCTTCGTTCCACTTTGCATAACGAGGTTTAGAATTTTGTTGACGGTCGGTATATGTCCTCATGAGGCAGCATGGAGAATCTTTGAGTTTCCGATTCACAGTAGAAAGCCATCACTGCAGTGCTTGCAGTGCACTTAGAAAACATGTAGTATGTTACATTTAAAGATTCTCAAAAATTGGGGGATGTTGCAAATAACTTTGCAACTAAACGTACCATATTAACGGAGTGGTTGCACAACAACAAAAGTGATGTGGAAGGCAGCATCTACGTTACATTGACTACATTTTGGAGTATAGATGGGATCCTACCGGAAGGTGTTGGATATGTAGAGCTCTAAATAGGTCTCCTGCTATTGGTAGACTTATCTATATTCACCCTTCTTGTGGTGAGACATTCTTTCTCCGAATGTTGTTGGGTCATCAGATCGGTTGTACATCCTTTGAGGACATCTGAACTGTTGGAGGCGAATTACTACCAACATATCGTGTAGTGTGTAAAAAATTACGGCTTCTAAACGATGATGACCAATGGTCGTACGCCTTAAGTGAGGCATCAACATGGGCAACCTCAAAGGAATTGTGTGCATTGTTTGCACATATGTTGTTGTTTTGTGAGGTGTCTAATCCATCAACTTTATAGGGAAAGCGTTGGCAGACCATGAGTGATGATGTGCCTTTGGCCATTGAAAGGACAACCGGGGTGCGGCCTCTCCATGTTAACGATGATGACATCCAGCAATATGTTTTCTTTGAGATGAACTTCTTCTTAATGCAAGTGCAAGCTCTTCTTCGTTGTGCCATTTTGGGTTGCCTATGCCTCGCGTTGAATTTACATCCAGCCTAAACTACCATCTTCTGATGGAAGAAAAGAACTATGATATGCAAAAATTAGCCAAGGAACATGAGGTTTTAAAAAATGCTCTTCACGCACAACAACTCGCTATATATGAGGCTGTTATGGAAGCTGTTGCACAAAAAAACAAATTTTGCTTTTTGGGTACGACCATGGGGGGATGGGCGAAACGTATCTTTGGAGAACTATCATATGTGCGCTACAGTCAACCTGCAAAATCGTCTTAGCAGTCGTAGCATCTTGTATAGCCTCATTGCTTCTGCCATCCGGGAGAACAGCTCACTCAAGATTTAAAATTCCTTTAAATCTTACCGATGACTTAATTTGTCACGTGAAGAAAAAAACTCAACTCGCGCAACTGGTTATAGAGACCTCTTTGATTATATGGGATGAGGCTCCTATGAGTGACCGCAGGTGTTTTGAATCCCTTGACCAAACTCTACGAGATATATTAGATAACCTCTTGGAACCTTTTGGTGGAAAATCAGTTTTGTTAGGTGGGGATTTTAGGCAAACTCTACTAGTGAAGCCCAAAGCTTCAAAGTCAGATGTAATTAATTCGTCATTGCCTAGATCACATTTATGGAGGCATTTTTCAGTTTGCAAATTGTCTGAAAATATACGATTGCATAGGCCGAATTTAAGCGACGATCAAAAAGCAGAGATCGCATGGTTCTCATCGTGGCTACTTGGTGTCGGTGATGGTAAGGTTGGTTTGAGTGTACCTAAAAACGAATCAGACAACAAAGAAATTGAAATACCATCACGATTTCTGTTATCGCAAGCTAGCAACCCATTAGAAGCCTTGATAGACTTTATTTATGATGAAGACACGTTAACAGATCCAACCATCACAAGGTTCTCCAACAAATCAATTATTTGCCCGAAAAATAAAACAACAAACTACATCAATGATTTAGTCCTTGTTATGTGTGAGGGCCCTACCTCCACATACCTTAGCTCGGACTCAATTGTTCCTCATGCAAATAATGGTGGCGAGGTCGAAGTCCTCTATCCAACAGAGTATCTAAACGGGTTATCCTTTAGTGGACTTCCCCCACATTGTCTGGAACTAAAGGTTAACACTCCTATAATTTTTCTCAGGAATATAAATCAGTCTTTAGGCTTGTTACGAGATTGCTAATTTCACGGTTGCTGCCAAAGGTCATTGAAGCTCAGGTTATCACAGGCACATCTATCAGCCATCACGTTTATATACTGCGTGTAACTTTTGTTCAGAATGTCTCAGAGCTGCCATTTCTGTTTAAGAGAAAACAGTTTCAAGTAAAATTTTGCTACGCCATGACCATAAACAAAATCCAGGGTCAGTCTTTAAGTAAAATTGGCGTGTACTTGCTAGAGCCGGTCTTTAGTCATGAGCAGTTATACGTGGCCTTCTCAAGAGCCACCTCTATAGATGGTCTAAAAGTGCTTGTGCCTGTAAATGAAGGAGACACTTGCATACACACTAGAAATATTGTGTTCACAAATTTTCTTTCCAATATTCACTATCATGAGGTTTACCCATATTACTATATTTACATTGACAATTACCATGGTCTGCACACGCACCCTAAATACAAATAAATGCATATAGCAAAATGGATATTTCACGTAGACAAAATTTTTACAATCAGGTCATTTTATTTTCGTCAGTGTTTCAAGATATTACAGTTGATACATACCAAAAATGTGTTTCATCTTAAGAAAATAAAACAAAACATCTAACTAGTATGAAGCTTTAATAGCTCAACTTACAGTTAATGACTTATTTATCTATTACTAGTGAAAATTTTCTCTTGGGTTTTGGTGTAAAATTTTCTGTATGTGCACACATACATGTGTATACTTGTGGCCAATAAAAGAATATGATTACTTACTCTTTATGCCCATTGTTTATTTGGAATACAGGAAAGACAAGATGTCTTGTAGAAGCATTTCATTGATAAAGCCTAATGATGCAGCTGAGCGCATAGAAGTTCAGGTGATGAGAAAGTGGCAGTCATATGTATTTAAGGACGAATTTTGCTATTTGTTGGTTGATAAGCAGGCACACTTTGTTTCATCATGTATTTTCATACAACGATAGTTATATTTTTCACTAATCTGTGTACCTAACTCTATCTGCCTGATTAGGGATTCGCTATAGAGGCACATGGGCACAAGCGTGACAAGGCATACCTTGAAGCTAAAATGCTTATTCAATCATGCTATAGGATAGGCAACTATTTATCTCAAAGCCACTGGAAAACACAAAATATTGTTCCCCACAGCGCAACAATCAAACTCATAAGAAGCACATGTTTTCTGCCCATAGACGCTTCTAACTTCCCGCATTACTATTTCTATTTCTTTCCATTTGAAAGCTTATCCGGACGTTTGGATTCACACTTCCTAATTACAGGTTGCTATCATTTGATGTATGCAGTTGGGACATTCTTGCAACATTGTATCTATAACATGCGTGATGAATTTCTGAGAACATAATTCTTGTGTCATTAGTACTTAGGTCCTCCATTTACCCTTTATTTAACTTAGACAATTATAAAACCTTTTTTATTATTTTGACCTTTCTTACAATATCAAAATAAGAGCTCCATTTTACACGTTACTAGACAACATAACGCATTAGTTGTTGATATTTTACAAGGAGTAACATCTTAATTTTCCAGATATTATTGGAAGGTTTGATTCTATCACCACTGACACGACAACACCATCAGGAAAACGACTGCTAAAATTCATATTAGAGGATGACAGGTATGATATACAAACTGCTTATAAATCCAGAATAACCTTAGTATTTTATACATCATACATCATCAAGTCAAAATAGTAATAACATATTGCCTTTGGTCCTTACTTTTTTCCCTATTCGCAATGATAACTTCATAGAAGTCACGCTTTGGGGAGAGATTGCTCGCACGATGGATCTGAATAGGCTAAATCAGGAACCGTTCCCTTGTATCGTAGCTGTGACCTCGATGAAAGTGACAGAGTTCAGGCATGTCTAGCTAGAATCGACTGCTGCAACTCACTTATATATTAATCTTGACATTGAAGATGTTCAAACTTTAGCATAAAGGTCAAAAATACTCCCCCACCATGCCTTTATCGAACAAATTTTGTGCATAAACGTACTCACAAAGACTTATGCATGCACTTGCCTGCACGTTTAGAGAGAGGTATGGGGATGAGCTTGGAGACGACTGGAACAAGCTCACCATTTCTGACTTACTACAAAGGAACCCAACACAGAATTACGTAAGCTTCTTCTCTGACTTTGCTACACAGCCGCACAATCTAATCTTAGTCACACATTCCTATCTCATCCATAAGTAATTTCACTTATAATTTTGGTGGCGTATGGTCTTGGCAAAATAACACATTAATTCATCACTGATTATTAAAATTGTTTGTTAGGCCACTTTAGTCAATACCTTCGGATTTATACATAAATTGTTTTTCAGTCAACTTTATTAGCTTATTTTTACCCCTGTGATTTCATTTCATCCATCCAAATCTTAAATCTACTTTGCCTATTTCAACATGTTTCCCATCGAGTATCTACCCATTTTAACCCTAGCACAAAGAATATTTACCCCTTATGACCCATCTTTTCTATTTCGGGCTAAGATTACCCAACATTATTATAGAAAAATATTATCTTTTAAAATCTTCACATTGAATTGTTCTACTTTTAGGAGAGAAGGTTCACATGCCTTGCATCAATCATTGATTTTGTCCAGCATCGCACGTGGTACTATAAAGGTTGTGTTAGATGTAACATGAAGCTATCCCTGAAGTCTACAAAACTAATATGTGGTAGTCATCCAGACGAGGATCAACCTAAATTCATGTAAGGATACATCACACACATACATAAAAAACACATAAAAATACAAAAAAAACATTATGAAGACCAACTAATATCTAAGTGTACTATACTTTTGTAGTTACTGCATAAGCGCAGTTCTTGCGGATGAAACAGGGACTACAACTGTCACTCTCTTTGATGATGTTGTAATTTCTCTCATCCAAGCAACATGTTTCACATTAGTTGTAGAGGAAGGGTATGCAAACCCTGAAGTCATACCTGAGCCCATTCTGTTAATGCGAGGCAAGACAAAGCTTTTCCACCTGCATTTTAACAATCGAAACTGACCTGGAGCAACACAATTCGTGGTTAATCAAGTGACTGAACCTCCTGATATCTTGCCAGAGCTTCCGGTCAATGTTCCCCTCCCACCAACTACACTTCCTACAGTAGTTGAAGGTATAGAAAACATCCTACTGTAAGTGAATAAAAAAGTTGTTGTTTGGGTAAAACTCAATATGCTATAAAAATGCAGGTCTTCAACAAGTAAGTAATACAAAGGTCTTGGAAACAATCTCATCTTATGATGCGTCTTTCGTCATCAGCAAGACAACTCCAAATCAGGCTCCGATAGAAACACATTATATACCAAACACTAGAAAACAATGACTTATATACACTTTATTAAACAATATAATTAAACACCTTCGAATTAAAGCGAAGGTCGAAAAGGAAGTATAGTTAAGTGAATCATTTGTCATTGCAAGCACCAACTGAGAAATTTGCTCACGCTCGAACATGTGATCTACTAAAAAATTAGAATTTTTCAACATTATTATACAGAAAGTAATAATACTTTCAATTACAATAGACACACAAAAGCAAAGTCCTTCATTGGAACCATCAAAGTTAGTGATACAGACACCTGCAACACCTATAGTTCCTCCACCGGTAAAGAGAAAACTGCAACTTACCCTTGGTATTATCTAAAAAGTAGAAAGCAACTATACTTCACATGTAGCATTTCACTGACCAAATTTTTACCGAAACCGACACAGATGTTCCTTTGACCAAGAAAGGCGACCATCAAGCCTAAGAAAACATCAACGAAGACAAGAGGCCGTAAATCTCTTTTGGCATCTAGTGGTTTTCTAATGACATGACTTTTGAAGCCAAACATCTTTTTGTAAACGAATTCCTTTTGGAAATCATCAACTCATTCAAGTTTGTAGATTACGTATATAGCAACTTAGTGGATGTAAAAAACTAGCTATAAGCATAAATGTTGTGGCTAACAACCTCTGATGATGCATATATGGCCTCTTTTGGTGATCTAATGTATGCAACTTGTAGTATTCCATCCCCTTTAGCATGTGATGCGTATGCCGCTTCTCATGATGTAATATATTACTTTTACTTATGGAAGTCTAAAAGGTATTTGTTTTCCTTATGTCATTATGCTTTTTTTGTTATTCTCATTGTGGTCTATGCTCACATGTACTTTTTGTGTTTTTTGAAGCTTAATTTCCCCGTCAGATACAACATATGTGGCCTTTCATTTGATTTCTTTTTACCGGTTATATGGTTAAATTTTAAGCAATTTGTTGTTGTTTAGGTGCTAAGGTTTTGTATTATCATTTGCATGTTTTCCTATGACTTAGTTTCTCATTTAAGGTAATTTTCTTTCGAATCAACTATTGATATTAGATGTATTTTAAGCTTATGTGCGTTATTTTTTATGATCATTTTGTGATTTGGGTTTGCTTTCATTATAACCTTTTTAAAATTCTGTGTTTTAGTTGTGGTTATTATTTGTTTGTGTTTCTGTAAAGCCTTTATTCCTGCTTGAATGTTATGCTAGCATATATGTTGGATCATATGTGGAAGATATGAGGTTGATGCAACCAAAACAACACTTAGAATATTTTGAAGTGCAACTGAAGAAGTCTTCCGAAGACAAAAGCTGCTCTTCCGAAGAGAAGTTGAAGATCTTCTGAAACACAAGTATGAAGAACTTTCGAAGGTAGAACTTAGTCTTCTGAGACTAAGCAGTTCTCCTTCCGAAGTATAAGCATTTAGAAGATCAAAGACAAAAGTCTTCCGAAGAAAGAAGTCTTGAAGACTTGCAGAAGTCTTGGAAGAAGTTGATTCTTCTGAAGTATAAATGGCTTCAGTTAAGCTTCGGAGGAATCAACTATGAACTAGTGGACATAAGTATGGTCCGACACACACTCACTACCAACTCTGATATACTTCATGGCGCTTTCCCACGCCCATGTAGTTGACCATACTTTAATCCACGGTTCACCTTTTATCAGTTAGTACAGTTACCAACTTTGGTTAGTAACAAAAGGTAAGTCATGGACATGTCATGACTACCTAATCTAGGATATTAGTTTATCTTAGATACCTTACTTCTAGCAATGTAGTATTTGTCTAGTTGTAATTTCCAGCTAGTTTTCCAAATATAACTGGCTGTAGATAGTAGTATATATAGTTTCTCATTGTAACTCTCCAAGAAGGAGTGAATGCTTGCAACAAGTCTTGTAACCCTAAGTTGAGAAGTAATATATACAAGTATCTTGAAAACCATTCTTGTGTTCTTTTACTCTATATTATTATCAACTTTGTTAGAGACTCAGCTTCATCATCCGAGTGAGATCAAGTGAGTTTGAGGGATAAAACTTATGTTGAATGACCAACTCCGATCCTGTAATTGGTATCAGATCATTCTAGGCTCTTGATTGTGAGATCTAACCATCCTAAATCATCCTTGTTTCATCACTCTTACTCACTTCACTAAAATGGTTCTTAACAAGAAATCCTCTCAGTCTGAAATGGGAACCATGACCAAGGCTCTGATTATCACACCTGATAATTTTAAAGCCTGATGCAAACGTATTGAAGGCTTCATCAAGTACCAAGATAGTCGAATGTGGAGATCAGTCACTCATGGTCCTTACAAGCCAAAGGTGGCATCCCCGGCCGGTAATAGTGCCATGATAGAGAAAGCTGTTGAAGACTACTCTGATGAAGACTAGAAAAAGATGGACATTGACTGCAAAGCCATGACTATGCTGCTTATAACCATACCAAACTCCATAATGGTAGGCTTTCAGCACTGTGAAACTGCTAAAGATCTATTTGATGCTTTGACGTTGATAGACTCTGGTTCTACTGATTCCAAAGAGTCCAAGAAAGATGTACTGAAGCAACAATTTGAGAACTTCACACACATTGCTGGTGAAACCCTGAGTCAGCAATACTTCATGTAAATGGACTTGATCTTTTCTCTTCAGCCTATGGGAGTAACTCTTGAGAAGAGAGACATTGTAAGAAAGTTCATGAGTGCACTTCCTCATGAATGAACCTTTGACTGTGTCTCAATCAAGAGAACTAAGAATATCAACACTCTCACTATGACTGAACTATATGGAATCCTTGATGGATATCGTATGGAGATGGAAACTTAGAAAGGCCATCAGATGAATAGAAGCTCAAACCTTCCTATCAGCAACGATCTACATGCTGCTGAAGGTTCAAGAACTCCTCAGCCCTAGTTATACCTGAACTATCCCCAATAGCCATCATCCTCTTCTGGACCCTACATTACATTTCCTGAGACACCTACATTACATTTCCTGAGACACCCAGGTCTCAACAAGCTCAACAAAATCCTTTTAGGATAATTGTGCTTTTGTTTCAGAGCACTCTAGAGATTTTCAATTCTGCTTTGATAATCTCAAGTGTTTCAGTCCGAATGATGTGGAATATATGGATATCGTCCAACAGATGGCTCTTTTAACCTACAAAGCAAAGAAGTTCTTTAAGAGAATTGGAAGGCAATTCCCTCAGAACCCAACCAACAGCAAATTTGGGTTTGACAAATCAAAGGCCAAGTGTTACAACTGCAATGAACTTGGTCATTTCGCAAGGGAATGTAAGGCTCCTAAATCCAATCCTGGAGCACCTTAAGCCTCCCAACATCCTGCTACTCCAAAATCTGCTGCCAAGTCAACTTAACAACAAACTGTAGCTGTTGCTGAAAAAGTTGATTGGAGCTTTATGGTGCAAGATGTCACTCCTGCTCAAGCTCTCATGGCTGGAACCAAAGACAGTAAGGTATATGAACATCTTTGTACTCCAGCTTGCATTGCTAAGGTTAAACTGTATTAGGACTATAAAATGGAAGTTAAATCTGATATTGAATCCTTAAATATATTAAAATCTTATTTTAAGAGAGCAGAATCTGACTACAAACTCAAAATTGAAGAGTTAGAGAAAACTGTATTCTCTTTGAAACATGAACACTCAAACTACAGGGTTCAAGTAAAGGATTTAATCTTAAAGTTAACTGAGGCTCAAGCCCAGCTAGTAATAATTGAGGCTAAAGCAAAGAAGTATGCCATTGAAGCGTATAACTTCAACATCATCATTGCATCATCCTCCCACTTAAGGGTGTATTATCAAAACAAAAATGGGTTGTGAACCAATGAAATTGCTCCACCACACTCTTATGTGTTTTTTAGACAGTCAAGATGTGGTACTAATGAGCAAAGGGTTCCAAATACTGACCCACAACCCAATGAGCAAAAGAATGATGCAACAATGGTGACCACCACAGGGAATGATAAGGTAGAAAACCTCATCCATATAGCTGATGATCAACCCTTAACCACCAAAGAAAGAAAGAACAAATTCAAGGCAGTAAGAAAAACTGCCAAGAAGGTTGCTGAGTCAAAGTTGAAAATAGACCCGAAGCGAAAGGGTGTATTCATCTCGGCTGGATTCCAAGTGGTTGGAAATTCTGATCCCGGAAAGAAGTGTAATACCAACACTTCTATCCAGCTGAAGGATCAGAAGTTGAAGGGGAAGATTATTGAAAATGAAAAGAAGTGCAAGAAACAACAGTTCCCATGCCCCATCAAGAATAACATTGAGTGCATAATATGTGGTCTGAATAATCACATGGCTAAAGATTGTTACTACAATCCAGCAAGCACACATTATGCAAACAATGTTAAGAAAGAAGGAGTCAAGGATGGTTTCACATTTGGACCTTACCATATGGTTCAAGTGTTAAGTAAAGGAAAGCTTGTTTCCGAAGCTACGTTGCTTTCGGAAGAAACACATTCTTCCGAAAGGAAAATAGCTTCAGAAGACAAGCCCAAGAGAAAATAAAGAAACAAGATAAATCTTTTGAAACCTTCTGAGAAGAAGACTGCTTTGGAAGAAAAGGTGGTGACAACTTCTTTCGATAAGAAAGAAGCCTCGGAAGCAAGTAATACTGCTCAAGCCTCCACAGGCTCATCTACACAGATCAACCATGGGATGGAATGGAAGATTAGAAAAGATGCTGCAGCCCAAATCTCTTCTTCAAAAACCATAATTGAACCCCCATGCATACATTTTGGTTCAATTATCTCATCTACATTGGAAGAGCCCAAGATCAGTAAGGCTTGGGTTTCCAATAATAACTAATCATTTCACCTTCTATGTAGGGACATCCACATGACAAAAATGGAAATGTTTGGATTGTAGACAGTGGGTGCTCCAGGCACATGACAGGGAACAGATCTCTTCTTCAACAGTTTGAACACTTTGATGGAGGTCCAGTTTGGAGGTGAAGCCGGAGGATACATTTCTGGTAGAGGTAGTGTATCCAATGGTAAGTTGAAAGTTGACAAAGTGAACTTTGTCAAATAGCTTGAACACAATCTCTTAAGTGTTTCTCAATTCTGTGACCAAAAGCATCAGATGCTTTTCATAAAACATGAGTGCATTATCCTCAAACCCGGGATGACAATTCCTCAGGAATTGGTGCTTCTTAGATCTCCTAGGAAAGGGGATATGTACAAGCTGGATATGAACAATGCTTCCCCACTAGGTGAAGTATCATGCTTTCTTTCCAAAGCTAATGGTGATGAGTCAACTTTGTTGCATAAAAGAATGTGTCATGTTAATTTTAAAACCATGAACAAATTGATTAAAAATAACTTGGTACATGGAGTGCCCAAAAAGAAATTTTTCTGTAGAGATAACTGTGTTGCTTGTCTGAAAGGGAAGCAACACAAGGTATCTCATAAATCTAAAGAAGTTAACTCTATCACCACTCCATTACACTTATTGCACATGGATCTATTTGGTCCCACAAGTATAATGAGCATTGGAAGGAAATCATACTGCCTTGTGATTGTTGATGCTTTTACAAGATTTACATGGGTATTCTTTTTAAGAACTAAGGATGAAACTGCTGAAACTTTAAAATCTTTTATTCTTAAAATAGAAAATCAAATTGATCATAAGGTAAAAATTATTAGAAGTGATCAAGGGACTAAGTTTAAGAATGAAGTTCTTGACTCATTCTGTAACTTAAAAGGGATTGCGAGACAATATAGTGCTCTTATAACTCCTCAACAAAATGATGTTGCTGAGAGGAGAAACAGAATACTTATTGAGCCTGTAAGAACTATGTTAGCTGATTCAAAGCTGCCTCTAACTTTCTGGGCAGAGGCAGTCAGCACTACATGCTATGTGCAAAATAGGGTTCTCATTGTTAAGCCCCATGGAAAAACCCTTTATGAGCTATGGAACAAGAGGCCATCGTTCATTGGCTTTCTTAGGTCCTTTGGTAGCAGGTGTACCATACTTAACACAAAAGATAATTTGGCAAAATTTGCTGAAAAATCGGATGATGCTATCTTTGTTGGATATTCCTCAAACTCTATTGCTTATAGAGTATATAACATCAAAAATCAACAATTTAAGGAATCATCTAACATTGTTGTCAATGAGCACACTCCTTGTGTTAAGGGGAATGGCCCTGATCACATTTTTAACTTAGAATTGTTTCCAAACTATTCTAAACCATCTTGTGAGAATGTTTCAGCTAGAATAGGAGCTCAAAATGACTCATATAATGGTCAACTGTTTGAGTTACCCAGACATATTCCAAGTTCTCCAAGAGATCATGAAGATCAAGCTCCCACTATTGGAACTCCTGAAAGCTTGAACATCTCAGGAAACAGTGGAGCTTCAACAAGTTCTCAGCAAACTGAGCCCCAAAACTCATCAGCTGACAACTCCATCATTCAACACCAAGCTAATGAAGACAGTAATCTTGAGGAACAGGCAACTATTGATGCTTCTTCACATCAAAATATCACTGATACTATCACTCATTCATTCAATCAGTCCTCATTGAATGAGTGTGAGACGACAGCTGGAAATGGTACTCAAATTCCTAAGCAAAATTTCTCCAACTTGGATCTATCTATGCAACTAGATATGATTTCCAGGCTCAGGATCCACAACACTTATCCAGCTAAAAACATCATCGGGGATGTCTCAAAAGGTGTGAGAATAAGAGGACAAACTCATAATGGGAATGTTTGCTTGTACTCATGCTTCCTTTGTCAAATGGATCCAAAGAAGGTGGAAGAAGCTCTTAAGGACAACAATTGGGTTGAATTCAAGAGACAAAAGATATGGAACCTATGTCCACTACCACCTGGTCAAGTCCCTCTTGGCATTAAGTGGGTGTTCAGAAACAAAAAGGATGATAGAGGTTTGATCATCAAGAACAAAGCAAGACTTGTAGTTCAAGGAGACACACACGAGGACATGATAGATTACACTGATGTCTTTGCACCTATTGCAAGACTTGATGCTGTGAGAATCTTTCTTGCTTTTGCAGCATCCAAGAACTTTACAGTCTATCAACTTGATGTCAAATGGGTATTTTTGTATGGGGATATCGATGGAGAAGTCTATGTGTGTCAGCCACCAGGATTTGAAGGCCCACAGCACCCCAACTATGTGTGCAAATTAGGGAAAGCTCTTTATGGGCTGCACTAGGCACCAGACACCTAGGATGTGGTATGAGAGACTATCTTAATTTCTTCAGAAGCATGGTTATACCAGAGGCACAATAGACAAAACATTGTTCATTAAGAAGTTTCGGAAGGACATTTTGCTTGTTCAAGTCTATGTTGGTGTCATCATTTTTGGTTACTCAAATGAACAAATGTGCAAATACTTCGAAAGCATTATGAAGAAGAAGTTTGAAATGAGTTTCATGGGAAAAATGGACTTCTTCCTTGGAATTCAAGTGAAGCAGATGGAAGAAGGGTTCTTTTATAAATCAGTCTAAGTATGTTAAGGACATTTTAGATAGATTTGAGATGAAAGATTGTAAGCCAGCCAAGACACCTGTACCCAGAAATCACAATCTTTGTACTGACTCTGAGGGGGAGGATATTGATCAGCTTCAGTACAGGGCAATTATAGGATCTCTGATGTATCTCATAGCAAGTAGACCTGATATCATGTTTGCAACTTGCATCTGTGCAAGATATCAGGCTGCTCCAAAGGTGTCTCACTTAATTGCGGCCTAAGAGAATTCTTAGATACCTCAAAGGAGCTCCCAAGCTGGGTCTCTGGTATCCTATGAATAAAGACTTCAATCTTTACGGTTACACTGATAGTGATTATGGTGGCTGCAACATCAACAAGAAATCTACATCAAGAGGATGTCAATTTCTTAGAGGAAGGATCATCTCCTGGCAATGCAAGAATCAATCATGTGTTTCTATATCAACTGCTGAAGCTGAATACATTACTGCTGCAAGTTGCTATGCTCAGCTGCTATGGATTCAAAATCAAAAGTTAGACTATGGTTTCAACTTCATGGAGACTCCTATCCACATAGACAACAAGAGTGCAATTTCTATTACAGAAAATCCGATCAAGCAATCCAAGACAAAGCACATTGACATCAGGTATCTTTTCATTCGAGATATTCGTGAGAAACATTTGATCAAACTAGTCTTTTCACCTTATCTGTTTGATCTCTTTACCTCCCGTTTAAGAAACCTCCAAATTTCTTTCCCTAATTTCTTTACCTTCAAAAAAGCCCCAAATGTCCACCATCTTCTTCTATAATCTCTCTCAAATTTCTTCAATTCCATAGTACCTTCACAAACAATGGCCTTGGATCCTCAACATAACTAGGTTGCAATCCTTGATTCTTCTAAGGATGCTGACTTTACCCAATCATCATTGTTCTGGCACAATCGACATACTTCACTGCCATCACTGTTAACCCCACTATCTACTCAAAGCACATGGCCGAATTTTGGGCCAATAGTCAAAGCGAAACGCTCAACGATGAAAGGGTTATCAGATCAAGGATCTGCGGGCAGGAAATTATCATTAGTGAAACCACCATCAGGGAGCATCTGGAACTCCACGATGAAAGAGCCCTTATTGAATTTCCTAAGTCTGACTTAGAAGATACCTATATCCAAATGGGATATGGTGGAGATGTGAGCAAGTCTACGGTCTACAAGTTTAACTTCTCCTACAACTGGAAGTTCTTGCTGCACATTGTCCTGCACAACATATCCAACAAGTCAGGGGGTTGGAATCAAATCCCGTATGATCTGGGCTGCCTAGTCCATGGACTGGTAAAGGGCATGTGCTTCAACTACTAAAGATTCATGTTGAACAATCTAAGAGGAAATCTCATCAGGGATCCATTCTATATGTATCCCAAATTCATTCAGCACATAATCAACTATGAGCTGGACCTAGGCAAACTACAATATGAAGACATTCTACCGGTCTCTCACATGAAGCCTGGCATCTTCAAAACACTAAAGAAGGTGTCCACCAACTTTGCTGGAAGGTTCACTGATCTTCTTCTAGGTATGCTTGAGGCAATGGCTCCTGGTGACATCCCTACACACCCAGGTGATGAACCCACACCAGAAATCACCTCTTCAATGCCAATTGTTTCTTCCCACCCAATCAGATTCACCTATACAAGACGCCCCAAACGAACCTTTATCAATCTACTCTGATTGAACAAGTTCCCTCTATTCAAACCAAAAAGGCTAGAGTGGAACTCAAGGCTCCCACTCAGCCAGAGGTCCAACCATCCTCCACCATTGACCTTAATATCAGTGTTGAGCCTCCTTAGTATCAACCTGATGAGCCCACAACCCAAACTAAAAGCCCTCAGTATGAGTCTCAACACTCTCCTGAGCAGCCAAAAAGGGACATCCAAATCTCTGGCTCAATGCCATTAGGTGCTAACCAAGGTCCCGATCATTAGAAATAACTTCTATATCCTTTCTTGACCTATTAACCCGATCTGATGATCTCATGTTTCATCAGGGCCATGATGTTAATCTACGACACCACTCTCTAGATCAACTAAGCCCTAGGGAACCTCTGATTTCTAGCCCACATAAGTTAGACCAAACTGACCTTGAGTCCCACTTGTATGGAGGGGACTCATTTAGACTCAGCTACCACTACTGAAAGTATCTCACTGGACTCTCAGGATAGTGGTAACATTAGTGAGATTGAGTCTACAACAACCTTGCCACTTGATGCCCCTAAAAGAGACATCAGCATGCAAGGGAAACCAGGGCGCCAAGAAACCACATCTGGTAACGATGATGAACATACTAGGTATGTTATCTCATCTCCTTGTGATTCTTTAAAAGAAGATGAGGGAAGTCTGCAACTTATCATCAGAGACCTACTATCTGAAGTCTTAAACCTGGAATCAAAGGTTAACGCTTTAGAATATAGGTATGCCACTCCGTAACTTGAGATTGAAAATCTCAAGGCTCAACTAGCTGAGAAACAGATTGAGAAGTCTGTTAGGCATGTACCAGTTCAGGTTTCTTTAAGTTCTTCCTTTAGCTCATCTACTTCTCAAGATGATGCAACCAAAAAAGGGGAGAATGTACAGAAACAAAGACGTGAGGAACCAAGCTTAGCCATCACAACCTCCCTATCTTCATATTACCCTACACAACAACACCCTGCAACTATCTTCCCTCAGCCTCCTCCCATTACAATTCAAGTGGACCCAAGGATGCTTATTAACCTCAATAGATTTTTAACCAAATTTCTGATAAGCTCCTCCCTTGAACAACCCTCCCTTAATGTTTCAATTGCCTACTTTTGAAAAGCTTCAAAGGTTGAGTACACCACCTACCTATGAGAAGGAAGTTGGTCAACCTAAGGTCCCTATTGAACCTGGGATTGACTTCGAAGGGGAAATAAGGACCAATGGACCAGCAACTAACTCAGTTGGGACAGGTAGTGAAATTCTAATCTCTTCCAAAGCAGAAATTCAAGCTGCTGAAGGAATAATTGAACTATCATATTTCTCTGATGATCTGCTCATCACAGAGGCCATTCTCTACTTAACCTTTGAGATAAACCAGTAAGGACTTCCTCAAAACCCCTCTCTCTCAGATACAACAAGCACCACAAGTTCAACCCCTCTCTGCTCAACCTGAATTCCCTAAGCAAGAATCCCCAAAGGCTGAATCTTCCTCAGATCCTAAAAGAAAAAGGAAGATGACTGCTGAAGAGATTTTTGAGGAGGAAAGTATGGAGAAGCTAAAGAAGAAAGATAGACTTGACACTGGGAAACTGGTGGCTGCAAGCAGCAGCTCAATAGTCTATCAACAATAAGAGGAGAGTGGAGGTAATAGACAGGCTCATCAGCCTGGGAGTGGATAATGAAGAAGTACTCTTACTCCCACTTGATGAGCTTGTGCAGTTGGAAAAGGCCATCCTGCTGCAAAAAGAAGAAGAAGAAGCAGCAAGGTTGGCCATAGAGGAACAGAGGAGGAGAAAGAAAGAAGAGGCTGAGCAAAAAGAGAGAATGGAAAGGATAGTCTTTCTATGCTCAAGAGGCAATTCTCAGGAGGAGCTGACTTCTCAAGAAAATGACACGATCTTGTTTCTTTTTCACAAAGAACAAGATCAAATCAATAAGGAGAGGAAAAGGCTGTAAGAGAAAAGTTGAAAGAGAAGAAGAAGAAGGAGGAAGAAGCCCAACTTGCGGCTGTCAAGAAGTTGCGAGATAAAGCCTGGATGAAAGATTATCCCAGGGCCCATGGCTTCACAAGCAGGCAAGTAGGTCCCATGTCTGAGAAGACCCTACAGCGACATGTCAGTGAAATTAAAGCTAACATTCGCTTAGGAAGAAGGAAGGAGGTACCTCAAGCTCAAGGTGTATAGAGGATGGTACCAAAACCAATAAAACCTGAATCCACACCTTTTCCCTTCCCCACCAAAACTAAACCTTACACCTCTGCACCCACACTATCAGCCTTACCTATACCCTCATCCGTTGCCTCTCAACAACCACCACCAATACCCATCCTAAAACCCAAAACACAACCCAAAACCCAACCATTACCCAAGCCATCCTCTGAACCATCCAAGCCTCTAACCTTAGAAGAATACAAGGAGATCAAGAGAAAGCTCACCAACTGCACAACCTTGAGCGAAATCTCTTGTGAGGAAGAGTCAATTACACTGAAGTTCATTAACGGCTCTTCCTGTTCCCTCACAGGAGATGAATTTCTTGATCTGCCTAGGGGGACACTGGACCAAGCTTTTCAGCTTCTAGCAATTAACTCTAACACTCTCAATGAAGAAGAAAAGAAGTTGAGAAGAAGACTGGTGACTTTGCTAGACACTAGGAAAAGGGACAAACTGTCAAACAAACCCCTTAATCCTCAGAAGCAAATTGTCCAGTGAAGATTTGATGATCCTTCTCACAGCTTTGCTATGGAAAGGAGAATGGTGAAGTCAACAGACTTGACACATCATCTCTACTACACTCAGCAGATTCGATCTTGTTGAGTTAGCAGAGAAACCATTCTCCAACCCCTCCAACTCTCAAGTCTGCTCACATCAGAAACCATCTAAGTAGCCTTCATCTTGCTGAGTTCACAAAGAATGCAAAGAATGAAGAAGAGTTGAAGATGAGAGCAAAAAAAGAAGAAGAGGGTGCAACTGCAAAAGGAAGAACCTTCCTACAAATGGTTGAAGGCCCTTCTTCAGATCCTATAGTTAGATGGGAGTTTGACTACAATTCCTATCAACTAACTCTCTTCAAAGGGCCACAGCAGAGGGTACATGTCATTCAGAGCATTCGACTAGATCTTCTATCTACGAATGACTTGTACAAGCTTCTCACCACCACATCAGGAAAGAACAAGGATATATAGATAAATATCTGCTCTCCCTAGTGTTGAAGACTTTGAGAAGTAGAAGGAAGTGAAGTTTTGGTAGCATCAGCCTAGGTGCAGTTTGTTGGATCATATGTGGAAGATATGAGGCTGGTGTAACCAAAACAACACTTAGAAGATTTTGAAATGCAGCTGAAGAAGTCTTTCGAAGACAAAAGCTGCTCTTTCGAAGACAAGTTGAACATCTTCCGAAACACAAGTATGAAGAACTTCGGAAGGTAGAACTCAGTCTTCCGAGACTAAGCAGTTCTCCTTCCGAAGTATAAGCATTTAGAAGATCAAAGACAAAAGTCTTCCGAAGAAAGAAGTCATGAAGACTTGCAGAAGTCTCGGAAGAAGTTGATTCTTTCAAAGTATAAATGGCTCAGTTAAGCTTCGGAAGAATCAACTATGAACTAGTGGACATAAGTATGGTCTGACTGACACTCACTCCCAACTCTGATATACTGCATGGCACTTTCCCACGCCCATGTAATTGACCATACTTTAGTCCACTGTTCACCTTTTATCAGTTAGTACAATTACCAACTTTGGTTAGTTACAAAAGGTAAGTCATGGACATTTCATGACTACCTAATCTAGGATATTAGTTTATCTTAGACACCTTACTTCTAGCAATGTAGTATTTGTCTAGTTGTAATTTCCAACTGGTTTTCCAAGTATAACTAGTTGTAGATAGTAGTATATATAGTTTCTCATTGTAACTCTCCAATAAGTAGTGAATGCTTGCAACAAGTCTTCTAACCTTGAGTTGAGAAGTTGTAAGGATTACAGAAGAGGCTGATGCACCCAAAACACTCAAGGTGCTTCCTGCATGCATGCACTTTATGCATGGTGAAAGTTACTTCGGAAGTTTTATACACTGCAAAGAAATTACTCTAAGTGTAAAATCTTCCGAAGCCAAAGACCAAATCTTCCGAAGCCAAAGATGAAGTCTTCCGAAGCTTAGAAGACAAAGTCTTCAAAAGCCATAAAGATAGAAGACTGATTTCTTCCGAAGACAGAGAAGACATGCTTTCTCTGATCAACTTTTTCAGAAAGCTGACCAACTTTCCGCTGCCACTCTAAAGACTCACCAACTCACACAAGTTGGTGAAAAGGTCCATGGTTTAGGAAAGTGTAGATTATGGTCTTGAGTCTGTAACTTTCTACTTTATTTACTTTTATTCTTATTGTAATATATTAGGATATGAGCTATGACATGTCATAGTCACTAGTCAAAAGGCAATCTGCCTTTTGACTTTACATTGATCTTGTTGTCTAGATTAGTGTTTTCAGCTGGCCTTTAAAGTATGGCCGGCTGTAGGATGTAGTATAAAGTATCTTAGGTCCTTGTATCTTATTAGTATGCTTTGTAATACTTGTAAAAGAACTTGAGAGGAATATACTTTATCCTTGAAAACCATTCTGTTTTTGTTCTTGGTTCTGTCTTATTTGTGTGCTTGTGTTTCTTAGTATACCTCTAAAGGTTCTAGTTTCCTATTTGATCTGTTAAGTGTTCTAAGTCTCTCCTCATTATGAAACTGATTGCATTAAACCCCTTTAACGGTCCTGCAATTGATTGTAAGATCTTACCATCTTAGATCTCTCAGTTTTCACAAAACACTTAACAACTCAAATGGCAGCTCTCACAAAGGCTGATATGGAAACTAGCACTATGACAAAGTCCCCACTGATCACTCCAGAAGACTTTGATACTTGGTGTCAAAGAATGGAAGGCTTCATCAAGTCACAAGACTCTAGGATGTGGGAATCTATTGTCTCTGTACCTTACATTCCATGCACCTCTTCAGCTGCTGCTGGAGGTGGCATGATACCAAAAGAGGTAGCTGACTTTTCTGAAGAAGATAGAAAGAAGATTGATATCGATCAGAAAGCCATGACTGCCCTCCAAACTGCTCTTCCAAACTCCATTTACAGGGGCTTCAAGAAGTGTAAAACTACTAAGCAGCTATGGGATGCACTGAAGCTCATGTATGAGGGGTCCTCTGAAGCAAAAGAGAACAAAAAGTACCTTTTGAAGTAGCAGTTTGAGAATTTCACCTACAAAATAGGTGAAACCATGACTCAACAATACTTCAGGTATGTTGAGATTGTGGACACTCTAATGGATGTTGGAGTAAATCTTGAAAATAGGGACATTGTAAGGAAGTTCATGTCCTCTCTTCCTAGACAGTGAACCCATTACTGTGTTGTTATCAAGAGGACGAGAACCTCAAGACTCTTACTCTTACAGAGTTGTATGGTATTCTCAATGGCTACCAGATGGAGATGAACATGCAAAATCCATCTGGTAACTCCAGCAATCAGCAGAGTTCAGCCCTTCATGTGGTTGAAAGGGATTGTAGAGAACCACAACATCATCTCATCTGCTACACTAACAACTCACAAAAGGGTCCTTTCATCACCTTCCCTGAGACACCAAGGGAGAGCTACATCCAAGGAAGTCCATTCCAAGAGACAAGCTCTTCTCATGCTTTTGTGTCTGCTGATGAAAGTTTAGGCGAATTTCTCTTCACCCTTGAAGACTTGGACTATATCCATCCAGATGATATGGAGTACATGGAGATAGTCCAGTAGACGGGTCTTCTCACTCACAGAGCCAAAAAGTTCTACAAGAGAATAGGGAGGAAGTTTCCTAGCAATGCAGCCAGTGGAAAGTTTGGACTGGACAAAAGCAAAGTGAAGTGTTTCAACTGTAACCAAATGGAACACTTTGCTAGAGAGTGCAAGGCACCTAGAACTAATAGTGGCCAAGCACAAACCAGACCAAACTACACTCAAGGAGTCACCCAGATTGAGAAGCCAAAGCAGCAAGCTGCAGTTGCTGTTGAAGAAGGAGGCTTTGACTGGAGCTTTCAGGTTGAAGATGCATCTCCAAACCAAGCACTGATGGTAGATCATGATGAAGCCAAGGTATTGGAATATCTTTGTACTCCTGAATGTATTGCTAAAGTTAACAGATAAAGGTCTTACAACTTAGAGATGAGATCTGATCTTAAGTCTTTAAATATCTTAAAATCTGATTTTAAAAGAGCTGAAAATGGGTATAAACTAAAAATAGAAGATTTAGAGAAAACCATTTCCACTCTTAAACATGAACACACAAACTACAGGATCAAATCAAAGATCTCATCACTAAGTTAACTGAATGTCAGGCTGAGCTTGTGATCAGCAAAGCCCAGGTAGAATAATGTGTTCTTGAAGAAAAGACCTACAAGAACATGATATCCTCATCCTTGCATGCCAAAGTTTGTTATCAGAATAAGCAGGGAGTGGATCTACTGAGATAACTCCTCCATACTCATTACTATCTGTAAGGTCTTTAAGGTGTGGAACTTGTGAAGATGAGCTTCCCCTCATAGACCCCATGAGTGAAGAGGATGAAGAAAAGATAGTGAAGGATGGATCTGAGAAGAGTGAGTTAGATCATCCTAAGAAGGGTCACTATTCTCTCAAGGAGAGAAATGCAGTTGGGATGACCAAGTCTAAGAGAAAGAACTTGATCAGAAGAGCCAAGAGAAAGTCCAAGAAAGCTCAAGAGATCAAGGCCACTTTAAACTTTAAGCAGAAACAAGTGTTCATCTCTACAAGATTTGAAGTGGTGAAGGCTGAAGACTCAACTATGAATCCTAGTACTAGGGATTCTAGTTCTTGTCAAACTCATCCCAGCAACAAGAAGAAGGCTGATCAATTATGTACCCCTGCTACACAGCCTGAACCATCCATATCCAACAGCAAGTCACACCCTAAAAGGCTTGCTACTTCATCTGTGAAGATGAAGATGGAGATGGAAAGTGATTAAAATCAGTCTCGCTCTCAAAGGAAAACTCTTAAAAGAATGCACATGGATTGTATCATGTGTGGCAGTACTTCTCATCTGGCTAAGGATTGCATTTACAATCCTAAAAGCACTGTCCACATGATCAAAAAGAAAACTTCTAAGAAGATCAAGAAGAAGCCAGCTTCTGAAGGAAAATCCTTTCCTTTCGGAAGCTCCAAAATGAAGAAGAAGAAAAATGAAAACTTGCCTTCAGAAGAAAAATTGGTCTCGGAAGAAAGGAATGCTTCCGAAGCACTAAAGCCTCCTGCAGTGATAGCAAGATCTTCCGAAGGTCCAGTCTCCAAAACTTCCAAAGTTGTCAAAACTTCTGAAGTGTTGAAGGTCAAGTCTAAGCTTCCAAAGGTGGTGTGGAAGACAAAGAAAGGCCATGTGACTGAAAGTTCTTCATCAACAACAGCTGTTGGTCCACAAAGCTTGAACATAGGATCAATTACTGTTGCATTGTCTTCAGTTGATGTTAATAAGCCCAAGACCAGCATGGCTTGGGTTTCTAAATGTAACTAATCATCTCTTTTTTTGTGTAGGAACAGCTAAAGACCAACAGGAATGTATGGATCATTGACAGTGGCTGTTCTAGGAACATGACAATTAATGGCTATCCACTCCAAAATTTTGAGAAAATTGATGGAGGGCCTGTTGCTTTTTGGGGAGATGCAGGAGGTTACATTACTAGAAGGGGCATGGTCACAAAGGCTACGCTCAGCATTGAGAAGGTAAATTTTGTCAAGGAGCTAGGATACAATCTATTGAATGTATCCTAATTTTGTGATCAAAGACACAACATGCTTTTTACTGAGCATGAGTGCATTATTATCAAGCCCGGGGTGGTCATTCCTGAGCACATACTACTCAGAGCCCAAGGAAAAGGAACGTGTAGATGATGGACTTGCAGAAAACTTCCCTTTCAGGAGAAGTGTCTTGCTTTCTGTCTAAAGCATATAGTGATGAGTCTTTTCTCTGGCATAAAAGAATGTGCCATGTAAACTTTAAAAACATGAATAAATTAATTAAGAATGATTTGGTAACTGGAATGCCAAAGAAAGAGTTTACAAGTGATGATCATTGTGTTGCAAGCCTGAAAGGGAAGTAACACAAAGTATCTCACAAGCCAAAGGAAAGAAATTCCATCACTACTCCCCTACACTTGTTACATATGGATCTTTTTGGCCCCACCAATGTAATGAGTCTAGGAAGGACCTCATATTGTTTAGTGATCACAAATAATTTCACCAGATTTACTTGGGTCTTTTTCCTTAGAACTAAGGATGAGACTCCAGAAATCTTGAAGAATTTCATTCTGAAGATTAAGAATCAATCTGATCACAAGGTCAAGATCATAAGATATGATCAAGGAACTGAATTTAAGAACCAAAGCCTTGATACATTTTGTGATGAAAAGGGTATTACAAGACAATATAGTGCTGTCAGGACTCCTCAGCAAAATAGTGTTGCTAAGAGGAGAAACAAGAAACTAATTGAAGCTGCAAGAACCATGTTGTCTGACTCTAAACTGCCTATCACCTTCTGGGCAGAAGCAGTGAACACTACTTGCTATATGTAGAACAGAGTTTTAGTAGTTAACACTCATGGTAAGACTCCTTATGAACTGTGGCACAAAAGTAGACCTTTCATTGGTTTCCTCAGATTATTTGGATGTCCCTGCACAATCTTGAATACAAAAGATCAGATAGCCAAATTTAATGAGAAATCAGATGATGGATACTTTATTGGATACTCTTCTCAAGCTAAGGCTTATAGAGTATACAATCTTAGAACTAGAGTAGTTGAGGAGGCAGCCAATGTGACTTTCAATGAACACACTCCGTGTGTGAGAGGTTCTGGTCCAGATTGGCTGTTTGATCTTGATTTAGTTACTAAATGTTTTAACAAGTCTTGTGAGGATGTTTCAGGATCTATAGGTACCTTATCAACAGAAGATCCTGACCCAAGATTTGAGCTGAGAAGACCTTCAAATCAAACTACTTCAGCTCCAGTGGTAACAAATTCTGTAGATGGAGCTCCTATCAGCACAACCATGACAAATCCAGCTGATACATCTGAGGTGCCTTCAAATTCCAGCTTAGAGGCTCAAAACTTAAAGGAGGGAGCTTCAAATGTAGAAGGAAGTAGTAGTGGTGACAGTGATCAAGAATTTCTTGATGCTGACAATCACTCCATGAAGGACAACATCAATGATGTTACACACTTATTGGATCAAGTCTCTCTTGATAGGTGTGCTAATATGGTGGGAGATTCTTCACTTCCTGATCAAAATTTTTCAAATTTAGATCTCTCAAATCAACTTGCTGTGATCCCTCAACTTAGGATGCACAAGTCTCATCCCACCACCAACATCATTAGAGATGTTGAAAAGGGAGTAAGAACAAATGGATAAACCCATGACAAAAATGTTTGTCTCTACTCTTGTTTCCTATCCTAAGTAGAGCCAAAGAAAGTTGAGGAGGCTCTAAAGGATGGAAGTTGGGGTGAAGCTATGTAGGAGGAGTTGCTTCAATTCAAAAGGCAAAAGGTTTGGAACCTATGTCCTCTTCCTTCAGGGAAGACTACCATAGGAACCAAGTGGGTGTTTAGAAACAAGAAGGATGATAGAGGACTTGTCATCAAAAATGAGGCAAGACTAGTTGTTCAAGGATATACTCAAGAGGAAGGGATTATTACACTGATGTCTTTGCTCCAGTAGCAAGACTTGAAGCTATTAGGAAATTCCTAGCTTTTGCTGCAACCAAGAATTTCAAGGTCTACCAACTTGATGTGAAATGTGCTTTCTTATATAGGGTGATTGATGAAGAGGTGTATGTCAAACAACCACCTGGCTTTACAGATCCAGATCATCCTGATTATGTCTGCAAGCTTGATAAAGCTCTTTATGGGCTGCATCAAGCTCCAAGGAAGTGGTATGAGACTCTATCTCAGTACCTATGTCAATATGGATACAGAAGGGGTACTATAGATGGAACTCTCTTCATCAAAGGAACAGGAAATGACTTAATGCTGGTTCAAGTTTATGTAGATGACATTATCTTTGTGTCAACTAATCCAAAGCTCTGCAAGGACTTTGAGAAGCTGATGAAGAATAGATTTGAAATAAGTGCCATGGGAGAACTCAATTTCTTTCTAGGAATTCAAGTGAAGCAGGTTGACAATGGCATCTTCATAAGTCAGTCAAAGTATGTTCAGGACATACTAACAAGATTCAGCATGACTGACTGCAAGGTTGCAAAGACACCCATAGCAAGAAACCACTCCCTTGTACCTGATCTTAAGGGGGAGTGTGTGGATGAGCATCTCTATAGGGCTATGATTGGGTCTCTTATGTACCTGATCCTGAACAAGAGGAACAAACTCAGATAGACAAAACACAAGAAAGGCAGAAAATGATAGCCTAAAAGAAAGATGAGAGAGGAGGTTGCCAAAACAAGAGCCACCATCAGAGCACAAGAAAAGAAGTCTACCGACAGACTAAAGATGGTGAGCTTCTTGAAGCTGTATGGGTTCTCCGGAAGGAGACTTGGTCCTATGTCTCTATCCACAATGGATGAGCACATTAGAAGGATCAAGCAGAAGATAAAGGAAGGTCAGCTTGTTGACTTGCATTTTCCACCAAGTCCAGCTGTACCTGAAGTTGAGGTGAAGGTTGAACCACAAGAGACAACACAACCTGAACCTGAAGCTACATCCAAGCCAACTTCATCTTCTGACCCGCAGGGTTCTGAACCCCTTCTTCTGAACAAATGGGGGATAACGACCTAACTGAGGAGAATAAAGAAAGCACAACTGGCACTGCAGGCCACTCTCCTCAGTTGAAATACAGAAAGAGGAAAAGGATGGCCATTAGAAGGGACCAGAAGAAGAAAAAGAAGTCCAAGGCATCCACCTCAGTACCTCAGGATGAATCATAGCATCCTGAGGAAGTGCAACAAGAGGCTGCTCAATCAACTCTAATTTATATAGAGCCTCTTGCATGAGGAAGACCCATCCTATCCTAGACATTTGCTGCAAATCCAGACAGATGGTATGTCATCAGAGATCAAGGTGGTCAAGATGTCTATCTCTCACAGGACATACTTGATCTACCTCTACATGATCTCTTTGATATGAGAAGATACTATGAAGGTCTAAAGGATCCAGATAATTTGATGAAGAAAGGAATGCTTCTGATCCTAATAAGGACTATCAACTACTGAAGAACTTCTTTGTTTTGATAGCATCAGCCTAGGGGGAGTATGTAAGGATTACAGAAGAGGCTGATGCACCCAAAACACTCAAGGTGCTTCCTGCATGCATGCATTTTGTGCATGGTGAAAGTTATTTCGGAAGTTTTACACACCGCAAAGAAATTACTCTAAGTGTAAAATCTTCCGAAGCCAAAGACCAAATCTTACGAAGCCAAAGATGAAGTCTTCCGAAGCTTAGAAGACAAAGTCTTCCGTAGCCATGAAGATAGAAGACTGTTTTCTTCCGAAGACAGAGAAGAAATGCTTTCTTTGATCAACTTTTTTAGAAAGCTAACCAACTTTCTGCTACCACTCTGAAGACTCACCAACTTACACAAGTTGGTGAAAAGTTCCATGCTTTAGGAAAGTGTAGATTATGGTCTTGAGTCTGTAACTTTCTACTTTATGTACTTTTATCCTTTTTGTAATATATTAGGATGTGAGCTATGGCATATCATAGTCACTAGTCAAAAGGCAATCTGCCTTTTGACTTTACATTGATCTTGTTGTCTAGATTAGTATTTCCAGCCGGCCATAATGGCCGGCTGTAGGATGTAGTATAAAGTATCTCAGGTCCTTGTATCTTATTCGTATGCTTTGTAACACTTGTAAAAGAACATGAGAGCAATATACTTTATCCTTGAAAACCATTCTGTTGTTGTTCTTGGTTTTGTCTCATTTGTTTGCTTGTGTTTCTTAGTATCACTCTAAAGGTTCTAGTTCCCTATTTGATCTGTTAAGTGTTTTAAGTCTTTCTTCATTGTGAAACTGGTTGCATTGAACCCCTTCAACGGTTGCAGATGTAATATATACAAGTATCTTAAAAACCATTCTTGCGTTCTTTTACTTACTATATTATTATCAACTTAGTTAGAGACTATGCTTCATTATCCGAGTGAGATCAAGTGAGTTTGAGAGATAAAACTTGTGTTGAGTGACCAACTCCGATCCTATAATATATGCATAACTCATTAAATTCTTTTAACTTTTGGAAATGTTTTTTACATTCTTGAGTTAAAGTTATGTTGTTTTTGGACCGAAGAACAAAAAATTAGCTTTAGGTTTCACGTTAGTAATACTAGCAACAACTACATAATAATATATAGGTTACCCTGACGTAACGCGAGGGTAGCCTCACTAGTTATAATAAATAGTTACTATGTATAAATGTTTGTCTTTTGATACTTTTTATGTAGTATTTGTTCAGAAAAACATTAATACTTTTTATTTTAATTTTCAGATCTTCAAGCCTAATTTATTTTAGAATTAGGTTATGTTCTCGTTTATTGCACGTTTTGTATAAACAAATATTAAGTAGTTAATAATGAAAATTTATAAATTATAAAACAATATCTTGAGATATGATATTGTTGAAATTACGTACGATTAATGACTTTGAATAATAAAACAACGATATCATTTGTTAAACTTTTATTTTTTTTTTCATTTTTAAAAGTATGTTTTAAACAATAAATGTTTTTGAAAATGCTATTTTTAAAATTTTTCTTATGAAAAGTTTGAATTTTAAGCATCTTTTTGTTCATAAAACAAATTTATTTTTTTTAAACACAAGGTTTAAAAGATTTCTTATTTTAATTTTTTTTATTTTTTAAAAAAGTTTCTTATTTTATAAAAAAGTTGTTTATTTAAAAATTATATTTATAGAAAGATCACTTTTTTAATTTATATAAAAAATTAATCTTAAAATGAATAAAATAATATTATTAGTAGTTAATATAATTATTTATTAGGAGAGACAAAATGAAAAAAAAATTATGAGTACTATAATGACGCAATGTGTCACCAAAAAATATTCTTTTATTAGTATAGACTGATTTCAATCGCTATCTCATGGTTGTTCAGCATCATTCAATTATATTTATATATGAAGTTTATTAATTTCATAATAAATTATATTTGTACATGATATATTTTTCTATTTATATATTTATCCAATGATATTTATTTTGATAATGTATAAATAGTGAAGAAGATGCATAACTTTTTCGAATTTGATATATATACTTGTGTCAGTTTATGCACTTTGTGCTGTTGTAACTACCAAAATTTATAATATAATATTAATAACATTTGATAAACTTTGAAAATTATTTTTGGAAGATAAATTGATAAAAATAATGTTTAAATTAGTAACAAGAGAAAAACATATAAATCTGTCACTGTAAATCAAGATGTTATTGAAAAAAACCATTACAATGAAAGACTGAAATGAGGCTGAATCATTAGTTAAAAGAAGTTATCATTAATGAAATTTTAGCGCACTTTTAATTTTAATGTAGTAATTAATGAATGATTAAAATAGTCATTAATGATTGTAGTATAGGATGTTATAGAGTAGGGTGTAATAGCAACACCCTATTTTTGTTAAATCTCCATTTCCTTAAAAGATTTGTACATGATTATATTTTAATTCTTTCAGAACTAGTAAAGATTACGAGAATTATTATAACGATTGATTGATATAGTTTTTAAGGGTAATAAGTTAATTTTTATATTTATTTAATAGTTGTGTTTTTGTTTTTAACTTGTTTAATGTAGGAAGTTTTCAAAATAAAATTGACTATATTACAATCCCAATGGACCTAGGCTGCATCTCCATCAAATCTTCACCTTTAAACAAAATCAATTGCAATGATGATGTCGCATACAGCTAGAAGATGAAAATGACGATGAATCGAAGATGATGGCGTTGTTGAAGATGACGATGACCGTGCAAAATGTTTTAGTTTTAATGTTTCGGACACCTGCTGCAATCAAGTATTGATTTTTTATATTTAACTTTTGTTTGCTCTTGTAGCTATTAGTTTTACTAATGGACAACAAACTCATGTCCCTTGGTAGAAGATTACAAATGAAGCATTATGTGTTCTTCTTTTGATAAAATTCACGATGAAAACAATATTCAATATCATAAAAATATACGAGAATGAAGAACTCAAAGTCAGACATGTTTTGAGTGATCTTTAAGAGTTTTAATGTGTTTTATTAAGGCTTGTTCTTGATTCTTTTAATGATGACCACGACGATGAAGAGGATGTCGTTGATGAAGCTATCTTGTGGATAATACTATTTGGTTTCATTCTTGATGTATTGATTTGGGTTTTGAGAATTTAGAATTTTTTGAAACTTTTGAAAATTATAAAGTTGGAGCGCTTACATATATTATACAACCTTACGTATACGTAATAATGCAAATGTGCTTGTAACTTTTTTTTACATATACATAAAAGTATATGTAAACTTGTCTACATATACATAATAATATGTTTAATATTTAATCATGTATATTTAAATCACAGTTATATCAATGAAATCATGGTTATTGTTTTTAGTTTGGTTTATAATTCTCATTACATACATTTAAATTTGATACACTAACTGACATGTATGTGAACTCCATATCGTTAAGAAATGTCTGTCAAAGTACACCGGATTACATATAAGTAAATCGCTTGAGTTCATTCAACATCCAACAAAATGATGTATATTGTAACGCCCCTAAATGTCGAAGCGTGCAACTTAGTAATAATGGGTTAAGTTAGGGGTTATATATATAATAGAAAAACAAGATTTTGGGCCAAATTACCTTATGGGCTAAAGGTTTGATGGGTTTAAGGGCCTATAACCACCCATTAAACACCCATAATCGGCCACATTCTTCCCTACTTGCAACCTAAGCCACCAACATTCTAGATAGAGAGTAGAGAGAGAAAGTGGAAAAAAATAAAAGATTTCAAGTTTTATTGACTCAAGAATTGAAGATCTAAGTATTGGTGCATCAAGGAAAGAGCAAGAAATCCAGGTAAGAATCACCATCCAAGCAACTCTTTAGAACAGATTCGAATTCTAGGGTTTTGGGTTTTGAAAAGTTGCAAAGCTACACATAAAGGTCATATTTTTACGTATGAAATCATATAAAAAGCTTAGATATAGTTTCATGGTTGAAAAACTAATGGTTTGGACATAAAAAGTTGAGATTTTGGGTTAAAAACGAGCTGGTTCGTCACTTTTATATGTCCAGCGAAACTACCGGTTCTTCCTGCGAAACTAAGACAATCTCCTTATAGGTAGACCTGTAGATATAGCGAATCTAGGAAATTCTAATGAAAGCTAGGCGATTCTGGAAGAGAAACTGGTAGCGAAACTGCATGCGAAATTGCTGCCGAAATTGTGTAGAAAATGACCTATTTGTACGTTAATTTATATGCAGACCGTGTGCCACGATCCTAGCTTAGACTTGAAGTTGCTTACTGACAAGGTGAGTTCTAGATCCCTCTTATTTACACGTTTTCAATGTTTCGGGGGCGATATGCATTCTAAATATATGATTTTTATGGCAAAGATTTAAAGAGGTTTTAACAAGAAAATAGAAGTTTCTATAACAAATTATGCTAGCCCTTTGGACAACAGGGGCATTGCTCCTTGGACCCCACTAGGGGCTGCTGCCCCTAGAACCCCGCTATTAGAGGCTACCGCCCCCGAACCCCCACTGTCTTGTGGACGGTCGGTTATATTGTTTATATTCCTTTGTTGAAGAATGTGAATATATGGACTATGAGTTGATTCTTAGCATGTATATGTATATGTATAACTAAAGATGAAAGTGAAACCTAAAGAAATGTTATTGAGCTCATAACAATGTATCATTGCTAAAGCAAAGTCTTGCAAGCAAAGGATAAAGGAGAGTTGCATTTGTTGTGCTCTCATGAATAAAGTAAATTCTTGTGTTCATCACAAGTATGGATAAAGTAAAGCCTTGTGTTCATCACAAGCTGGGGTCTGGCCTTTGGGTAGATCCCGAGACATAGTATCTGGGAATTGACGGATAAAGGAGAGTAATATATAATAAACAAGCAAAAGCCTTAAAGATAAAGTACTGATAAAGTGAGAGTCTGTGATGTTTGTTCTTGGGATGACCACTTTGGAATGATAAAGTTAACATATCATACTAAAAGATTATCTGATAAGTAAACCTAGAACTCACTCAGCGAAGCTGACTTTTGTATGTATAGTAGTTTGACACGTGAGCTGTTGGGCTTAGAAGGATGGGGGCATGGATCCAAAGCTTCTTGGCAATTGAAGACCGGCATCCCAAATCTTGGAAGATTGTTAAACACTCTTTTAAGACTCGCTTGATGTATTTACGTCGATAATGTTAGTGTTTTCTTTGAATTATGTTATGAAGAGTTTGAATTAAAGTAAAATCCGATGCAATGTTTACTTGAATAAATGCTTTAAATCTTTGATATGCTATGAATGACCAACTATGAGGCTTCCTGGAATCAGGGCCTTACATATATGTTACCTGTTATCATATATTTAAATTAAGGTACACTATTTGTTGTACATTTGTTAAAAACACCAATTTGATCTAGGTGTTACTTTACATATATGTAAATTATACAATTCACAATCTAATGCATATAATTCATACAACTTGATTCGATGCATATATGTTTAAATGGTTTTTTAGCTAATAAAATCTAGCAATGAATGTGAGAGGAGTAAAATACGGGATCTTTCCTATTTTTAGGGGTTTCCAAAAAAACATAATGGTCTTATTTTACTAATATACCCTTATTAGTTTAATTATAAAAATTATTTAAAATATTGATTTATATTATTACCCTTTTTAATCTTAACCATAGATTAGTATAATTAAATGTTAGCAAGAGTTTTGTGAGTTCTTATATTAATAGGAGTCTCGTAAATAACCTAACCTTATATTTAGAATTGTTTACAAGCAACTTAAAAAAATTTATAAGAAAAATAATTTTAAAATAATATAGGGTATTTAACAATTTGATTTTCAAGTTATATAGTCTATTTATTTTGATATTTATTCGGTCCTAACCAAAAACCGAATCGAACCATACCAATCTTACTAATTTCCTAATCGAACCGAATAACAAAATAAAAGTTTGGTTGGTTTTCTTGATTACTCGATTAGGTTAAGACAATACTGAATTCGGTACAGTTAAGTTTTCTATTTAAAAATTAATTATGAAAGGCTAAAAGAATTTCTATTTAAAAAAATTAGAAAAAGTAGTTAAACAAGGGACGAGAAACAATTATAAACACTTTATATAAATTATGGCAAACAAATTTCTTTCTTGAATTTATTAGAAAGGGACAAAAAAGCAGTTAAACCTTTATAAGTTGCATAAAAAATACACATCTATTAAAAATAATTAAAACATAATAGTGTATAAATCTTTTAAAAAACTGAAAATATTAAACAAAGATTAAAAGCATTTCAATTTAACAAACATATTAGGAAAAAAAAGTTAAAGTGTACGTAAATAAGCAAATTAAAACAACATTAAATGACCTTTTTATAAAAGATGACAAACTAAACAAATCTGTTTATTTTAAAAAAAATGTTTTTTTAACTTTATTAAATAACACTATCTTAAATAGAATATGAATAAGAAAAACTAAATTTTCCAACACCATATATTACTTTGATAAATAATTTTTAAATCACCCATTTTGTTAATAAAATTTTTAACTACATATTTTTGAAAAAAAAAACTCTTCACTCTCTTTATCTTACAAATAGTAATCATTCCTTATGTGTAAAAAATTAATAAGTGAGATGAACCTTTTATGTAACACCTAGACATTTCAGATGATAATAATAATAATAATAATAATAATAATAATAATAATAATAATAATAATAATAATAATAATAATAATAATAATAACAACAACAACAGTAGTAGTATTAATAATATTACTTGTAGGACCGTTGAAGGGAGGTCAATACAACCAGTCTCACAATGAGAAAAGAGTTAGAACACTTAACAGATCAAATAGTAAACTGGAACAATACTATGATGCTATGAGAACACAAGCAAACAATAAGACAGAACTAAGAACAACAACTAAATATGGTTTTTCAAGGAATAAGTATATTGCTCTCAAGTTCTTTTACAAGTGTTACAAAAACATAAAATAAGATACAAGGACCTGAGATACTTTATACTATATCCAATAGCCGGCCATACTTTGAAGGCCAGCTTGGAAACACTAATCAAGACAACAAGATCAATGTGACTAGTGACTATGACATGCCATAGCTCACATCCTAATATATTACAAAAAAGATAAAAGTACATAAAGTAGAAAGTTGCGGACACAAAACCATAATCTACAGTTTACTAAAGCATGGACCTTTTGACCAACTTATGAAAGTTGGTGAGTCATCAGAGTGGCAGTGAAAAGTTGGTCAACTTTCTGAAAAAATAGATCAGAGAAAGCATTTCTTCTCTGTCTTCGGAAGAAATCAGTCTTCTGTCTTGATGGCTTCGGAAGACTTTGTCTTCTAAGCTTCGGAAGACTTCATCTATGGCTTCGGAAGATTTGGGCTTTGGATTCGGAAGATTTTACACTTGGAATATTTTTTCTGTGCAGAGCGTAAAACTTCAGAAGCAACTTCTACTTTGTACAAAGTGCATGCATGTTGGAAGCACTTTGATTGTTTTGGGTGCATCAGCTTTTCTTTAATCCTTACATTACTAGTAGTAATAGTAATAGTAGTTATAGCAATAGGAGAAGTTGTAGCACCGGCAACAACAACGTCAATGATACTGGCACCAACATCACCACCATCAACACCAGTAGTATATACTTTTGTCATGTATGTTTTTATTCTAAGAATCAACTTGGTGGACATGAAGGTTATGATAAATAATAAACAATATTTTTTTGTTTCGGTATTAAGGGTTAAGATGTATCTATAGATTTTAATAAAGCAAGCTTTCTAAAGCCACATGTCCATCATTTAAGCCATATAAGTGCCATGTGGAAGCCTCTTATCACTTAATTGTAGCTAAATCCCGCCTAAAATATACAAGAAAAAAAACACAAATCTTTTAACCCATGGACTACACCCGGTTTCATCCAAGTGCGTATCATTTTTCTTCCTTCCACATAAACCTTATAGCCACCATCCATGAAAACTATTCCAATCCTAAGAATCACGATCGCTTCAATGTTGCAGATCTAAGGAGTTTTCGAAGGCTTAATCCACAATATTTGTTCAGAAATCGATATACCAAGGTTAGATTCTTCACTTAACATTTCAAATTCTTATCTTCTTCCTTCGACAGATACACTAGACCCACCATCGACGGAACTTCTTTTCTCTTTAATCGTAATCTTTTGAATGGTTTCTGTTGATAATTGATAAAATAGTTCCAGATCTAAGGATTTCAATCCACAATTCACTTAAGATTTCAATATATTCTTTTCTTCCTTCGACAAAAACCTTAGACCCAAACAAGTGTTGTTTGGTATATTTTGTTGATAATCGATTAAGTTTCTACATCGTTTAACAATTGTAAGATTTCTTATATTTTGATTAAGTTTCTACATTTGATTTGAACGGGGGCTCCAATTACAAAATCTTCTACTGTAATAGGTATTCAGTTGCTTAAATTTTATTTTTTTATTTGAACTTGGGCTCCGACTTCCTTACTGTGTTCATATTCATTTCCATCATTCATTTAGTACCTGTATGTTTCTTGGTTTTTAATATGTTTTATGTTCTTAGTTAATGCTTGATTAAACCAGTACTTTATTGCCTGCTCTATTTAGCATTGTTATTTGTCTATTTTATGTCTTGTTATTTGTCTATTTTATGTCCTTGTCTATTTTTAAAAGGGATCTCTTTATATTGTAGTATGAAATAGTGGATATTTTGTAGCATTAAACTATTGGGTTCAGTGGTAACTTGGTTAGGTTTATTTTTTCAAAACGTTTTTGATAATTTTAATCGTATTAATAATTTTTAACGCAGCGGAGTAAAAATAAAATACTAAAAGTGAACCCGATAGGTTCTGGGTTACAAACAATACAAATTCATAATAATATAAATGTACTAATGAGATATAATATATTTTGGTGGTTAATAATTAACCGTTTAAGACACCGAGGTACAACGATTAATAGCTAGATTAACAAACACATAAACAAGAACACGGTGGTCGCGGCTTTAAGAGGCGCGGTCCACGGTTGCAATTGGATCTTCACAGTGATCGCACAACCAACCAAGAAAGATTCCGGAAATTGGTGTGATGACCTGCGATGGTTGCCGGCTGAAAAAACGGCAAGAGCCGCTGAACAAACGACAAGAGCGGCAACGATGGTTTTCCTTGGTTGTATGATATGCCTTTAAAGAGAACAATTAAAAATTGTTCTTCACATATTCACCCGTACGTGGGGTTCAAAAATCAATATATATATATATATATATATATATATATACACACATATTATATTATTAGGTTTTAAAACCTAATTAATCATTTAATTAACATTAATCTACTCGCGGGCCCCAGGCCCGGTTAAACTAATGTAAGCCCACGTGCATATAACCGAAAACCGAACCTAACCCTTTAACTATTAAACGTTTGATTAAATAATTTATAACTTTTATAAATTATTATGACCTGACAACAGATATTTACCAGTTAATCAAGTTATGTGGTTTTACAAATCATTGCCCAAGGTGTAACTCATTCTGGTCATTGCTCAGTTGGCAATGTGACGAATCGAACCCATACATAATCCAACAAACTCCCACTTGTACGGTATTCGATTAAATCTTAACGTAGACAGTCAGTGGCGCTCTAGCTGCACATGGCTGCCCCAACAAGATATGACACTTTAAATTTATTAACCAAAATATCTTGTTTTAGTAGCACCTTACTTTAAGAAGATAATGGACTTATGATAATTATAGTCATTTATCCTTTCTGTAAAAGACATCAATTGAGTCATTGAGATTGATTCTCATATGAAGCTCAATCATTATCGTTCTCGATCCATATTCAAAATGGTCCAATCGAACACACAGTCAGTTTGGGTGAGCCCTCACACTTCACCGGTTTGAATTAAAGAGGGTGCCACGATGTCTAACTGTTACATATAAGGTAAGAGTATAGAATCCCTTATTGACTACATACAACTCCCACTGAACTTCAGAATTATTCCTAGCCAAAGCCTTTATAACTGGTAGTTACGCGACAGCGGTTGACAGTTATCAAAGAATAACCCTTGGTAAACGAAAGTTCTAGTATGCATCTCAGGTTAGAGGATAAAATGAGTATACCAATATCAAAGCATCTTATAATGAAGATGGTTTGTGGCGAGTTACATCCAACGTCATTCATAATAAGGTGTGTGAATTTAGAAGTCAACTCTTTGAGTCTAAATTCAGAATAGTCTTAATTCAGAATTGTTCCCACAAGTCTGACCGACTATCGATAATTTAGAATACAATATTCATGGATTAAACGTATTAAAATCGAACACAGTTATAAGATTCATAATTGCATTTAAATAAGTAAATCAAAATGAATTCAAAATTATAACTAGTAAATGTTCGCACATCCAAATACTAAATCAAAACATATCACTAGCTAATCTAAGCCCGATCGCATCCCTATGCTGATCATGCTTGTCTTGAGTCATGGGCTTAGTGAACGGGTCTGCTAGGTTTTGATCTATGTCTATTTTGCTTATCATGATGTCTCCCTATTTCACTATGTCCTGTATATAGTGAAAGAAACTTCCTCTAAATGTGCTTAGCCCTGTTATGAGATCTGGGCTCTTTGGCTTGAGCAATAGCACTTGTGTTATCACAAAATATCTCGATTGGTTGCTGAATACTTGGAACCACGTCGAGATCGGCTATGAACTTCTTCATCCAAGCAGCTTCCATTGCAGCATCAGATGCCGTAATGTATTCAGATTCAATAATGGAATCTGCCACCACACTCTGCTTGGAACTTTTCCAGGAGATGGCTCCACCATTGAGTGTGAATACAAAACCAAATTGTGAGCGAGAGTCATCTCGGTCAGTTTGAAAACTAGCATCAGTGTAACACCTTACGGTGAGTTGTTCTTCAACTCTTCCAAATATTAAGAACATGTCTTTAGTTCTTCTCAAGTACTTCAGAATGTTCTTAATTGTAGTCCAATGGGCAAAACCAAGGTTCTACTGATAACGGCCGGTAATGCTTAAAGCATACGAGACGTTAGGTCTAGTGTACAACATAGCATACATGATAGAACCAATTGCTAAAGCATATGGAACCTTTTCCATTCGTTTAATATCAATGTCCGTTGAAGGAGATTGCGACTTGTTCAACATAGTACCTTTAGTCATAGGAACGCCTGCTTTCTTAGAGTTTTCCATCTTAAAGCGTGTCATCATTTTGTCTATGTATGTGCTTTGACTAAGCCCTAGAAGCCGCGTAGTTCCATCACTATAGATCTTGATTCCTAGAATATAAGTAGCTTCTCCAAGATCATTCATTGCAAAACAAGCTTCCAACCATTGTTTAACTTTGTTAAGCATAGGGATGTTGTTTCCAATGATCAGTATATCATCCACATACAATATGAGGAATCATATAATGCTCCCACTAGCCTTTTTGTAGACACAAGGCTTATCTTCACTTTTGACAAAACCAAATTCCACGATTCTCTAATCAAAATAAAGATTTCAGCTACGAGATGCCTGTTTAAGTCCATAAATAGACTTATTTAGTTTTCACACCCTATTTGGATATTTTGGATCAACAAAACCATCAGGCTGAACCATATAGACATCATCAGAGAGATGTCCATTTAGAAAAGCTGTTTGACATCCATTTGCCATATCTCGTAATCATATTACACATTTATGGCAAGTAATATCCTAATTGATTTTATCATAGCAATGGGCGAGAAAGTTTCATCATAGTCCAAACCTTGAATTTAAGTGAAACCCTTCGCTACTAGTCGTGCTTTATAGGTGTGTACATTTCCATGCGTGTCACTTTTTCTCTTGAAAATCCATTTGCTCCCTACTGCCCCATGAACCAGGGGGTAGCTCAACCAAGTCCCAGACTTGATTGTCATGCATAGATTGCATCTCGGCGTTCATGGCATCTAGCCATTTCACAGATTCCGAATCTGAGATAACAGACTTGTAGTTAGTAGGTTTATCACTAGAATCAGCTACTACTAGAACCTCGAGACCCTCCAAATTCCAAAGATAGATGTCAGGTTCTTTACAAGTTCTGTTACTTCTGCGAACGCTTGTGTTTATGTCTGGATCAGGAACAATTTTTTGTTGTTCAGATGCACCGACTTCATTAGCGTTTGTTTGTGGTTCTCGAATTTCTTCAAGATCCACCATATTACTTCCAGTTCTTCGATCAAGAAACTCTTTCTTGAGGAAATGTGACTTCCTTTTGATTGAAATCATATTTGCATCAGGATGGAAAAAGTAATATCAGCTTCTGTTATAGTATCCGACGAAAATAACTTTTACGCCCCGAGGATCTAGCTTGTCATCAGACTTGCTGGTGACATAAGCATCACATCCCCATACTCTAAAATAAGACAAATTGGGTTTAGACCCATGCCATATCTCAAATGGGGTTTTGTATACCTTCTTAGTCGGTGCCAGATTGACAAGGTGGGCTGCGGTCATAAGAGCATAACTCCAAAAGGAGTGAGGTAAGTTAGTTCTACACATCATAGATCGAACCATATTAAGTAGGGTTCGATTTCTCCTCTCGCTCACGCCATTAACTTGGGGTGTGCCGGGAGGAGTGAACTATAAAACAAACCCATGTTCCTTTAAATGATTAGTGAACTCTTAGCTTAGGTATTCTCTACCTCAATCTGATCAAAGTACCTTTAAAGTCTTACCAAGTTAGTTTTCTACTTTGTTTTGAAACTCTTTGAACTTTTCAAAAGTTTCATGTTTATGCTTTATAAGGTAGACATAGGCGTATCGACTATAATCGTCAATAAACGTAACGAAGTATCTTTCATGATTTCTAGACATGGTTCTAAAATGACCACATACATCCGAATGTATAAGTGCTAAAAGATCCTTGGTCCGTTCACCAAATGAGTGAAAGGATCCTTTGTGAGTTTGCCAGCTAAGCAAGATTCGCATTCATTAAAGAATTCATGTCCTGTGGATTCAAAAAACCCTTTGGACTGAAGCCTTTTCACACTAGCTTTGCTTATGTGGCCAAGTCTACAATTCCATAGAAATGTATCATTAATTCCAGATTTGATACGCTTCGAAAAATTATATATGTTATTGTTTGTTGGAGCATCAATCTCATAAATAACATTTCGAGGTTTAGCCTCAAAATAAAAGATATCATTCAAGTAAGTAGAAATAAAAGCATCATCAAAAACGTACTTGAATCCTTGTTCAAACAATAAATAAACTGAAATAATGTTTCTAGTCAAACAACCAGGAGCAAATAAATAATTATCTAAATTAATTACAAGACCAGATGGACAAGAAAGATGATATGTTCTAGTTGTTAGAACTGGTACTCTTTTCCCATCACCAACGATGAGCTCCATGTCACCTTGTTTCAGTTTCTTCCACTTTTTAGGCTCTTGCAAGACATTAATGATATGGTAACCACATCCAGTATCAAATACCCATGCGTTGCTAGAAATAGTGAAAAGTTGTATAACATAAATGAGAATACCTGAAGAAGTGCCTTCACTATTGGCCTTCTTTGCCCTCAGCTTAGCTAGATAGTTAGGGCAGTTACGTTTCAAGTGCCCCATCTTATTGCATTTAAAGCAGTGGCGCTCCTTAGGAGAGGGTGTCGTTTTGTTTTTAGTAGCCAGTTGTTTGTTGTTGGTGGAAGGCTTGGCAGCAACAAACTTTTCCTTACCTTTGCTGTTATAACATCTCTTTTTATGATTAGACTTTTTAACACTAGTAGATCTGACCATTAGCAGTTGTTTAGTCTTACCTTGTATATTTTGCTCAGTAGTTTCGAGCATACCATAGAGTTCAGCCATAGTTTTTACCCATGCATTCATATTGAAGTTCATTACAAACTGGTCGTAAGAGCTTGGGAGGGAGTTCAAAATGAAGTCCGCTGCCATTTCATCTTGCATGGGACAACCAAGTTTGACCATTTGGTCGATGTACCCTTTCATTTTAAGCACATGAGCACTAACAGACGAGCCTTCATACATTTTGCAGGATATCAGCTGCTTCATGGTATCATAGCGTTCTTGTCAGGCTTGTTTTTGAAACATGCCTTTAAGTTGCTCAACCATGTCAAATGCAGCCATGTCCTCCATGTTCTTTTGGAGATCAGGGGACATGGTGTCTAGCATAAGGTAGGCTACCTCATCGGCATCCTAAATAAATTTTTCCCAAGTTCTACGAGCAGCGGCCGTATTATTTTCAGGCTCGTTGGGAACAACGCTATCTAGAACATAGAACTTTTCGCCATCTTAAGAACAATTCTTAGATTGGGGTGTCACATAAGAAAGTTGGTGTTATCAAGCTTCTCTTTCTCAAGGATAGACCTGAGAATGAAGGAGTTATTGGTATTTGAAGACATCTGTTTAAATAAGAAAAATAAATCAATTAGTATTTTTGATGTATAATTTTCTTATTATAATTAATGACCCATTTAAAGTAATTTTCAATAAAGAATGAGAATTTGGCTTGGTCAATTACTAAAGGCAGCTGGGGCACGCAACATTAGTAAGTGATTAGGCAGACTAACAATGTTTGTCAATTGTGAATACTGCACAACTCTCGGACACGAGGCTGCAATGACAACATTTGTCAATGCATTGATACTTTTAGCCTCATCTATGCCCATTTTTCTCTCCAGACAGCTGTGACACGTAACAAGAGAGAAAAATAATAGTTATCCTAAAATAGGTACGTTTGGAAGGGCCGGATGTGTCAACGAAACCCTTGCACCTGAGTAAAAAAATAAACTACACATCAAGTGCGGTGCTGTGGCTCCAAACACTGATGTTTCGCTTAATGTTCCAAGTGTTCCTAATAGTAGGGTGGCATAGACTATTGATTTTATCTATGGGATCTAATTTTAGTGTTCACCGAATAGGGTCATACACAACGAATGATTAAGTCATACGTGTGTTGTAAAATCCAGTTTTACAATATTTAGTTCGTGAACCCTTTCATCTCTTGGGACAGTAGATTTTAATACCCTATTAAAAGTAGGTTTATCGTGAGATAGACAATCAATTTTAAGTTAATAATTTTAAATTATCAAGATTCGAGTTTTGAAATTTAAATTAATTATTAAATTTGAAAACTTATCTACTTATCTATTAAAATAGATAAATAATTTTAATTCAAAATTATTAAGTTTCAAGTTTTGAAATTTAAACTAATTTTAAATTTGAAAACTTAATTGATTATTCTTTTATAAAACAAACTATTTAATTTAATATTTTAACAAGTTGTAAAAATAAGTTTAGAACTTGTTATTCATTTTAATTGTAAAAAAATATTTTTAATTAGTTTGGTATTAGGTTGATATGTTATAACAATTATAAGATTAAAGCAATCACAATAGCAAAGTAAATATGTAAATCTTACGGCTATGATTGTTTGATCTTGCTAGAGCCAAGTAGCAAGATCAAACTAAGTCACGGGGTCACAACACAAAACAACAACAAGGATGAACCTAAGTGCATCTAGATGTCTTGATCGACTCCCACTGACTCAATGATTTGTCTCGTCTCCAGTTTTGACTTCGGGTCTTCAAATATTACATTATTTAAAAAAAAATACATAATAAAAGAAAACCCTAATCTATTACAACTTTGAGCCATCAAATGGGCCAAAACCATAAAACCAAAAATAAACGAAATCAAACCAAAATATAACCATTCAACCATAAGGTATAGCCATATTTACTTATCAAACACAATCAAAATAAATCGAGTAATCTTTTGGTTAATAAATAATTTGTCTTAAATAATATAAATCAGAAACTTTAAACAATTTTAAAGTTTGTGATTTCTAACCGGTTAAAAGACCGGATCTGATTTGCATGTTGTAAGTGTGGCTCTGATACCACTCTTGGGTTCAGTGGTATCTTGGTTAGGTTTATTTTATCAAAACGTTTTTGATAATTTTAATCATATTAATAATTGTTAACGCAACGGAGTAAAAATAAAATATCAAAAGTAAACCCGACAGGATCTAGGTTACAAACAATACAAATTCATAATAATATCAATGTACTGATGAGATATAATATACCTTGTTTGTTAATAATTAATTGTTTGAGACACCGATGTACAACGATTAATAGCTAGATTAACGAACACGTAAACAAGAACATGGTGGTCGCGGCTTTAAGAGGCGCGGTCCACGGGTGCAATTGGGTCTTCACAGTGATCGCACAACCAGCCAAGAAAGATTCCGGCAATTGGTGTGATGACCTGCGATGGTTGCCGGCTGAAAAAACGGCAAGAGCGGCAACAGTGGTTTTCCTTGGTTGTGTGATATGCTTTTAAAGAGAACAATTAAAAATTGTTCTTCACATATTCACCCATACGTGGGGTTCCAAAATCAATGTGTATACATATTATATTATTAGGTTTTAAAACCTAATTAATCATTTAATTAACATTAATCTACTCGGGGGCCCTAGGCCCGGTTAAACTAATGTTTGCCCACGTGACATATAACCGAAAACCAAACCTTTTTAACGTTTAACTATTAAACGTTTGATTAAATAATTTATAACTTTTATACATTAATATGACCCGACAACAATTCGTATATATTTACCAGTTAATCAAGTGTTGTGGTTTTATAAATCGTTACCCAAGGTGTAACTCATTCGGGTCATAGCTCAGTTGGCAACGTGACGAATCAAACCCGTACATAATCCAACATAAACATCTTCATTTTGTAGTATGAAATGGTAGATATTTTGATAATGGAACCTATGGTGGGTGAGTGTAATGGTATAAAAATGATATTTTGTACTTATATATGTATCTTTCATAATTATTTATCAAGTTCCAAACAATCATATAATTTTAGACAAGCTTTATCCAAACATTAAACTTCACATTAAGTTACCATCGTCTTCAAACAAGCTTTGTCCAAAAACTAAGTTACCATCATCCTTTTTAGATCTATACAAAAAAACCAATGGCCTTTTTCAGTGGGCATTATTTGCTATACTAGATTGATCAATGGGTTAACTTCATTTGGTTTTTAAGCTACATCCTTGATTACTAAGGTTTGCCTATCCTTAAATGCATATTCCTTTGATATAGAAACACAATCGAATGAATAGTCAAAATTATTATGTTAAACTTCACTAGGCTGATCACATTTGTTAACGTAGCGTTGTGGGTTTTATGTGTTTGCCTATTCTTAAATGCATATTGAGGGCTATTGTTTTGTTAATGCTACCATTATGTTTGGGCATTACGTATTTGAAGCAGTCATAAGGTGATGTTTTCTGTAATTATGTATTGTTTAAACATATATTCAGGGCTGATGTTTTGTTAAATAAAGTTTGATCTGGGACTTTAAAAACGCATTCAAACTTTTTATCTTATGATTAACATACAACGTAGCATGTAACTTTGCTTCATTTTACCAGTTTGACTTTGAAAATCAAACAAACTTCAATTTGAATCTTATTTATGAGTTTGCTGTTTTATAATTTCTTGGCTCAAACAATTTTATATCTTAATATTTCTCTATATTAAAAGACTTATATGTGTTAATTTGAAGTTACCATTAGTTGTTGATTCATTCCAACTTTAGAGACTATTTTTTCTCTATATGTAACGCATGATCAACAAGCAATAGAAATATGTTATTTCCTATTGTATTGTCATCCCTAAAAAAAACTTTTATGTCAATGTATTTATCAAAAAAAGCAAGGTAGCATCATTAATCCCGATAACTTATGCTTAATATAGGTGGAAGAAATATGATACAAAGTGAAGACCAATAAAGAAGAACATAAGTATGGCACGCTAAATGAGCAGTCGTGGTCGAAAAAATGGGGAGAACATTATGATGGAAGAGGATCTATTCTTAAATGGTATATCATCACAACTTAATCATGCTTTATCCAAAATTGTCAATTATATATTCTAAGATATAATTTTTCTGTTGTTAAAAAGGTCTCAATGTATTTTATCAGAAACCAGATTTATCATACTTTAATTTAGTTGACAATTCATGTATCCTCAAAATTGTTCTGTTGGTAATTCTATCTAGAACAGTTGTGAACCACCATTTTTAGTATACGGGTAAACTCCAGGTATTATTTATCTTTGAACCCATAAGATATGGTGTATTATAATCGAAATTTTCTGTCTGAAGTTCCATCAAGTGAATTGATTTTCGAGTTATGAATCTTTCTTTATTTTTCCTCAACATACCGCATATATCATATCTAATGTAGTTGATAATTCAGGTGTCTAAACTTGGGAAGCTCAGGTGTAATAATGTAAATTTGTTAGTCATCATATCGTGTTCGATCGTTTGCTTTCCATTTTCTCCGGTGATGAGATAGAGTATCTTAGTTCGGATAGCATATGTAAAACGGAACATTTTAACATTCCGTTACAAGAAAATTTGTATTTTCCTGATTTTCTAAATGGTCTTAAAATATCCGGATTGCCAAACCACATATTAGTATTGAAAGTTGGTGTTCCCGTCATGCTTCTACGTAATATCGACCAACAAAATGGTCTTTGCAATGGTACTCGCCTACAAATTGTATATCTTGGTAAACGGGTTATTGAAGCGAAAATAATATCCGGAAGTAATATTTGATGTCGAACATTTATTCCAAGAATTAATGTCGTGCCATTTGATAAAAAAAATCCTTTCAACCAAAGGAGACAATTTCCACTAACTGTTTCTTTTGCAATGACGACAGAGACAATCACTGTCAGTAGTTGGTTTGTATTTAAAAGAACCAGTATTCACTCATGGACAATAATATGTGGATTTGTCAAGAGTGAAGACTATAGACGGTGTAAAACTACTCATTTAGATCAAAATAATAGCATTACCAGTGAGACACAAAACGTTGTATACAAAGACGTGTTTACACATTTATAAGAAAGTTTTACGAATGTTGTTTCACTTCTATTTTCAAACTTTAATATTTAGTTTTTTTTATTAATTTTTTATAATGTTTATTGTGTCATTAATATTTAATGAAAGTCTGATGCTTTAAAACAATGTGCATCACACGGGCTTTAACCTAGTTGACCTTATACGATGGGTTATGGATGAAACTTAAATAAAATTTATGACGCCTCGTTGATTTTCCCATATACATAACCGGCGAGGTTATGTTTTCTTCTTCGACCGTTTCATTCCTAGTAACCGAAATCTGACAATCACTAGTAACCAATGATCTCGTATTTTTGCCTCTGGCCATGGCGCTCATTTATATATGCCCTCTCTCTCGCATCTCTCGTTCTCAACTTTGAAGCTTTATGCTTCTGTTCAAAACTCCAAGGGTATCAAAACCCAAGCGAGACATTGTAACTTTGATGTCTAAGTTACCATCGGCCTGCCTCCACAATTGTCCAAGGTTTGGTGCCCAAGTTTTCAACTATACATATGTGTTGGCGTGGTGTTTACTTGACTCGTTTTTAGATTCGCACACTCCAAAAAAACCCAGGCGATGAAGCCAATGGGCACCAACCTCTCCTTGATGACAGCAATGTTGCTCCTTTTTATATGTAAGCCCCTGATAATATCTACTATTATAGGCCACCAACTAAGGTAATAGTCGACGTATTCTGAAAATTGAAAACTTGAGGTGAATTTCAGCAAGGTTTAGGCTATACACACTCTACTCTTTTATTTGTCACACTCCCCACTCAAGAAATAATTTCAAAACTTGCGATATTTTACTTAGTAAATAATTTTCAGTTTTAGAAAATAAGCTTTTCTTTTTTTCTTTAAATATGTTTAAACACTTTTTATATAACAATATAAAAACATATTTAAAAATAAAATTTTCATAAAAATTTAATATAAAATTTCCTAAGTTAAAAAAACCTTTTAAAAGTATTTTTTAAAATTGAAAATAGATCTAAACGCACTTAATTTAACCGATTAAACCGATATAGTTAGTGCGGTTATTCTATTAAACTTGCTAAACCATTTATTATACAGTTTATACGGATAACTGAACCGAATAAACACGATCTTGTGTAACCGTTAACCAAAGTAAAAACCGAATGTACGATTTGATTCGATTTTTAACGTTACGGATACGATTTTTTGTTTTTCGGTTATTTTCTATTTTTGGCTTTTTTGACAATTGTAACCACTACAAATAAAAATAATAAATGATAAAAACTATAAAGACTAAAAGTTTATAATAAATAAATAAACCTAAAATATTTAATTTAGCATATTAAGGGATGATATGGTAAATAAAAAAACATAAAAAAAATTAGCTATTTTTATAAATTAAGGGGAGAGGTATAACAAAAAAAAATAATTTAAAAGGAATATATATAACATCATCCTTCCAGCAATACTTGGGTTTAACCGGAAAAAAAATAACATGTACTAGCAATACAACACTAATAAATTGTCACACCTCCGCTTATAGCGGAAACACGATGATGTAACGGACGGGATCGTCATAACACATTGTTAATTAATAGAGAGCATTAAATGATATAATAACGTGTCATAACATCACCCGACACAAATGGTGACTTGTGTCGTAGTTTGTCAATTCATGACAGCATAGTCAAACGAACATAATCCAAATGAATTCACACAACCCGGGAACAAGTCTAAGTAAAACAATATTCAGAATGATTAAAACAAGTCAACAATCATAGTTTATAATGTCAAAGCAAGCCTAGCTCGAATTCCTTAGGTCATCACTAAAGGCTCATAATTAGCTATACTCGATTAAAGTTACGTGAAAAGATATGCTCAAAAAGGCCAACATATTGTTAGTGAGTTCGCAGGTTTAAATAATAAATAAACTTGATGCCGTGTAATTGTTTGACAGGACATAAATGCATACAGTTATAGGCAAGCAATAACACATGTAACCATGAGCCTCACAACTAAACCTATGACGTACCACACAGATCTTGTCGAAACATATTCACCCTACGGTCCGTCTGTGGCCACTGTCAGTCCCAACTAGTATATTAACAAACAAAGGTGGGGGTGTCAGCCCAATATTAATATCAATACCTGTCCGTCGACTCCAACACAGGAGTTAAATAGTTGTGAATAAAGAACCACACAGAAAACTCATGCATGTACTAGATATCTACTTATTAACAGTAAACACAATTGTCCAAAATTGTAAAGAGTTCACAGCATAAAAAAAAAGGTTGAGCATACTTTTCCCCCTTGATGTTTATAAATAATTATTATAAAACGAGGCCGTGAAACTCACCTTGATATGATGCGATAATAACCAAGAAGGTAATAGGCTTCGACTAACGTGCATGAATCAACAATCAATCACCTATAATATTAATGATCGATCTCATAAACACATATAATAATCTTAAGATAATTCCGGTTTATCTCGGGTCGGTTCGGGTTTAACGCGCGACTAGCTCAAAAAGATTTATGTACATATATACTTATTTACATTTATGTAAATATATATATATATATATATATATATATATATATATATGATAATAATATGGTTACCCATATAATTAAATAAATGTATATATATGTATACATATATATATATGTATATATATATATATATAATTAGTTCATAAGCACACGCTAAAGTACATATACATTCATATGTTTTATAAATAAATAATCCGATTTACACCGTGATGATACATTTATACTTATTTTCACCTCATACTCACACACAATTATATATACATATTATTATATACTTGCGTCGACACACCGATGTATTATACATATATATATATATATATATATCAAGTACTCACTTATTTATAATCATAATCACCTATACATGCACACTCGTGGTCACACCCACACAATAGACGTAGCACGTACACACACATAAGCATATATGGATATGTACTTATACATGGTTGCCGCATCACATACATCCATGATTTCATTCAAACACAAACCATATATATATAATACATACTCTACACACACTTGATATATTATCCCACACACACACACATATTATATACTACCACACACACATAAAACACACACACTCACGTACACAGCAGCCTTGGGCTGCTGTGTTTGCGCTCAACAAGCCACAAAATATAATATATACAATCATGCATACATGAGTACCATATATACATATAACCACATATATAAACATTCTATTTTTTTTTTTTACATACAAGCACATCAACATACATACAAAAAAAAAAGAACGTATATACATACAACTGATACATACATATATATACACAAACACATCGACATACATACTAACAACATATATACATACAAGTGATAAATACATATATATACAAACATATCAGCATCCATACTACTGCATATATACATACAAGCAATACAAACATATAATCATAGATATATACATTGACATACACACACAAATGTTATCATATCAGTATATATATAGATAGCTAACACATACACACACCATACACACACTCACATCATGCACACACATATAAGCATATACACACACATCACGTACACACACATCACGCACACACATACAATCATATATACACACACATCACGCCCACACACATATCACCCACACACAATCATATATAAGCACACACTGCTTGAACCCGCATCTATCGAGACCCAAACCCAAACCGGATAACAAACCTCAATGAAACGAAACGAAATGAAGATTACGATAGTCGATTACCTACGGAATGACGAGACAGTGAGTCGATGATGACCAACGGCGGCTAATGGCAACGAAATGCATTTGGACGGCAGCCGACGGCGACGATCGGGAGGTGTTCAACGGAAACAGTATGGGCGTAGGGTTTGCTGCCAGATTTTTTATTTATTTATATATATATTATTCAAATTTACACTTAAGACCCTAAACTATTACAAAATTAATTCTTTTTAATTTGATAAATATTCATTTTAAACCCTAGACTTCTCATTTCTATTTTTATTTTAGCCAAACTTCGTAAACTTAACTCTTAACGAACCAATTTAGGGGAATTATGCATAAGCCGCAACGTGACGTAAAATAATGTTAGCGCGTTCAAGATTTATGGCATCACGAGCGCGATCTAGTAGATTTTTTTTTGTTTATGAATGATACTATATATAATAATAATAATAATGATGATGATGATGATGATGATAATAATAATAATAATAATAATAATAATAATAATAATAATAATGAATAATAATAATAATAATAATAATAATAATAATAATAATAATAATATTATTATTATTATTATTATTATTATTATTAATCGAATTTATTAGTTTATATAATTTAGAGTTTAACGTGACGAGCTAACCATATCATTTAATAACATTATAAACAAATTAATTTCATGAGAAAAATGTAGTGCATTATTTGAATAATAACAAACTTCGGGTTAATTAACGGTTTTGAGAGTGACAGATGTCACATTATCCCCCGGTTGAAAGAATTTCGTCTCGAGATTCAGCTGAAATTAGATTATGAAACTCTATCGGTAAACTGATGTGAATAATTAGGTTTTATTTGGTCTCCCCGTGCTCAAATAAAATTCAGGGCCTCGCATAGAGTTCCATTGAACGTTGATGATTGGAATCTTATTGCTTCAACTACTTAACTTCTGTATCCAGAATTTCGATAGGTACCTTTACATAATAGAGTTTATCATTGATTTAGGTTTCCCCGATAGGTATATGAAAAGAACCGTCAACCAAATGCTTTTTTTTTTTGACATGTCGAATGTACCGTGCATACCACTCAGTTCCTCGGTAACTTCAATCAATACTCTACAGGTTCAATTCTCTCAGTAATTTTTGAATGGTAGCACATGCTTTGGGGCTAACTTTCCTTTCTAGGGAGAAACCTTCAACAAAACGGGATCTCCCCCACACATAATTCCAACAGTTTTCGCCGATTATCAAGATAACTTTTCCAATGATCTCTAACCGCTTTAAGTCTGTCTTTGATTAAAAATATCTTATTAGTTGTTTTCTTAATAATCTCACAACCAATCAACTGACTTTCACCGACCTTAATACAACATATCAGTGATCTACACTTACTTCCATGCAACACCTCGAATGGGGCACACCCAATACTTGTGTGATAACTATTGTTATAGGAGATTTCAATCAATGGCAAATAGGTATTCCAACTCCTACCAAAATCAATTACACAAGCTCTAAGCATCTGATTCTGGGTCTAAATAGTATGTTAGCTTTGACCATCCCTTTGTGGATGATAAACGGTACTTAGTTCTGACCTGTATCCATTGCTTTCTAAAGAGAATGCTAAAACTGTGACGTAAACTCACTCTCACAATCCGATATGATCGACACATGAACCCAATGCCTAGCCACAATCTCATTCACATATAATCTTGCTAACTTCTCCATTTCATAATCCTCGTGAATTAGTAACGAATGAGTAGATTTTATCATTCGATCCACAATAACTCTAATTGAGTCATGTCCACTACTTGTCCTTGGCAACTTAGTTATGTAATCCATCGCTATATCCTCCTATTTCTATTTGGGAATTTCCTGTTGTTCGAGTAATCCTAAAGACTTCTAATGTCCGGCTTTACCCTTGAAACAAATAAAGCATTCGCTCACATAAGTAACAATATTTTTCTTCATACCTGGCCACCCATACAATTCTTTAACGTCTTGATATACTATCCATGAAGTATTGAACACCATCCCCTTTGTGTTCCATTTGTTCATCTAACCGACATAACTCTTCTCTTGCAACATTGTCCTCCTTCGGTGCCTCACCCTATACCGTTAAAATTAGAGCATTTAGGTTTAATGGTATTATCATTACTAAAGCTCATGCACGTAGAGTCTAAAACGCTCCTTCCTACTCAGCGCGTTAGCCTCCACATTCACATTTCCTGGATTATGTCGTATCTCGCAATCAAAACCCTACGAAGCTCAACCCATCGCTTCTAACGCATGTTCAATTCCTTTGATAAAAAGTACATTGAAGACTTTTATGATCGGTATAGATGACAGCTTTGTTCGATACATATAGTGTCTCCAAATCTAAAATGCAACACTACAACATCCAATTTCAAATCATACTTCGTATAATTCCTCTCGTGATTTTTTTAAGCTGCTGTGTGGCCTAAACGAGCACCTTATATTCCTTCATTATAACACAATCAAGTCATTGATGTGACACGTCGTAGAATACCACCAAATCATTTGACCCATCTGGAATAGTCGATATTGGCATGTCACACAACTTCTCCTTCAATGTTTGGATAAGTCTCTTCTCGCTTCCATCCCCAATCGAATTTCTTATTCTTTTAGGTCAACATTGTCAACAGGTGGGAAATTGTTTAGGAATGTGCAATAAATCATCTGTGGTATCCAACCAATCCTAATGATTGTTGAATTATAGAAGCGTCTTAGATGTGTCCCACTTCTTAACTACTTGAATATTTACTAGATCAACGTGTATTCCCTCATCAGTGACCACGTGACCCAGAAGCTTCACTACATACAAACATAACTCACATTTGTAGATTTTGACGTAGAGTTTCTCTTCTCCCAACACCTCTAAGTTTACCCTCAAGTATTGTTCGCGCTCTTCTTTTGATCACAAATAGGTGAGATTATCATCTATAAAAATCACAAACTGATCTAGGTACGGCTTGCGTACTCAGTTCATCAATTTCGTGAATACTGTTAGAGCGTTTGTCATGCCTGAATGACGTGATTAAAAACTCATAGTGCTCATAATGAGTTCTAATTGCTATATTTGGTATGTCATCCTTGTGAACCCTTAATTGATGATAGCCCGACCGGTTGTCATTCTTTAAAAGTGTGTAGCTCCGTACAACTGTCAAATAAATAATCAATTCTAGGAAGAGGATATCGGTTCTTTATGATCAACTTGTTCAACTCTCAATAATCTTTACACATCCGGAACGTCTCATCCTTCTTTTTAACAAACAAAATCAGTGCTTCCCACGACAAGTGACTATGTCGAATAAAGACCTTATTTAGGAGTTCTTGTAGTTGTCTCAACAACTCTTGCATTTCCGATGATGTTAATCGACAGGGTGTCTTTGCAACATAAGTTGGTCAAGTGGTCAAATCGTTCTAGGATTCTATTTGAAGAAAAAGGGGCAATCCTAATAAGTCATTAGGAAAATTCTATGGAAACTCTTGTACAATAGTGATATCTTTCAACTTTCTTTCTTCTCTCTTCTTTTCTACCATGTGCGCTAGAAATGCATGACACCATATCTTTAGTTATCAGCAAATCTCCATGCAAGAAATGAGTCTTAAAATGCTTTTCAGGTCGTTCTCCTAGAATAGTCAGCAATTTGCCGTTTGATAGATAATTACGTACCACTTTCTTCCGATGAACTATCTCGGCTTCATAGGTCGATAACCAATTCAAATGGTATTAAGTTTATGTCAAGGACGTGATCTTCTTGTACTTCTGTACAACCTCTAAGTATTATCATTGCCATCTTAACCGACTTACTAATTTCTAAGAAACTGGGTTCATGTCATGTGAAGGAGTGAATTCAGGAGAATCAAGGCTATCTTCTATCCCAGTGTCAAGCAGATACATATTGATTGGTGATAAGATACGTGCTTGTAACAACATTTGGGTCTTGATGAGTACTGCTTGCTCCAATCGTGAATGTATGACCACGATTCACATGATTTTTATTTCCATAATTTCACTGTTCTTAATTCCTGACTATAGCCATCACCTAATTCTATTTGTTTCCAAATTGCCCTGGTGTCCGGCTCAGCCTAGGGCACATATTATGGTAATGGTCGCGAATCCCACATTCATAGTATCCATGTTTAATGCATGCTGGTTTAACCACATGAACCGACATAGCTAGGTTTCCAACATTGGCCTTGTTGTCTACCTTACCACTAGCTTTCTTGTTCGACTCTCCGATTTCATTCTACTACTCACAATATTTTCCCAATGTCCCTGTACGTACCATCTCCCTAGTTAAGGTAACTTCCTATAAGATTACTACGGTTACCATCCTTTGAATTTGTATAACAATCCCTAGGTGTATCTCATAATTCTTTTTGATGTAGATGTCACATGGTATGGCATCAGCTTCGCTAACTCATGGGGTCTATCGGTATAAGGAGCACGGCCCGACTCCACCATTATATGTTTCTAGAACTCCAACCTATCTTTTGCATCTCATTCATCAGGTAGTAGCACTCAGTCATCAAACATTTGAGCTTATCCCAAATCATGGCTATTGCAGCCCTCCTATCTCAGGCTTGAGCTTAGGTATTCTTCCATGTTAGTGCTTTACCCACTAGTGAGCAAGCAACATACTTCATCTTTTGGTTTTCAGCATAGTTGTTGACACCCATTATAGTTTCCATTTTGTCAATCTAATAGGTCTGGCCTACTGCTCCTCCTTTCCTGACATATGCTTTTAATTATCACGTCAAGAATTCCTTGTATGTACAACCAATCTTGTTACCTTATCCTTTCCACCATTTCATATTCTAATTAATCAAGATCACCACATAGCCCAGTTCAAGCACATCCTTAGTATACCGGTGATGTTTATATATAGGGTTCCCTGTAGCGTTCCCACCACATCCACGATATATAGGGTTCCCTGTAGCGTTCCCTGATCATGTGGCATCCAATTACTCCATCAACTATGATACTAGAATGTATTAACCATCAATGTCCAAAGTCTTAAGGTCAATCCAATGGACTTTGTGAAGGGAGTATCATCACTCTGTTGCAACTCTCTGAAGACCAGATACATTTCAAACGATTGACCATTTGGATAAACACTAAAGTACTAAAAGGAGTAACGTCTTATTGAGACTAGGACTAATCTCATAATATGAATCCCATGAAAGCTCAGATGGATTAAAATTTACATAAGAGTAAAGGTGATAGATGTTTTCACAGCATTAATAAAGTGTTATGAGAATTTAGACTCCGGTGAGTCAGAGTCTAGAATTGAAGATTTGTACTAACTATGATCGTTATCTCACGGTAGGGTTTGCTAGACTTCGCATGCACTACAAATTGCAATTACGTGTGCACCCGTGATTGAAATTTGCTTTGCATGGTCAACCATAGCTCATCCCACCCAAGTTAAACCGTCTTGTCAAGTACAGAATTTTTTCAATGATTAGTGTCAAGGATATGGCCATTAACCAAAAGTTAATTAGCCAGAGATGTATAAAGGAAACGATTAAGAAAGCATTCACATGGGCAAAGAACTATCGAAGAATCTATTAACAATAACTCAAAATCTGATTAAGTGGTCATCATCTGAGTTGCGTATAATGTGTCTCTTGTCTACTAGTGTCGTATTCGCTAGCGCGTTCGTCTTCCAAGATTCAACCAAACAAGTTGTGAATAAGGGCACCTATAGTAAATATGACATCGACAGACTCATCGAATAAAGGTTGGTTTAACAAACTTGTAAGACATGCTATGAAAGCATAGCCAATAATGCACTTAGAACAATTACATGTATATTATTGCACACATAATCCATTATGCATACTACATGTGGATACTTAGGTTATAGTCTAGGTCGAATAATCCATCTAATTCTCTATAACCAATAGCTTTGATACCAATCTGTCACACCCCTGCTTATAGCGGAAACACGAGGATATAACAAACAGGATCGTCATAACACATTGTTAATTAATAGAGAGCATTAAATGACATAATAACGTGTCATAACGTCACCCGACACAAATGGTGACTTGTGTCGTAGTTAGTCAATTCACGACAGCATAGTCAAATGAACATAATCCAAATGAATTCCCACAACCCGGGAACAAGTCTAAGTAAAACAATATTCAGAATGATGAAAACAAGTCAACAATCATAGTTTATAATGTCAAAGCAAGCCTAGCTTGAATTCCTTAGGTCATCACTAAGGCCTCATAATTAGCTATACTCGATTAATGTTACCTGAAAAGATATGCTCAAAAAGATCAACATATTATTGGTGAGTTCGCAGGTTTAAATAATAGATAAACTTGATGCTGTGTAATTGTTTGACAGGACATAAGTGCATACAGTTATAGGCAAGCAATATCACATGTAACCATGAGCCTCACAACTAAACCTATGACGTACCACACAGATCTTGTCAGAACATATTCACCCTAGGGCCCGTCCGTGGCCACTGTCGGTTCCAACTAGTCTACTAACAAACAAGGGTCGGGGTGTCAGCCCAATAGTACTATCAATACCTGTCCGTCGGCTCCAACACCAGAGTTAAATAGTTGTGAATAAAGAATCACACAGAAAACTCATGCATGTACTAGATATCTACTTACCAACAGTAAACACAATTGTCTAAAATTGTAAAGAGTTCACGGCATAAAAAAAATGGCTGAGCATACTTTTCCCCTTGATGTTTATAAATAATATTTATAAAACGGGGCCGCGAAACTCACCTTGATATGATGCGATAATAACCAAGAAGGTAATAGGCTTCGACTAATGTGCATGAATCAACAATCAATCACCTATAATATTAATAATCGATCTCATAAACACATCTAATAATCTTAAGATAATTCCGGTTTATCTCGGGTCGGTTCGGGTTTAACGCGCGACTAGCTCAAAGAGATTTATGTACATATATACTTATTTATATTTATGTAAATATATATATATATATATATATATATATATATATATATATGATAATAATATAGTTACCCATATAATTAAATAAATGTATATATATGTATACATATATATATATATAATTAGTTCATAAGCACACGCTAATATACATATACATTCATATGTTTTATAAATAAATAATCCGATTTACACTGTAATGATACATTTATACTTATTTTCACCCCATACTCACACACAATTATATATACATATTATTATATACTTGGGTCGACGCACCGATGTATTATATATATATATATATATCACGTACTCACTTATATATAATCATACTCACCTCTACATGCACACTCGTGGTCACACCCAAACAATAGACGTAGCACGTACACACACATATGCATATATGTATATGTACTTATACATGGTTGCCGCACCACATACATCCATGATTTCATTCAAACACAAACCATATATATATTATACATACTCTACACACACTTGATATATTATCCCACACACACACATATTATATACTACCACACACACATAAAACACACACACTCATGTACACAGCAGCCTTGGGCATTCGTTTGCTAGAACAAATACGGCCAAGTAATTGTTTATCCGCGTTAACTAATGCGGATGACCAGAAACAAATGCGCATAAGTATTTGTTCATCCGCATTTTCCAATGCTAATGAACATACTTAATGCTAAACAAAAGAAGAAATGTTGATGAAGTCCAAGTCATTCACATTAGTCAATGCGGATGAACACTTACAAATACTGATTAGAGTTTTGTACTTAGACTAGTATTCTGATGTATAGTGTCAAGGTAGTTTAGTCAATATTACATACAGTATGTCAGCCTATAAATAGAATAGAATACACTACTTTTGGGACAACTAGAATATTAGAATCTTCGATTGTCATATGTTTCAGAGGTATCAAGTTACTGTATATTGCTAAAACCATTGTTTTCACGACCGGATCGGACCGGCCGGTCCGACCGGTTCGACCGGGATTCGGCTGGTCCACCGGTCCGATCCCCCCCCCCAAAATCGTTTTCAGCAAGTTGAACCGGCCGGTTCGAACCGGTTCGGCGGTTGAACCGGGAACCGGACCGGTTCGGACCAGTTTTCGTATTTTTTATTTATTTATTTTTTATTTTTTTTATTTTAATGGGTAAAAACGAGGTGTTGAACCATATATTAGTGTGTTGGATATAAAAATATAGTTAAGTTTTATATATAACTATAAAATACATGTATAAATTACTTATATTTAATTATATATATAACTATATATATAATATAGTATATATATAATTATGACGTCATCCGGTTCTTAAATCCGGTCCGACCGGTCCGACCACCAAACCAGTAAGGCATCCGGTTCGACGTCCGATCCGGTTCTGGAAACATTGGCTAAAACCCTAGCATTCATTGTAGAACCGGAAACATTGGCTAAAACCCTAGCATTCATTGTAACTCATTTACCTTCATATATACAAAGTATTTATGAGTATTTTCAGCATTCAATGATCCTTGATTATGTATTTCCGCTGCATAATCATAGACTCAATCATCATATTCGATCCTTGTTGAAGTCACATCAATAGAGAATATCATTCTCGAACCCCTGTCAATTGCTATCAGAGCCTCGGCTCTTGAATTCGAACAAGATCAGTGCAGATCTTGAACGAAAATCGATTTATCTGGTGATTGAGTTGCTATTAGCAAGTTCACCACTTCTAATACCTATTCATTCTGAAAAGTAATCACTCATAATTAAAAGGATAGACATAAAATCAACTAAAAGGTGACTCAAAAAATGAACTGTTCATAATATCAATCTACTGCTGCTACTATACACAGAAATCACACAAGAATACCTTGACTTTGGAGTGATTGAACATTCTAGATATAAAATCAACTAATTCATATTCAAACCTTCTAAAACAAGTTTATTAAAATGGATTCCTTTAACTTTTCTGAACATGGTCATGCTTCTAAACCACCAATGCTTAAACATAAATCTGAGTTTAAGCATTGGAAGATATGGTTTAGAAATTATATTATAGGTGTAGATCATGATTACTGGATTTCAATACGCAAAGGACCTTACATTCCTGTTTCACTTACTGCTAATCAAGCTGCATAATACAAAACAGCTAGAATTCCCATTGAGGATCCAAGTCTAAATCTTGATGATGATGAATACAAGAAAATCAAGATTGATCTCAAAGCATACTCAATTCTTAACCAAGCCTTGAAAATTGATGTTCTGAAAAGGCTGGAAAAGTATGGAACAACAAAAGGAGTATGGAATGCATTAAAGATAATGTGTGAAGGAAGTAGTGAAGTAACTGAGATCAACAAAGACAAGTTGGTGAATCAATATGAAGCCTTCCATCACACCAAGGGTGAATCAATCTCCAAGCAACTACATCGGTTTGTGTAGTTGGTGAATGATTTGGAGATCATGGGGGTTACTTATAAGGAGAAAGAAATGAACAAAAAGATGCTGCATAGTTTACCAGAAAGCTAAAAGCAGAATGTAACTATACTAAAGAACACTCTTGATTTGGAGAGCACCAGCTTAGATATCATGATTGTCAAAATTGAAGCTCTTGAGCTGGATGAAAGGAGCAGAAATCTTAGTGGACCACAAGTCATTGAGGCATACAAATTTCCTTCAGGAAACTCATTCTGTGGAAAATGCAGTTGTGACTAAGGAAGACGATTTTCTCTCTTCAAGAGATCAAGCAAGAACAACTGGATTCATTGCTACTCCACCACAAAGCAAGCCATCATCCTCTCCTCCAGCAACAGCAACACCTTCAAGCATGCCTACTGACCAAAGATCTGAAGAACAAAAGGCAACCTACAATGCTTTTGTTGCTAGTTTTGAAGCATACCTCGGAGGAAGACTCACTTCAGCTCATGTGATTCAAGAAGATCTGGAAGAAATAGATCGAGAGGATGTTGAAGAAATGGATTTGCAAGGACAGATGGCCATGATTGCTATGAAGGCTAAGAAGTTCTTCGGAAAAGGGAAAAAGCTGAGTTTAAATGAAAACACAAAACTTGGATATGACAAATCCAAAGTTAAGTGTTTCAATTGTGGCATGACTAGCCACTTCTCTAGGGAATGTAATGCACCCAGAAGAAGTAGCAACAATTTTCAAAAAACTCTCATGGTCAACCATCATCACAACCTAGTTCAAGCTTTCAGTCAAGCAATCCACAACAATATCATCATCAAAATCAGCATCAACAAACTCATCAAAGTTAGCCATAACTGACTCATCAAGCTCATGGAAGCAACCAACCAACATCTAATGCACTTGTCATCAGACAAGACGGAGTCTATGATTGGAACCTGTATGTAGAGGAAGTTAAACCTCAATTTCAAAATCATGCTCTCATGGACTATATCAATGATGGTCCCACTCCAATGCCATCTGAGATAAAATCAAATCTCTATAGTAAAAAATGCATAAATGAATTGCAGGGATACAGAGAGCATAATCACAAGTTGGCTGCTAAAATCAAAGAAGAAAAAGTCAAATATGAAATGTTAAAACATGAAATAAAAAGCTTTGAAACTAAAATCAAATCATTACTTTCAGATATTGAAAAACTCCATGGCGAAAAGTACACTCTTGCAACTAAGAATGAGAGGTTAACCGAATTGTTAACTAAAACCAAAGCTGAGCAATCAGCTACTGAAGTGAAACTTGAAAAGTTTCAATTCTCTTTCGCTAAGCTGCAAGAGTTACTTGATTCATAAAAGGAGCCAAAGGACATGACTCGGATAGGATACAATTCATGTCCTCCTCCATACAATGACAACTACATAGTTATGCCTGAGTCACTCACTTTTTCTGAGTCAACTAAACCTAAATTTATTGAAACTAAAACAATAGTTTCACATATAACTAATCCTCAAAATAAACCAAATGTTTACATTGAAACTAATGAGGATAAAAACAAATTAGGTTATCCAATTAAAATCAACGAGTTGCTCAGACAAACCTGTAAAAGTCAAGAAACCAAAGAGCCCAGTCAAGGCCATTGTACCATTTGTGAAATTCATTCCCGAAAATCTCAAAGTGGAGAAAAAGGCTGAATTTTTTGTGAAATCTGAAATAAAATCTAATAAAAAGATCAAATCCCCTAAGAATTCAAGCAAATCAGAAAAGGTTTCACAAAAAAACAAAAGGAAATCTCTAATGGGTCAAAAGGAAACTATCAAAACAGAGTCTCAATCATCATCAAAACATAGGCAAGGGTCGGTTTTGATATTTGTAACAAAGAGAATGTAGACCAATTTGAACAGGAGTTAAGTAAAGGTAAAAAGAAGCAAAAACAGTCTTTAAAGTCCAAGCACAGTAGAATTGTGAAACAATCTACGAAAACCAAGAAGACTAAAGTTGCTTCTTCATTGAAAACAAAATCTGAGTCCAATTTAAAATCTGTTAAATCACATGAAGCCTCCACTTTAGAATCAAGAGACAAACAAATGTATTGTGACATTTGTGTCATGTCTAATCACAACACAGAGGAATGTCGTTTCAACCAATACTGCACCATCTACGACATGAACAATCACTCAACCAAAAACTATTATTTTAACAAGTATTGTTCTGTGTGTGATATGACCAATCACAATACATCTGACTGTTTCTTCAAACAGAAAGGCTTGAGAATTCCTCAAAACAAGACCATCTCACCAATGTCCTCTTAAGACCAAAACTAGAAGTCCATCACTTAATAAACAATCTAGAGGTTCAAATTCTGATGATGATGTCTATGATCAATGGTAGTCAAAGAATGTCAAAAGAAATCTTAACCTTAATATGAAACAATCACTTAATTTTCATCCAAGATATAAATCAAAAGTGATTTTCGAAAATCAAAAACTTGCCCAATTTCTATATAGAAACAGGGATCAAAGGTTTGACACCTCTTTTAACAGTTCAGTTGAAATTGGTCAGATAAAATATAAAAGGACCCAATAGGAATCCATCAAAGCTTCACCCTCTAAGCCAAAACCTAGAGGAAAGTATCAAGAAGTTACAGTCATGGATAGGAACGGGCAATCCAAGACCATCATGGCTTGGGTTCCATATTCTAACTAGTTCTTTTGTGCTTGTAGGGTCGTCCATATAGGTCCAACAGCTTATGGTATGTGGACAGTAGATGCTCCCGACACATGACAGAAGACAGTTCCCTTCTTCATGACTTCAAGCATATCCAAGGAACTACTATAGCATTTTGTGGAGATTCACAAGGTGGCAGACGAAGGATCAGTGACAAGTTGACTGCTACGCTTTGATAAAGTGAACTACTACGAGCAACTAAATTTCAATCTTCTCAGCGTGTCTCAGATTTGTGACAAGAAATATTCCACTCACTTCACTGATACTATTGCTACATTTTGAAACCAGGACTTCAAATTCCTAAAGAATGGGTTGTATCAAAGACTTCGAGGAAGAATAACACCTATGTCTTAAACCTTAATTCTGCACATCCTAAAGAAAAAACATGTCTGTTGTCAAAAGCATCATTTGATGAGTCACAACTTTGGCATAGACGTTTGGGACATACTAATTTCAAAAACATGAATAGATTGGTCAAAGGAAACCATGTACTTGGTTTACCTTAAAAATAATTTCATTTCATTTGACCATTGTTCAGCTTGTCTCAAAGGAAAAGAACATAAGTCTTCCCATAAACCAAAGCATGTGAACATAAACAATTCTCCATTAAAATTACTTCATATGGATCTTTTTGGACCAACTCATGTTATGAGCATTGGAAAGAAACAGTATTGTTTGGTGATCATTGATGACTTTTCAAGATTCACATGGGTTTTCTTTTGACTTCATAAAAACAAAGCGTCCCAAATAATAAAAGATTTTATCACAAAAATTGAAAATCAACTTGCTCTTAAAGTAAAATCAATCAGAAGTGATAATTGGACAGAATTCAAAAATGAAGATCTAAGTTCATTTTGCACAATCAAGGGTATTGCTCATCAATTCAATGCAGCTAGAACTCCTTAACAAAATGGGGTAGCTGAAAGGCAAAATAGAACACTGATTGAAGCAGCAAGAACAGTGTTGGCTGATGCTAAACTACCAATTACCTTTTGGGCTGAAGCAGCCAACGCATTATGCTTTGTGCAAAATCAAACTTTGATAGTCAAAGAAATCAACAGAACACCTTATGAACTTCTTTTTTCACAGAATACCATTCATTGGATTTTTCAAGTCATTTGGTAGTCCTGTCTCAATATTAAACACCCTAGACCATTTAGGAAAGTTTGCTCCTAAGTCTGATGAGGCATTCTTTGTAGGTTATTCCTCTGTCTTAAAGGCTTTTTGAGTGTTTAATCCTAGACTAAACATTATTGATGAATCAACCAATGTTCAATTAAATGAGCATTCCTTTCCAAAGTCAATAAATGGTCCCGATTCGTTGTTTGATATTGACTCTTTTACAAAATCTTTTGATCAGTTTCACTTGTCAATTGCAGGTAACCTACAGTCAGCTAGCTGGACCATCTGGAATAGTTGGGAGAAAAGATGATTTTCCTATGATGCCTCCTTCTTCTTCTGAACAACTTGTGGAAGATGTTCCATTGCTAGGTGACCCTGCCAGACAAAAACAACAAATCAAAGTATTTCAACTGAAGCTGGTCCTAGTACACTTCAATACCCTTCAGAAGAACCATCATCTAAAGATAGAAATCCAGAACCAGCCACTATACTAGTTGAAACCGAAAGGAATGACAATAATGAACGTCTTCAAAGTGCTGCAGACGCTGAAAATGAAAATTGTGCAGCATTTGACTACTTTCACCATTCACCAACATCACTACCTGAAGGTGCTTGTCACCAAAATGATCTGAATGTCTCCAACCTTGATGTATCAATCGCTGGAGACTCAATTCCAACAACCAAGATACATAAGAATCATCCAGTGTCAAGCATCATTAGTGAATTAGATGAGCAGGTGAGAAGAAGCAAGTCAAGTTTCGCAAACATCTGTTTGTTTTCTTGCTTTCTATGTCAAACTGTACCCAAGAATATAAAAGAGGCTCTTCAAGACAACAACTGGATCGAGGCAATGCAGGAAGAATTGCTCCAGTTCAAGAAACAAGAAGTATGGCAACTAGTAGACCTTCTTGAAGGACAATACCCTATCGGTACCAGATGGCTGTACAGAAACAAGACTGATGATAGGGGTACTGTCATCAGAAATAAAGCAAGGCTGGTGGCATAATGATACACTCAAGAAGAAGGAATAGACTATTATGAAGTGTTTGCTCCTGTTTCCAGATTAGAAGCAATAAGACTTTTCCTTGCATACCCTGCATCCATGAAATTCACTGTTTATCAAATGGATGTAAAGTGTGCATTTCTCTATGGAAAAATCTCTGAAGAGGTCTATGTGAGTCAACCACCAGGCTTTAAAGACCCGGATTTCCCTCACAGGGTATACAAACTCGATAAAGCATTGTATGGTCTACATCAAGCCCCACAAAAGTGGTAAGAGACTCTATCATCTTTTCTCCTTACACACGGGTATAAGAAAGGAAAGATTGATGAGACTCTCTTCAGAAAAAGAAAAGGAAATGACATGTTGCTCGTCCAGATCTATGTGGGCGATATCATTTTTGGTTCAATAAATAAGCAACTTTACAAAGATTTTAAAGACCTTATACATTCAAAATTCCAGAAGAGTGATATGGAGAACTCACATTTTTCATAGGATTGCAAGTATAATAAACAGCAGATGGAATCTTCATCAATCAATCAAAATATGTTGAAACCATGTTCAAGAAATTTCATTTTACAGATTGTCAGTCAATTAGAACTCCTGTTGATACAAGAATGAAGATAGGTTTAGATTTAGAAGGCAAATTAGTGGATCAGACTCATTATCGATCAATGATTGGGTCACTCATTTATTTAACGACAAGCAGACCTGACATAATGTTTGGTGTTTGTGTTTGTGCCAGATATTAAGCAGATCCCAAGGAATCACATTTAAATGATTAGGTCACTAATTTATTTAACAACAAGCAGACCTGGCAAGCCTGTACTTGGATTATGGTATCCTAAGGAAGGAAATTTTAATCTCTTTGCCTACACTAACAATGACTATGGAGGATGCAACTTTAATAGAAAGTCCACTTCTGGTGGTTGTCATTTAATTGGTCCCAGACCGGTCTTCTTGCAGTGTAAGAAGCAGACAAACATATATGTTTCAATAGCAGAAGCTAAATACATAGTAGCATCAGCTTGTTGCTCTCAAGTTCTTTGGATTCAAAACTAGATGCTTGATTATGGTTTTAACTTCTTGCACACACCAATTCATATTGACAACACAGCAGCCATGTTCATAATAAACAATCTAGTTCAGCACTCAAAAACCAAACACATTGAAATTAGATATTACTTTTTGAGAGATTGTGCTGAAAAGGGGATAATCAAATTGATACAGGTCCACACGGACAGTCAATTAGCTGATTTATTTAGTAAGGCATTTGATCCTAGTCGGTTTGAATTCCTGGTCCAATCAATTGGCACGATTAACCTTAAGTAAAAATCAAAATTCACAAAAACATTCAAATATTTCAAAAAATACAAAAAGAAGTCATTTGCTGAAAAATATTATATATGTCATGGGAAATGATATAATTACAGTCATTATATCATTCACTGTGTTTATTTCAAAATTTAGAATGGCTGACATGACTTATCTGATATGTGGGTAGGCTCAGCTTGGAAAAGAAGATACATGTTATGATGAACTAAAGCTCATATTCAATTGTGAAGCATTCATTTCAGAGTATAAGTAAGTATTAGCTTATTCAAATGTGTGTATGTGTAGTAACCTAAACACACCAGGTAATGATGCCTTATGAATCTCATTCACCCACATCAGTTTTTTCTCTGTTTTGCTGAGCAAAGATCTGGAGAACCAAGCACATAGTGCTGATGTCATGATCCAAAAAGATTCCCAATGTGGAACACATCCAACCTGGATGAAATAAAAAAGAATACATTCCTTGTGAATGAACAAAAAGAATCCTAAAGTGGATCACCTTCCAAAGTGAAGTGTAAAAAGAATCCCAATGTGGATCAAATAAATAAACATGGTCAAAGTAAAAGAATCCCAATAAGGATCAATCAAATGAGATTTCATAATTTAAATGACCTGGTCATGTAAGTTGTGAAAAATATCTACCATGCATTTCATACGGGTAGTTGATCTTGTCATGCTTTTGAGTGTGAGGTACATGTTGAATACTCAACTCACTCAAAACATGATAAATATCACTAGCATCAAATATTATCCAAGCATGAGTTTAAGAGGACAAACATACCTGCAATCAATATATTCATGACTATGTCTACTTTACTAACAATTGCTTGCACTTGTGAATGGTAAGATTGATATGATCCCAAGAAAGGTATATTTCCTCCTCATGTACAGATAAGAAAACAAAATTACAAAAAATATTTTCTCTTCAAAATTTTAAACCTTTAAAGTTTCTATCACTTATAGACATAAACTTTAGGGGGAGTAATTAAAATTTTGATCATTATGTACAATTTTTGGTTTTCTTAAACATATATATAATCTAAAAGTTGACTGTGTTGGTGTGAAAGTTATACAATAGTATCTCAGTATATGCAAATATCTGGAATCACAAATGTCCAAGAGTAGTCAAAACTGGGAAACTTGTATCACACCTGGTGACAATTCAATCCAAGCAAAAACTGACAATCCAAGCAATAGTCAAAACTTCATAATAGTCAAAACAACAGGCCAGCTTCATAACACTCAAAACAACAGACTCAGCTTCATAACAGTCAAAACAGAAGACTCATCTTCATAAAAGTCAAAGCATCAGCACAAAAACAACCAAAACTATCCATAACAAAAACATTAATTTTTGACTAAGATCAAATTTTAATGTGGGTAAGAGCATTGGTTAATGTGGGTGAAGGTAACCAAGGCATATAACCAATGTGGGTGATAGTTTTATATAAGAAAAAAACAAGTGAAACTTATGTGGACAAGTTAACTCTTCAGCATTTGTTTCAAAACAAATGTGTACAACAAGCTCTGAAATGTTGAAAAACTTATGCAGACAAAAGTGTTCTTTCGCATTTCTATATGCAGTTAACTTTTGTTCATCCGCATTTCTCTATGCGGATAAGTTTTATTCAGCCTCATTTCCCATATGTGGTTGACATGATCAATGCGGACAACATTGTTGTGTATTTGTTTCAATAATAAAATTTTGTGCTCACACTCTTCTGTCATGATGTGTGTTTGAACCACAGTTAATGCAGATGGATAATACAATGCACAGTATTAAAAACACCCATTAGCATTAACAAATGCAGTTGAAGGTCAAGAAATGCAGACAACTTAATTGCTCAGTCGCATTTGTTGAAGTAAATGCAGACAAGACAAATTGTTTAGCCACATTTGTTACAGGGTCAATTGCTGACAAGTTTTAATCTTCCGCATTTGTCACAGTACAACAAATGCGTACAAAATCTAAAACATTTGCATTTGCTACAGTACACAAATGCTGATAAGTTTTGTCCTACCGCATTTGCTACAGTATAAACTTAAACCTCCGCATTTGTTCAGAAACTTGCAAAGTTTGATAAATCCATTAAACTGACTATTTAAACACATTAATGAGAGTCATTTAATACTTTTCAAATTTGAGAGAAATAATAGTGCGACGAGCTTTTTCCTACTGTTCTTCAAACATCATCCAAAATCATCACAAACCTACTGATTTGATTGTTCATCCAACTTCTTTTCATCTCTATTTCGATTCTCTGCCAACGTAGTATCGAAACAAGGTGATAATCAATGGATTCACAGACCGTAACTATTGAACCAATAATGAACATGGAACCCTAGGTCAAGAAAGATTCAATAAAATTAACCACAAACAATGGATTTCAATGACATTTTCGAGTCTAATGAAACTAATGATCATGTGAATAATAAAAATTAATCGAGTTTCAAACCCTAGGTTCATCGCATGAACAGGGGATCGAAGAACTGATAATGTTGAGGACTAATCCTTTGTTTCCATGTTAAAAGATGCTCAAAATAACAAAGATCATTAAAAATAAGCATAAAACACAACATTCATGGTTATTTATCACAAAATCAACATAGGTCAAATTCCTATGGAACAGTAACTGTTGAACTCTCAATTTTGACCTAAAAAAGTCAAATTGAGAAAAGTCAAACTTGATTTAAGTTGTGTGATTTGATCTCTGATAGTAAATTACTAACTCATGTGTCTCTAATGCAGAGGTCTATGGCAAATCTGACTTTGAGCAAGCTCCACAATGTTAGTGGATATCTTGATCTAGATGTGCCTGAAGCTGAAGGGCTAAGAGACATGATCAGATTCATTTCAACAACAGGAGTAGCACATGCGATCACAATTAGACCCATCATCTATGAGAACTTTATTAGATCTTTCTGGGGAACAACTAAAGTAATTGAAGTTGATGGGGTGAGGACCATTTCTGGAAGAATCACTGATGATCATACACTTGCCATCTCTGAACAGACTGTGAGATAGTGTCTGCAGTTTGGAGATGATGCTGATTCTCCCCAAGAATTTGAAGAGGATGATATTCTAACCTTTTTTGCCAACATTGGTTATGAAAGGGGTTTTGAAGGAAAGAAGATTGTCAAGGGGCTAGTTGATTTGTAGTGGAGATTCTTGATTCATTTATTCCAACGCTGCCTATCAAAGAGGAAGACTAGTTGGAATGATATCCCCATCACAACATCATCAGCTATCTGTGCCTTATGCACTAACAGACAATTCAACATGTCTGCTTATGTGTTTAATGGCTTAATGTCAAACATTCAAGAAGGGAGAAGGCACATGTTTTTGATGTATCCAAGGTTTCTTCAATGCTTAATCAATGAAGCATTTCCTGACATTGTACCTAAAGGCCTTGTGATGGACATTCCTTATTATAATGCCAAGTCTTATAAGTACATCAAGAAAAGAGATCCCAGGAACTTCCACAATGGAACTTTCTTTCCTCTGCTTCCATGGATGTTGCAACGGATAAATCTAGAAGAACCTATTGATGAATAAGAAGAAGAATCGGCTCCTGTTGATGAGCATGATGTTATAGAAGAACAACAAGCTACTCCTGATCAACAACATGTTGAGGAGCATGCTGAGGAAGCTAATGAAGGATTAAGGCCAGTGTCACCACATGTGGATGTAGGTGGTGATCTTCACACTGAGCCTTCTATTCAAGAAGTTGATATTCCATCTCCCTTTAGATCATCTCCTGTTTATTCTCCACCGGTATATCCTGTTCATACTAAGCACATTTCACCAATGCATTCATCTCTAGTAGCTGCTGCTACATCTGTTGATTCTGGTGAATCTACCTGCTCATTAGATGGATCTGAGTCATCTTCGGATGAGGAGGATCATCATCATGAGAGGCCTGTAAGACAAGTTCAATCAAAAGCTGGTGCCTCGAAAAGCTATGCAGAATCTAAGGTTAACCATCCTAAAGCCAAGGATGAGATGATTTCTGAATTATTACTGAAAGTAGCAAGGATGGAGAAGGTCCTTGATAGAAGGTCTGGGATTATTAGAGATAGACTTTTAGAGTTAGATGTGAAGGAGAAAGAGCTTAAAGAGCTAAAAGAAAAATATGAGTCTGAGAAGGAAGAAAAAGACAAAGAGATTAATAGACTCAAAGCTGATCTAGAACAAGCAAAAGAAGAAATCAATGGACATGTGGATTCTGCAACTATTCAGACATTGCTATGGAAGAACAAGAGAATCTGCTTGATGTTCAGACTGATATTGTAGCCAATCTTCATAAATAGATAGAAGCTCTAACCAAAAGAGTTTTTGAACTAGAAATCTTGATAAAAATTAAAGAAGAGATAGCAAAAGAAAAAGAAGAGAACGATGATGATGATTTTGATAGAGAAAAGGGTGATGAGCGCGAGAAAGAAGAAGAAACAAAAGATGATGATAGTGTCTCTAGTGAGAGTATTAGTAATTGTGATGACTCTCCACCTTCAAAGAGATAGAGAACAACAAAATCTGATAAGCATGCTGAACACAGTGGAGTCAAGGCAGAAGAAGAGAGTATGGCCATGGTTGTGTATTCTAGTCAAACTTCTGAAGAAAAAGATGATGAAGAGTCTGAACTAAAAAAAATTATTAAGACTTAGACATCTACTCATCTGGAGAATTCATCATTGATGAAGACTTTTGGGATTTTGTTAGAGATCTAACCGCTCCAGTTGAACCCATTGTGGTAATCCCTAATATTCCTGTGCCATTAGAAAGGAAGTTAAGCTTACAGATTGTTCCTGGTATCTCTCTGTCTGATGAGCAAAAAGAACTCATCAGAAGATTATGTGAGGAGATTAAAGAAAAAGAAGAAGCTGATAAGAAAGAACAAGAAAAGAAACAGAAAGAAGCTAAATCCTTTATTCCCTCTTCATCTGGATCACATGTGCATACCTATTCCAGGAAGAGAAAGTATTTATCTAAGAAGGCCAAGGGAAAAAAGCCTATGGAAGAAAAGGAGCCGGTCAAAAAGAAGCAAAAAGATTATCCGAGAAGCCTAGCTGCTATGGCTGAATTTCTAGAAGAACATGAAAAGGCTGAGGAACAAATGAAGAAAAACATCAAAGTCATAGTCTTGGAAGAAGGAGAGATTGAAGGAGGTTATCTAGTAAGTGAAACAGATGAACCATTGGCTAGAGACAGTCCTGTTAAGGCTGAAACTTCAGTTGAAGAGATGGTTGAAAAAGCTCAAACTGATGATTTGATGATTAAAGCCATGTACTTAATCAATCACGGTTATGATGCTGATGAAGTGTTTGGAATGACCTATGAAGCTATGGTTGAAGAAGTTAATAAGTTGAACAAACTTCTTGATCCTATCTATGTGACTGACTATGAAAGGAGAACAGTCAGGTCACCAAGTTCATTCATTCCAACCCAACCTCAACGGTCTGAAGCTCCTTAATCACATTATTCTAATCCCTACAGCATGATAGATAGGGAAATGAAGAACTATTTTTCTAAACAAGGCTTTACAAGAAGAAAGTTGGGGAACATGAAAACTAATTCGCTCAGAGCTGCAATCCTCAAGATAATCAATAAAAAGAAAAAGAGACTGAAGAAAATAAAAGAAGAGGTTGTAGGGAGGAAGCCCAGGACAATAGTGTCAGCTCAAGATATCCAGCTCACTACCAATGACCATAATGTCTTGGCAGCCATGTTGCATAAAAATCCTGAATGGTTTGCTGCACCCTCTTAGTTGAAGCTTTAAGAAGGGTTAACCACTTCAGAAATGATAAGGGGTGTGTCTGCTCCAGAAGGCAAAGTAGATGTGAAGATCGTTGCCAGGAAGTATGATAGTGACCGGAATATGTTTATGGTGAAAAGAGTCTCAGGGTTGGTTCAATTCTTCACAGAGTACATTGCTCAGGTGAACTCCCTGCAGATCCATTACCTGAAGGAATTAGCTGATCTTGAATAGATAAATCATAAAGCTATGTATAGAGTATATGAGTTTGAAGATATTTTGAAGATGTTCAATGAAACAAACAACTTCAAATCTCTAAAAGCAATATGCATCAGGAAAGACAAATATTTCCAAAATCCTCTTTAAAAGAAAAGGAAGACAAAAGGGACTGAAGAGTTGGTGTTTCTTGAGCTAAATGTAAAACCAATTGAATCACTGAAAAGAAAGATGGTGGCTGGTACTCACAAGACAAAACCAATCTCAAATGTATTTTATGATGAGAAGACTTATGGGTTGGTTATTGAGAGGAGATGGGAAGGGAAAGAAGGTGTAGAAATAAGGTTGTTTAGTGGATATGAGGTGAGATTGCTTGATGAATCCTATATCCACTATATCTTCACAAACACTTCAGAGAGATAGATAACAAGCTTGGGGAAGCTGATATGTATTTCTTTTCGAAATGCATCAAGATATTAAAGATGGCCTACGACAGATTCAACAAGAAGAAAGAGCAGAGAAAGAAGAAGAAAGTCCCTCCCCAGCTGGGTAATATTATGAAGCTTGAGGTGGATGCTGATGGATCTTTATTGATCCACAGAGATGGGCTTTCCTTAATATTAGTGTGGACCCTATATCTCTTAGGCAGATGCCTGTTGAAGCTATTTATACCATGAGCCAGATGAAGATTCATGTGCTAAACAAAGACAAGATGGCTAAAGCAAGATACTTCTCCAACATGATCAAAGCAATCTTGGATCCAGCACAGGCAGAACCAGCATCAGCTCCATCATCATCAGTCCAAGCACTAGCAGAAGAACCAACAGAATCTTCACAACCTCCACCACCATCAAACCCTTGAAGTACATAGGCTGTATAATCCATAGGGGGAGTATTGTTGGACATTGAAAGGATCATACATGCCAATTCAAGAGGTGGTTAAATGTTGTTCTGTTGGAAAATCCCACAAGTCCAAGAATCAATGCGGGTGAAGAATAACTGAAGAAAAAGACCAAGTGTCGACTATCTACATTAGTCAATGCGGATGAACAAAGAACAAATGTTGACAAGTATTTGTTCATCCGCATTTACTTATGCGGATAGCTAGAACAAATACGGCCAACTAATTGTTCATCCGCATTAACTAACGCGGATGATCAGAAACAAATGCGCATGACTATTTGTTTATCCGCATTTTCGAATGCTAATGAACATACTTAATGCTGAAGACAATAGAAGAAATGCTGATGAAGTCCAAGTCATCCGCATTAGTCAATGCAGATGAACACTTACAAATGTTGATTAGAGTTTTGTACTTAGACTAGTATTCTGATGTATAGTGTCAGGGTAGTTTAGTCAATTTGTATAGGCAGTATGTTAGCCTTTAAATAGAATAGAATACCCTACTTTTGGGGGAACTAGAATATTAGAATATTCGATTGTCATATGTTTCAGAGGTGTCAAGTTACTGTATATTGCTAAAACCTTAGCATTCATTGTAACTCATTTACCTTCATAAGTACAAAGAATTTATGAGTACTTTCAGCATTCAATGATCCTTGATTGTGTACTTCCGCTGCATAATCAATGACTCAATTATCATATTCGATCCTTGTTAAAGTCACATCAACAGAGAATATCATTCTCGAACCCCTGTCACCTACTCTTTGTTTGGCCCACACCACTTAATTTAGTTATTTTTGTTTGTAAATTACACTACCTATAAAGTATTTTTTATAATAAGAGTACCATACGACAAACATACATGTTGAGAATTTTTGCTTTTTTGCATAATAAATCAAATTGATACATTTAGAAAATACAAATGGAAAACGAATAGCTAATGTAATTATTTAGTAAACTACAAATAATCTAGTAAACATTTTGAAATATATGTATAAGACTAAGTGTTAGTGGTAGGTGTGAACAATGGCGCGAGCCACCTGGCTTGTCATCTTGCTCGCGCACACCACATCCGGGGGCGATTAAAGGGGCGCGATTAATGGGGCGTTGGGGGCTTGACGCTGTGAAAGTTGGAAAGGAATGAGTTTAAAAAAATAGTTGTTAAATCTCATTGAAATAGAAAAAAAATTTAAAATTTAGTTTTTTACCTACATATACCCATCTCCAATTTTTATACAAACCATCACATTTCACTCATTTTTTCTCTAACACTTTATTAAAAAATACTTTGTCTGAATCATGTAATGAAGTTCCTCCTCATCCGAATCTTCCAAAGAAGACAAACTTTTTGGAACGGGAAAGAAAGTGGACGAGCATTTGATTGAGCAGTCTCAACGTCAAAGATACTTAAGAGATCTTCACCTCTAAATCGTGAGACTCAAAGTCAACAATCACTTAAGAGATCTTTACCTCTATATCGTGACCGAGTGGGTGCTAACAACATTTTGGAAAGACACTATTTTTTCCCTCGATTGCCTTTATAACGAAGAAGGGTTTAGAACACAATTTCGTTTGAGTAGTCAATTATTCTTGCGTATATGAGTTATATCAAATGATTTATCAGAGTTATATTCGTTTTTTTTTAACAAAGAGAAGATACTAGAGGTATAGCCAGATTTATCACATTTCAAAAAGTTACGGCGGCTCTTCGACAACTAGCGTATGTTATAACTTTGAACGCGCTGGACCGGTATTTACCCCGGCCCTACTATCATACTTAAGGTGACAACCTCGTATGATCTTTAGTTCTTACATATGTTTTTTGGTGTTGTTGGGTCAAATAACGACCTTATTGTTATCGATCAATTTTCTTAATTCGATAACCTTATCGACGGCATCGAAACCCCTCAATTTTTATATACAAATGGAGAACATTTTAAATACGGGTACTACCTTGTGGATGGAGTTTACAACGAATGGATGGTACTAGTTCAAGCATTTACGTCTCCACTTGAAGACAAACAAACGTACTTCATGAAGAAGCAAGAACCTACAAGAAAAGACATTGAAAGAGCATTTAGAGTTCTAAAACAACACTTTCATTTGTTCACAACCCTATACGGTTTTGGTCAAGGGAGAAGATAATAAGCATAGGCTACACTTGTCTTATTTTACATAATATGATTTTAGATTACGAGAGTAAATATTTTTCAAACTACCAATGCGAAGTTTTCCCACTACAATGAACAATCACTATCAAAAAAGACTCGAAAACATAACATTAATCAAACCTTCGTGATGAATTGGTTGAGCATTTATGCGCTAGATGACCCGATGATCTCATATTAGACTATTATTTGTTTTGTTTAAAAAAAAACCTAAGTAATGTTATTTATTTATATTTTAATGTTTTTTTTTGTTTTTAATATTCATGTATTTAGATGGTTTTATAAAAATACATAAAAATTCATTAGAGCCCCTAATCACGTTTTTTTCACAACAAGGTAATGCTATTTGATCAGAGGCTCTATCAATTATCGAAACATCCGGTTAGTGCCACATGACGTAATGTTACAGGATAACTTGAGAAAAAACTCTATCCCATAATACATAGCCTAATTTGTGTAGTTATGTTTATACATTGAGTTATTAGGGTATAAATATATCATTTTCTTAATTAGAAAATGAAGCAAATAAAGATAGTATGACAACAGTTACAAATTTTAGTATTAAATCCTAGCATGCATAAAATCAAATTAATCCATAACCAAAGTGTGAGCTAGAATTTTAAAGACTATAACCGAAAACTTACTAATAAACAAAACAAACGGTTTAATGAAACCTATAATATAATAAATTGGTAGACGATAAAATTGTAGGGTTTCACCATATTTGATGCAACCTTAGGATCTGTTATGGTCATTGTTTGTCGCCAATAAGGTATGAATTCTAGTTTCTTTTCTTCATAGTATAAATTTTGCTTTTGTTTACTTTGTTGTATGCATGATTTTGAAGCTCAGATGGGTTCAATTGGTCTAACTGATCCGACTGGGAATCAAAGGACGGGGGCGATCCGAGCAGTCCGAGTTTGTTTTTTTCCCGGCGAGCGACCGGTTCATCCCGGTTCGGTGGTCGGATCGGGAACTCGTTAGGGGTTAGTCCGGATTTTGGGTTTTTTCTTTTCTTTTTTTTTAATTTTAATGGGTTTAATAGGTGAGTTGAACGATATATTGAAGTATTGGACATACAATTATGTTGAGTCTTATATATAACCCTAAAATACACATATAAAATACTTATATTAAATTATATATATAACTATATATATAATCTATATACCTATTAAATGAAAGTTTTGAGGTGCCACATGTCTAAATATGAAGCTTTCTCATTTTAAATTTACAGTGTTTCCCTCCTAATAAATGATTATGATAAATACTACTTATATTAGTTAAGACATTTCCAGATTAACAATATATATATCTATATAGGATAAAGAATGAATGTTAATCCTTGTTTATTTCGATAACCAATTAACTCAACTAGTGTTCCAGAGCAATCCACATCGTCACTATAAGTTAGAGTACAGTGGTAAAACTAGTAATGCACAATAAATGCTCTTTTTAAAAAAAAATATATAGTAATACTATATTCAAATTAAAGATATTATAATGATCTATTTAATGATATCATTTATGTAAAATAATAACATCATACAAAAAAGATAAGAAGTTTTTAGAAAAGAGTGATGTTTTTTTAAAAAATAAGGGAGATTTTGAAAATGAGAAAATATTATTATATCGGTGGTGTAACGCGGTATAAAAGTTAGTTGCACAGCATAATCACGGTGTAAGTGATAATTACATTAATGTTAACGGGTTTTCGCAATAAAGATGGTTTAACAACCATTCCTTACTCTATATATACATATATATATATATATATATATATATATATATATATACATAACTAGCTTTGGTAAACCCGTGTATTGCATGCGTTGAATAAATAAAATATTAAATATAATTAAAATTTGTTAATAATATAATAATATTTTAATATAAGATATGATTGAAATCTTTCTTATTATAAATAAAATAAAATATTTTATTTTAAAAAGAACATTTTAAAAAATATCACTTATAAAAACTTTCTTATTATAACTCTTAATTTTAATTATTTTATAAAAATTTTACTTTTTAAAAAACACCAATTTTAAATATTTCAAAATTTCAAAAAAGTTTGATTGTTTTTAAAAATTTCTTATTTTATGTAAATTTATTTATTTAGAAATAATATTAATAAAAAGATCTTTTTTTTAATTTATTACAAATTATTTTAATATAAAAAGAATTAAATAATATTAGTAATTAATATGATTATTTTATAGAAAAGAGAGGCGGGAAAAACTTTGTGAGGATAAATTTGGTGATGACATGTGTACTCTCTATTTATAGTTTTATTAGTGTAGGAAGATAATTTTAAATTTTTTCCAATACATGTAACACGTGTCGTTAGGCTAGTTTTCTATATATAATAAATAAAATTGAACACTTGTCAATGTATTAAGTCATAATTCACCACATTTCAAGTTTTTATAACAATATTGTCACTTGGCAACATATCATTCATTTTCAAATTTTGATTTAATTCCATAATTATTTCAAACTAGCTTTAGTAAACTCATATATTACATGGGTTGAATAAATAAAATATTAAATATAATTAAAATTTATTAATAATAAAATAATATTTTAATATGACATATGATTGAAATCTTTTTATTATAAATAGAATAAAATATTTTATTTTAAAAAGAACATTTTAAAAATGTCATTTATAAAAGCTTTTTTGTTATAACTCTTAATTTTAATTATTTTATAAAATTTTTAGTTTTTAGAAAAACACCAATTTTAAATATTTCAAAATTTTAAAAAAGTTTATTTTTTAAAAAACTTCTTATTTTGTGTAAATTTGTTTCTTTAGAAATAACATTAATAAAAAGATCTTTTTTTTAATTTATTACAGATTATTTTAATATTAAAAAATTAAATATTATTAGTAATTAATATCATTATTTAATAGAAGAGAGAGCCGGTAAAAACTTTGTGAGGTTAAATGTAGTGATGCCATGTGTTTTCTCTATTTATACTATTTATACTTTTACTAGTGTTGGGAGATATATATATATGTATATATATACATATATATATATATATATAGGGTAAGGAACAATTGTTAACCCATCTTTATTGCGATAACCCGTTAACACTGATGTAACAAGCATTTACACTATGATTATGTAGTGTAACTAACTTTACACCGCTTTACACCACTGATGTAACAACTTTCCCTTCATTTTTTAAAAAGTTTCACCCTTTTTTTAAAATCGTCTTAACTTTTTTGTATGATGTTATTTTTTTATATAAATTACACCATTAAATAAATCATTTTAATATCTTTAATTCAAGTATAGTCTTGCTATATTTTTTTAAAAAAAATTTTAACGTTAATTGTGGACCACTAATTTATCACTGTAACTCTAACTTACAGTGATGACGTGGCCTACTGTGGACCACTAGTTTGGTTAATAGGTTATCGCAATAAACATGGGTTAACATTCGTTCTTTATCCTATGTATATATATATATAGGGGAGGGATCAAATGAAAACCATGCTTATAATTAAAAACCGTGAAAACCACCACTACCCAATCACATAATTGATAATTGATTTAACATTTTAATTGTTTAAAGTATATTTGATTAAACTTCAATCTTATTTTTTGATGTCATTATATATTTTTTAGTTTAAACTCCAAGGAACGACAATCATGACAAAACGACTTACGTATATGTACCTTGTATGAGTTACATGTACGCAACTCGTAGTTGTACACTTGGTAACACGTACTTACATATGCATAACCCCTACATATACGTAACTATTAGTTGTACACTTTGTAATACATAAATACATATATGTAACCCATAGTTTTCATGGTTTTCATTTATTATATATATATATATATATATGTATATATATATATATATATATATAATACAAAGGTGGGATCCTAAGAAAACCACAATATTATGATAAACTAGAGAAAACTAATGAAATCGGTCACGTAATTTATAATTTTTTTTATCATTACTCTCTATATATATTTGCGAGTATATATAAACAAGGGTATAGATTAAATGAAAACAGTAGCATGATTTTACATATACATCACACATAGATACGTATACGTAACCATTTTTCATTCGACATAGTGTTACATATATGTAAGACTCTTCATTTTCGTATGTATGCTCAACATATGTGTACCAAATACTTAAATAACATTTTAACATTTAAAATAACCAAAAAGTTATGAATTATGTTATTCTGATAACCCATTAAAACTAATAAACAAATACTTACACCATGATTATACAATGTAACTAACTTTTACACCTCGTTAACCACTGATATTATAATTTTCCCTCTAATTTTCAAAAAGTTTCACCCATTTTCTAAAACCGTCTTAACTTTTTTGTATGATTTTATTTTCTTTAGACAAATTACATCATTAAATAGATCAATTTAATATCTTTAATTTGAGTATAGTCTTGCTATATTTTTTTTTTAAAAATTTTAACGTTCATTGTGGATTAATAGTTTACCACTGTAACTCTAAGTTTCAATGATGATGTGGCCTGCTGTGTAAAATTAGTTTGGATAATGGGTTTTTGCTATAAATGAGTGCTAACATTCGTTCTTTATATATATATATATATATATATATATATATATATATATATATATATATATATATATATAATATGTATATATATATACATATATATATATGTAGGGGAGGGATCAGTTGAAAACCATATTATAAATGAAAACATATAAAAACCAGCGTTTACATATATATAAGTACGTGTTACAAAGTGTACAAGTAAGAGTTACATAAATGTATCGGTTATGTATAAGTAAATATGTGCTACTAAGTGTACAACTAGCAGTTACGTACATATAGCTCCTACAAGTTGCGTATATGTAAGTTGTTTCGTCATCATCGATGTTCTTTGGAGTTTATTTTATAAAAATATGTAATGATCTTCAAACATAAGGTTAAAGTTTACTCAAATATATTTTAAACAATTTAACAGTTAAATAAATTATAAATTATATAATTGGGTATCGGTGGTTTTTATGTTTTTTAATTATGAACATTATTTTCATTTGATCTCTCCCCTATATTCATATACATATATATAGTGTTATAATTATAACAGAACCACTTTTTATTTTCAAAACCATGCACAGATATATATGGGAGAAATGTAAAACTAATTTTTTATTAAAAAACAAACTAAAAAAATATAATATATGAAACTTCCCTTAAACAAAAACTTTTTTAAAAATATGAACTTTTTTGAAACCTTTTTCTAAAGTTTTGTAAGATTGATTTTTTTTTAAAAAATGAAATTATTTTTAAAAAACATAATGTTTAGAAAAATTTGAAAAATGTTTTCATTAAATGAAAGTTTAAAATGGTATTATTTTTGTTTTACTTGAAGTACTTAATTATAATAACTCAATCATATTTTATTTAAAAATATCATTTTATAACTTTTAAATTTTTACTACAAACTATTTGATATTTTATTTATTCAACTCATTTATTACACGAGATATGGACTAGTATCATATTAAATTATGACGTTATTTGATTGTTAAATCCGGTACAACCGGTTCGACCAGCGGACTAGTAAGGTGTTCGGTTCGCTATCCGATTCGGTTATGTAAACATTTGTTGTACAGATTCTGTTACTTCTCCTCGTAGTGTGAAATATATTTTCCTTACTTCATAGTACGGATTTCATTATCTTTCCCCCTTATATATATATATATATATATATATATATATATATATATATATATATATATTTGTTTATTTGCATTGTTTGCTCTTTAGCATATACGCCTTTAGAAAAATTTAATATCATATGATCATCTTTAATTTTGAGCTTGCTATCTAGCATACAATACAATTTCTATTTGTTTGTACTTATTATTGTATGTTTCATAATTACTAATGTTATATATATCATCTAAAATTATATGTTACTTCTCTCCTCTATTACCCCGAGCATGCCCCTTTGTTGTAAGGATACTCACAGTCCCATAATTGCAACATCGATGATGTGGCACCACCCGTGATGGTGAATTTAGTTTACGACGTTTGCATATTATATTTATGGGGAGGCGTATAGGGATGATGTTACGTATGCCAACACATGTCATCTCGTGATTAATAATGGGAGTAGATACGTGTATATCTTTTACTTTATATGTTTTTGATTTGGCTCTAAGTGCATTCGGCTTACACTATTAATATTTTTGTATCTGTATGTGTATCAACATCTTGATAATGTTTGACATATGCTTGGATCTCTTACTTTTGTTTGTGTTTCCGCTTTTATCTATTATAATTCATTAATCCCAGGCGTATTAAAAAAGCACCACTATTGTTCTTTTCATTACTGACTTTTTGGCTCAACCATGCATTATCGTATTGTTTCTTTGTTTTCATGATGGTACTCATGGTTGTGGAGATGTGTGCAGAGACTAATTTAGTTATTTAGAATGTGAAAAAAGTTAAATTGGTAAGATTTAAACTGACACAACAATAAATGATATAATTAGGTCTCTCGGACTTCTATTGTTAAAATATAAATTTATTAATCATGGAATAACGATGGTTCTCATTTCTGTAATGTGACACGCCAGTTTAGTCCGGTTGGGGTGTTACTTTTTATATATTAACTTTCTATATAATATATCAAGCAATCACATTTTCAATTATATATGCACCTTATGTTACTACATAAATATTATATGTTTGTATATCAATAATGGAATGATCATATTCCAAATAGTCGACATATGGATTGTATTTTTTTTTTGTACATAACACAAGAATGTTACTTTATTAATAACTCTCATTCAATTTAATGACATTATATATCTATAATTTAACTATGAAAGTAGCTAAAGTAAAAAAAGTACACATTTTGTTGCACAGGTACCGCCTTACAATGCAGGGTTGCTTCCTATGCTATCCAAACATTATGCATTTTTTCGTTCACGCGCTTCCACACACCTTCTGTAGCCACGTACATCCACCATAAGACCCACAAACATCATTCATGCGCCTCCACACCGCCATAAACGCTACGTATACATCTGTTCAAGCTAATGAAGACCATACAGGTTGCCCACTACCACACCACCACAAGATACTAACATAAATTAGTAGGAGTGTGAAGACACCATTGATTTTCAGCATCAGAGGTCGTTGAAGCCACTATTGCACCTATTGTCTCCGGAGATGGTGGGCCTGTTAGATCTATGTCGAGGAGCCCATTGTCGAAGGTTGTTGAAGCCACTGTTCTCCATGGATGACCACTTTCACCACCAATTTTTGATTTCACAAAGAGCTACCTAAAGAAAAAAATTGAGAAGAAAGATTAATGAACTTTGATTGTAAAGAGAGAAAATATTTGTTGGCTTTTAAGAATGGTGAAGGACTAGAGTCTAATATCATACCCCTACTGCTTGACTTTATTTACAAATTTACCATAAGTTTTTTTATTACTTTTAGTTAAATGAAACATCCTTGTATATGAACTCAATCTAAGGTGATGACAATATAATTATAATAGTTTTTCTTTTATTTTCATGTAATTTCGTTGGGTTTAAGGTTTAACGTATAAATGATTAGTTAATTTGATTAAAAGATATCTAATAAATATTGAAATATTAGTCGCAGATTTATTAATATTCTTAGAGATGAGAAACCGATCTGCTGCAATTGCTTTATTCTTTTATCTTTTTGACGTTTTTATTCTTTCTATGTTGTGTTTGAAATTATATTCACAACCGATCAGATGCAACATAGGGTTTAGGGAGAAAAAACTCGTGGCAACATGCGGGGGTTGATTTACTAGTTGATTATTATTTCTCTAAACAATAATTATTATGGTTTAAAACATGATTGTATATATACATATATTAATAGTGTTTCTACCCTAGCTATGCGGCGGGGGTAGTGGGACACACTACGTTAGGGGGGGTTTGTTTGCTCTCTTTATCAAGTGTCAAAGTAGAGACCAACCAATATAAAGAATCTGTAATAAGTAAATAGACGTTTATGATTACATAATACAACTACATTAAAAGAAATTTTCGTAGCACTTAAAAGAAGATTACATCAAAATAAACAGGGTTTTTTTGAGTAATAATATCACATATATTGAAAATTAAATGTGTAATTGGTCAATCTGTTAAGGTCCGCATACTTGTTTAGAATATCAATAGTCAAACAGTGGAAATAGCAAATGAAACGATTGTAGTATCCAAATATTGGAAGTGGCAATTTTTACCCTTTTTTGCCTAGAATGGATAGGTTTGGGTTGCAAATTATATGCAAAAGGTCAAAAGGGTAAAATTATTAAATATCATTTATATAGAACCATAAACACGTGCAATCCCATCTCTAACTAAGACCACTCGACCAATCTCATCCACGCTTTCCCACTTACAAGGTTTCGAGCTCCTATTTCCGGAATAGATTGAGGAAATGCTAAAATATGTTTATGAAACAAATTAAGGGCATGTAGTGATTATATTTGTTGAATAAAGAGTATAGGATTTTAGATCCTATTGATCTGTTAAAGTTTGGGAAGGAGACATGCTTAAATTGCAAGCTAATCCAATTGCAGTAGATGTATTGGTTCATTACTTAGTTGCTTAATTTGGTTTGATGCTTAATAAAATGTTTGAAAAGAGGATGTATGCATGCGAAGGTGATTACAAGGAAGAAAATGTGGATTGGTGATCGAATTGCTTCACCGAATCTAACGGAAGATTATAGAGTTTATAAATAGAGTCTTCGGAAATCATAAATTCAATACATGAAAAAGCTCCTTATGAATGTGAGAACTTGGGATTTTACAAAATCTTGGTTGTTGGTGTGAAAATTAATCAATACGAGAACGATTGTTGTGCGAAAATTTAAAGATGGTGTGAGTACTATATATTTTGCAAGAACTTTATGTAATTAGTATAAATAGTTATGTTTTGATGTTAATTGTATTAGTTTTCATTTTAGACTTGTAATTACTAAGGTAAACACATTTGGGTGAAATATGCTACAAATTTTATTTACCTTGTGTGTTGAGCTAATTCATTCGGATTTGATTACTGAATTCATGTTTAAATAGTAGAAATGTATTCATTCTACATTTATGTTTCAACTCTTGATCATTATCTAGTGATTTGCATAGAAATCTAAACCTTTACATAATTCAAGAATAAAGGTGAACACCAGAAATCACTTCAAATTTATATTGCATTACTATAATGCTTATGCTTTGGTTATACATATGTTCACACTTTAAACAAGCAAAAGATCTCTCGTATATGACTAACTGACTAATTGTATTTGTTTTTATATATTGCATATTTATACTAATACAAAAGAAAACCCAGCAAAGACGTTAGGTCTAGCTGTGTACTTGGTTGAACTTGGCAAGATTGTATTCAACTTAGGAACCCAAACTCGAGTTCTTGGAGTACTCACATACAAAAATACCCAACATTTTGATACGTCAACCTTTAAGATAGGATCTATATAATGTTGTAACATTGATCATTATAATGTAGGTTTATAATGTATAGGGGCAATGTAACCTAATATAATATGATGTGACACTAATGTAGAAAATAATGCAAGACTACTAGAATATAATAGTACTTCAAAATCTATTAATCTAATAAACATTCCATGTGCAATGTGGCAAACTTGTTATGACATCAAGGTCACTAGATAGTTAGAGTATTGTAAAAACATATAACCTAAATGTACATAGTACACCATGCAACAGAAGTAATGTATTAAATCCAATATAATATAGTAAATCTAATATGAAATTATGTTGATGCATTTAAGTATTTAATATGCTTTTAAACTAGTGAAATATAACATTATTCAAATCCTGTAACTATAATAACACAACAATATTAGGATCGCTCCAGATATCATTATTGTAAAAACATATTTAAACAATATAAAAAATAACTTATACTACAGTATAGAAATTAGTTTGCATTATGCAAAAATTTATTTTATAAGGTTTTTGTATATAAAGTAACTAGCACAACGTGCGGGTTCTAAAATTTTTATTAAAACCAATATAATAGTGTTATATTGGCTTCCTTTCTTGAGATATTTGCAAAGTTATTAGCTTCCTTTCTTGCTTGAGCTAGAGAGCTGAAATAATTATGCAAAGATGGTGTGCGTTTCTTGTTTAAGGCTTCCTTGCTCGAGCTAGAGTTTACAAAATGTTAAATTGAGCAAAATGCCTAGAGAACTTTCTAAGTGCGGTGACTCAATAGCATTCTTAAAAAGACTCACAGACCCGTTGATGATTTCAAGTGAAGATCTATACAAGATTTAATGTATGTTGATGAACGAATGATGAACAATTCAAGAACACATGTTCATAAATATTTCATTCATTCATATGGATGATCGATGCTAGAAGATTACAAAGGGAATTTGTAAGAAAATTCTCTCTCATACACACTCAACCTAATTGTTTCTCTCTCTAGCCTCTATAATTGTTAGTGATGATTGTTCTAGCGGTTGTAGAGGTTGGAGTATAAAATCACTACACATAGTCAATTTATACTCTTTACATAAATGAACAAAAATTACATTTAATCCCTAATGATTACACAAATATTCTTCTAACTCTTATAAATTCTCTGTTGCTGATGCGTGACTGCCGGGTGCTGACGTCATTCGGGACGACCACTGATGTTGATTGTTGACTTTGATCGGGGTGACCAAGTTTGACTTTGGTCAATTTTCTTCGTTTTGATCATATATTCAGCAAAGCTTCACCGTGTCGATTTTGGTAATCATCATCAGATTTGGCACTTACGTTTTGGTAAGTATCATCTTCAAATAGTCCAACAATACTCTCCCTAAGATGATGCTGCCAAAACCTCATGATTATCAAAACTTTGGATGTTGATTGATGTGCAGTCTTAAAGTGTAGTCTTCTCCCCTTTTTTGGTAGCATCTTCTTAGAAGCTTCAGAAAAAAGGCATTGAAAAAAAGACTTTGTTTCAGCACATACAGACTTTGTTTTGGCACTTAATGGATGTTTCATCAACTTGATCTTCTACTCTCACTTTCAAGACTTGAAGATACACCCATTTGCATACACTATGGATTGCATAGGTAGTAATATCAGCAGCTTTATCTTAACTTCAGAAGTGAAGGAGAAGCATCAGACATTCTTCAGACTTGACATATACTCTCCCTCAACAACAGCTTTGGAGGGTGATGTACTTTTGTGTATGAGACACCAAGAGGAGGATTCTTAGTTCTCAGCAACCGGCAGGAGATCTTTGAAGAAAGCAGGAGTGTTCACTTGACATCTTGAACTGAATGAGAAACTCAGGCATGATGTGCAATTCATCACCTGCAAAAGTCCAAATCCTCTCGGTAGAGGTATTGCATGGAAGTTTCACTCCTAAATCAATAGCACATGTAAATATGCAACTAAGAAAATACTAAAAATAACAAATCTTTTTGATTTTTTTTAAATTATGATTTTTACAAGCATGAATCCTTTAACTGTAACGAGATCATACTAATCCAAAATCCTCTACATCTAAGAATGTATAAAGTTTGAATAGACATAAACAAAGAACAAAGTTGATTGTAAGTATGTTTGTCCACTTAAACTCTTGCAAGGATCTATTTTTAACACTTTGTGATATTTATCATTTTTAGGTTTGATTAGATATGCTGATTGAGTACCTCACACTCAGAATTATGAAAGAATAACACTCCTCATGAAATGCAAGGTGGCACTTTATCACAACTTGAACGGAGTATAAATTCTCATGATATGATCCATTTTGGGATTCTTTTACACTTTACTTTGGAAGTTGATCCTCATTGGGATTGTTTTAGCTTTGATCCATATTGGGATTCTTTTCTTTGCCTTTTTGGCATGCATCAGCACTTTTAGTGCAAGGTCAACTAGGTCCGTGCTCAGCACAACAAAAGTTGTCCTTATGTTTACTCCAGGTCTGTATTTACATATAATAGAGGAGAAACATATGCTTTTATCAATGAGAAATTTATAAACCATTCTCGCATGGTGTGTTTAGGTTACCACACAAGCAAACACTTGAAAATCATTGCTTAACAATATCCTAAGATTGTTTTGGTCTGCAATGCATATTGATTTAGTTCATCACAAATATGCTTATCTTGAATCCAAGCTGAGCCTACTGACATATCAAACAAAGCCTTGTCAGTCATTATGATCTAAAAAATAGATGCAGAAGATAGTAGATGAGTGTATTATCATTTCTCATATGAATGCAAGAAGATTCAAAAATAATATTTTTGGACTTTTCCAGATTTTCTAATTTTTAGGATTTTTGGTTTGAGAAAAAAATGGCATATGTGTTATCAATGTAATAGAGATCATCAATAGTTGGTCCATGTAGCAATGTACTCAGACGAAGCAGATGAATGAAACATCGGTTGTTTCTTGCATTGCCATCATAGTTTCTATGAATGATTGATTTCCTGCATTGAATCAAGGTTAATTTTTGCTCCATTTGTCTCAGTTGCATCATAAACATCATGAGTAGGAAGAACGTTCCTGTCATGGGAAGGGATCAGCCACTGCTAACTTTTCTTGGGTTGGCAGGCCTCCATGACTGTCCTTATCACACTAGCAAATTAGTTAGATATTTCAACCCAGGCAATAATTGTCCTGAGCTGTCCATTAGAATCTTTATATGTGACTTGCTCGTATGTGTATGATTTTGCCTTATCTGATGATATATCAGATTCACCTCCTGAAATTGTTTTCTTTCACCAACATTGTTTTGATTTTAAACCAACTGACTCAACTTTAGTTTGTTTAACAAAATGAGTTTGTTTGGCTTTTGAAAATCTTTTGGCTAGTTTAGAAAATCTAGCTTGCTTTTGAAAATTTTGCGGAGGTGTAGCAAAGGATCTTTGTCCTTGATCATGTTTGTTTCTTCTAGGCATGTGATCATATTCATCATAAGAATTATAATCATGATTATAGTTTGATGGATGTGATCTTCTATAATAGCCGGTATACCAATCATTATTCCCATATCTATCATACTTATGTTGTGTGTATGACCTAGGATAATGTCTTGGTGCCCAATAATCATGAATATCATAATGTTTAAAATCATACCCATGCCGATGTGATCGAGGAGAAGAGTAGCTATGACGTCTGTTGTAGTAATCATGCTCCGATCTCGGTGAGTACAACTCTGATGGATGATAAGAACTTTGACCTCTTTTGTGTTGTGATGGTGGAGAGTTGTTGTATGAACACTCAGAAGTGGTATGATTCTCCATGTCACAATTTAAGCAGCAAGTAGTAGGTCTGGATCTTCTTCCCTTATGCTTGTATGATGAAGTAGGAATTGATTGGAACTTCACATCCTTTTATCTTGAATGTTGTTGTTGCTTTCTCTTGTGAGGACATATGTATGTTTCACTCTCAGTGTTTTTACACTCAGACATGTTGTATGAATCTAAATTGCATGTCTCGTAGAGAATTGGTTGTTGTTTTGGAGTTTCTAATGTAGCTTGTGAGGTTGATAGTTGGTTTGAATCCAGGTGTAGAAGACTTGGTCTGACTTTTCTTCTTTCTTTTAGATCTGGTTTTCTTCCTCTTCACATGTTCTTTGATTTCTTGTACCTCATGCTTCTTCTTGTTCTGTAACTCCATCTTAATCTTTGCCTTTAGTTTGGCCTTTGATAATTCAGGTTCAAGAAATCATCTAGTTTGAATTTCTCATAGAAAACCATAGCCTTTTGTTTGTTGTCAGGCTTTGCTGCTTTGGATTTCTATGGCTGTGTTTGTTTTGAATTGATTTCTTCAATGACATGGTTAGTACTTGTCAATATTGTTTTGTTGGGTTGGTTGGTTTCTTCATCACTGTTATCACTTGTAGGATCTCCATCTTGACCATCACAGGAATGAAAGGTTTCATTTTGTGGTGATTCAAGTTTGAGGTACAACTTTGATGCTGTTTCAGGATAAGTTATTTGAGTGATAGTGGATGGTTTGTCTGTTGGAGGATGATCATGCATTTTTGAATCTTCTTTGACTGGACTTGTCATTGAAGTTAGCATTGCTATGTAGTTATCATTGTAAGGAGGAGGAACAACATGATATGTAGTTCCAGCACTCTTCTTCTGATGAGCATTAAGTAGTTCTTTGACTGGACTTGTCATTGAAGTTAGCATTGCTATGTAGTTATCATTGTCATGATATGTAGTTCCAGCACTCTTCTTCTGATCGCATTAAGTAGTTCTTCCAACTTGCTAGCAGTCAGACTTCTGCATGATTATGTCTTTGTTAAAGACTCAGTGAGTCTTGTAACTTGAGATTGAAGACTAATTTTTTCTCCACGGAGTTTGTCTACATCCTTCAATACAGAATTGATTTTATCTTCAAAGGCTTTATGTTTTATCTTCAATTCTGCATTTGTAGCCTTTTCTGTATTGTTTGCTTGATTTAGACGCTCAATGTGATGTATCAAGTCATTGATTGTTTTGATTGTACTTGCTTCTGATATTTTGGCTTCAACTTCAGCCTTTGTGTTTGTTAATTTCACAAAGAGTTCACTTGCTTGAGCATTTAGCATGTGGTTTTCTTTAAGCAAGTTATCAACTTCTTTCTCTAGTGAATGATTTGATTTGCAGAAGTTTGTAGTTCCTCTGCATGTGAAGCTCTTTCTTGCTTTATCATGTATGCTACATTGTTGAAATATTCCTATATGCATGTACTTCATCTATGCATGCTAATGAGCATAGATTTATCTTTCTGTCTTCAGGAATTTTAGGCAATAAAAGAATGTTTGTGTTGTTGTTCTTTGTGGCTTTTGCAAGCTCGACAGTTAACTCTTCAAGTTTCATTTGTTGTTGAACCATTTTGTCTTGCAACTGATTCTTCTCTTGAGCTAAACTGATGTTTTGATGATTCAATGTCTTGATTTATGCTTGATCATTTCTTTGAGATTGTTCCATCTCTGACCTGCATTTGATCAAATCATTAGATAATGTGTTGTTTGAGTTTGCAAGATCACACAAATGTAAATGCATTAGTTCTTTCTCAATGTGACTCATGTACAACTGAATGTTTGTCTTGTCAAACAATGAATTATTGTTATTGTTTGATATGGTGCTGTAGTTTGGTTGGTTGCATCTATTGTTTGATTTGCTGTTGTTGTTGTCTGGATGGTTGTAGCTTGGTTTGCTTTGTTTGAATTCTTGAAACCTCTTTCTACCTGCAGCAAGAAAGATAGCTCGGTTTCTCGAAACACGAGTGTTAGTGAATAATGTTAAATTTACCATATTGTTTAAAAACAAAAATGGTTTAACAGTTGATGTGTATGTCCGCTGTGGACCTGTTTTTACTCATCCACGGTGGACCGAGTTGTGTTTGTTCGTTCTTTACTCGTCCGCTATAGACCGAGTAATTTGTGTGTGTCCGCTGTGGAATTTAACACATCAGCTGTGAATACTTAAAAAAAATTATATGTTTGTCAGCTGTGGAATTTGTACATAAGTTGTGTGAATAGTGCATAAGCTGTGTGAACAGTGCATAAGCTGTGTGAGCAGTGCGTCCGCTATGTGAATAGTGCATTTTCTGAAAAATTCGATTATGAATGGAATTTCACTTGTAAATACACAAATTTATGTTTGAATGATTGTGGAATGATTCTTGAATGATTGAATTTTGAACAAACGAATTAAAATCCAAACTGAATCATGGATTTGGCTGAAGTTTGAGGTTTCAAAACAGTTTGACTTTGAAAAAGTCAAACTTCATGTTCTTGAATGAACAAACTTTTGATTCTTGGGTTTTTGATGAAATTTGATAGAACCAATTGTTATAATAGCTATAGATAAGTGATTCTAAGCTAAAATAACAATCAATTTCATATAATCATTACCTAAACTTGGATTTAGATGATGAACACAAAAAGAACACAATGAATAACAAAAACCTAGATATGAGAATCAATGTTCCAAAATGGATGATTTGGATGTTGAAAATGATAAATGAACCTTACATTTGATGTTTCTAAGCTAAAACCACTATCAATTTCAGCTAAACAACATCATATTTATGATTTTTGATTATTTTTCCTCAAGAACAGTGAATTTTTCTCAAGAACACAAAATTTTCAAAAATTTTCAAATTCAAGAATTGTGGTTGTTCAATTGTTATGAAACTTTGCAGATGTGTTAGTTATCACAAACTAAAGCTATTAGAAGCTTAAATTTGATCAAACAACAACAAAATCAAAATTTCATGTTCATGATCATTTGAAGACTTGAAGAATAATTTTTGCTTAAATCTTTAAATTAATGGCTCAAATGAACTTCAGTTGATGTGTAAACTTGCAGATCTTCACGAAATAGCAAATCTAAGCTAATGGTAGCTTGATTTTATCAAAAACAACAACAATTTGTAGATCAAACTTGTGGTTCAAATTTTTTGAGAAAATTTTGAAGAACAAGGAGCCAAGGCTCTGATACCAACTGTGAAAACTCGATTCTGATGGATCGAATATTACAATCGTATTATTGCCGTTTGTCACATCTGTGATGCGGAATCTCACAGACCCGTTGATGATTTCAAGTGAAGATCTATACAAGATTTAATGTATGATGATGAACGAATGATAAACAATTCAAGAACACGTATTCATAAATATTTCATTCATTCATATGGATGATCGATGCAAGGAGATTACAAAGGGAATTTGTAAGAAAACTCTCTCTCACACACACTCAACCTAATTGTTTCTCTCACTGGCCTCTATAATTGTTAGTGATGATTATTCTAGCGGTTGTAGAGGTTGGAGTATAAAATGACTACACATAGTCAATTTACACTCTTTACATAAATGAACAAAAATTACATTTAATCCCTAATGATTATACAAATATTCTTCTAACTCTAATAAATTCTCTATTGCTGATGCGTGACTGCCGGATGCTGACGTCATTCGGGACGACCGCTGATGTTGACTGTTGACTTTGATCACGATTGATCAAGTTTGACTTTGGTCAATTTTCTTCGTTTTGATCATATTTTCAGCAAAGCTTCACCGTGTCGGTTTTGGTAATCATCATGAGATTTGGCACTTACGTTTTGGTAAGTATCATCTTCAAATAGTCCAACAAGTATAAAGTATCTTAGGTCCTTGTATTTTATTTCTATGCTTTGTAACACTTGTAAAAGAACTTGAGAGCAATCTACTTATTCCTTTAAAACCATTCTGAGTTGTTGTTCTTAGTTCTATCTCATTTGTTTGCTTGTGTTCCTTAGTATCATACAAAGGTTCCAGTTCTGTATTTGATCTGTTAAGTGTTCTAAGTCTCTCCTCATTGTGAGACTGATTGTATTGACCCCCTTCAACGGTCCTGCAATTGGTATCAGAGCATTCTAGGCTATTGATTGTAAGGTCTCAGCATCTTAGATCTCTCAGTTTCACAAAACACTTAACAACTCAAATGACAGCTCTCACAAAGGCTGATATGGAAATTGCTACCATGATAAAGTCCCCACTGATCACTTCTAAAGACTTTGATACTTGATGTCAAAGAATGGAAGTCTTCATCAAGTCACAAGACTCCAGGATGTGGGAATCTGTTGTCTCTGGACCTTACATTCCATGCACCTCTTCAGCTACTGGAGGTGGCATGATACCAAAAGAGGTAGCTGACTATTCTAAAGTGTTGAAGTTCAAGTCTAAGCTTCCAAAGGTGGTGTGGAAGACAAAGAAAGACCATGTGACTGAAAGTTCTTCATCAACAATAGCTGTTGGTCCATAAAGCTTGAACATAGGATCAATTAATCTTGCATTGTCTTCAGTTGATGTTAATGAGCACAAGACCGGTAAGGCTTGGGTTTCCAAATGTAACTAACTATCTCTTTTTGTGCAGGAACAACTAAAGACCAACACGAATGTATGGATCATTGACAGTGGCTGTTCCAGGCACATGACAGGTTATGGCTCCCTACTCCAAAATTTTGAGAAAATTGATGGAGGGCCAGTTGCTTTTGGAGGAGATGCAGGAGGTTACATTACTGGAAGGGGCATGGTCACAGATGGTAAGCTCAGCATTGAGAAGGTAAATTTTGTAAAAGAGCTTGGATACAATCTACTGAGTGTATCCTAATTTTGTGATCACAGACACAACATGCTCTTTACTGAGCATGAGTGCATTGTTCTCAAGCCTGGGGTGGTCATTTCTTAGGAGCATATATTGCTCAGAACCCCTAGGGGAGGGAACATGTACAAGATGGACTTGCAGTCCTTTAGGAGAAGTGTCGTGCTTTCTATCTAAAGCAAATAGTGTTGAGTCTTTTCTCTGGTATAAAAGAATGTGCTATGTAAACTTTAAGAACATGAATAAATTAATTAAGAATGATTTGGTAACTGGAATGCCAAAGAAAGAGTTTACAAGTGATGATCATTGTATTGCATACCAGAAAGGGAAGCAACACAAGGTATCTCACAAGCCAAAGGAAAGAAACTCCATCACTACTCCCCTACACTTGTTACATATGGATCTTTTTGGCCCCCACCAGTGTAATGAGTCTAGGAAGGACCTCATACAGTTTAGTGATCACAGATGATTTTACAAGATTCACCTGGGTCTTTTTCCTTAGAACTAAGGATGAGACTCCAGAAACCTTGAAGAATTTCATTCTGAAAATTGAGAATCAATTTGATCACAAGGTCAAGACCATAAGATGTGATCAAAGAACCGAATTTAAGAACCAAATCCTTGATATATTTTGTGATGAAAAGGGTATTACAAGACAATAAAGTGCTCCTAAGGCTCCTCAGCAAAATGGTGTTGCTGAAAGGAGAAACATGATACTAATTGAAGATTCAAGAACCATGTTGTCTGACTCTAAACTGCCCATCACCTTCTAGGCAGAAGCAGTGACAACTACTTGCTAGGTGTAGAACAGAGTTTTAGTGGTTAAGACTCATGGTAAGACTCCTTATGAACTATGGCACAAAAGGAGACCTTTCATTGGTTTCCTTAGATCATTTGGATGTCCTTGCATAATCTTGAATACCAAAGATCAGATAGTCAAATTTGCTGAGAAATCAGATTATGGATACTTTATTGGATTCTCTTCTCAAGCCAAGGCTTATAGAGTATACAATCTCAGAACTAGAGTAGTTGAGGAGTCAGCCAATGTGACCTTCAATGAACACACTCCTTGTGTGAGAGGTTCTGGTCCAGATTGGCTGTTTGATCTTGATTTAGTTACCAACTGTTTTAACAAGTCTTGTGAGAATGTTTCAGGATCTATAGGTATATTATCAACAGAAGATCCTGACCCAAGATTTGAGCTGAGAAGACGTTCAAATCAAACTACTTCAGCTCTAGTGGTAACAAATTCTGCAGATGGAGTTCCTGTCAGCACAATTATGACAAATCCCGTTGATAATTCTGAGGTGCCTTCAAATTCCAGCTCAGAGGCATAAAGCTCAAAGGAAGGAACTTCAAATGTAAAAGGAAGTGGTAGTGGTGACAGTGATCAAGAATTTCTTGATGTTAACAATCACTCCATGGAAGACAACATCAATGATGTCACACACTCATTAGATCAAGCTTCTCTTGATAAGTGTACTGATGTGGTGGGAGAATCTTCACTGCCTGATCAAAATTTTTAAAATCTAGATCTCTCAAATCAACTTGCTGTGATCCCTCAACTTAGGATCCACAAGTCACACCCCACCACAAACATCATTGGAGAAGTTGATAAGAGGGTAAGAACAAGAGGACAAAACCATAACAAAAATGTTTGTCTCTACTCTTGTTTCCTATCCTAAGTATAGCCAAAGAAAGTTGAAGAGGCTTTAAAGGATGGAAGTTGGGTTGAAGCTATGCAGGAGGAGCTGCTTCAATTCAAAAGGCAAAAGGTTTGGAACTTATGTCATTTTCCTTCAGGCAAGACTACCATAGGAACCAAGTGGGTGTTTAGAAACAAGAAGGATGATAGAGGACTTGTCATCAAAAACAAGGCAAGACTAGTTGTTCAAGGGTACACTCAAGAGGAAGGGATTGATTACACTGATGTTTTTGCTCCAATAGCAAGACTTGAAGCTGTTAGGATATTCCTAGCTTTTGCTGCATCCAAGAACTTCAAGGTCTACCAACTTGATGTCAAGTGTGCTTTCTTATATGGGGTGATTGATAAAGAGGTGTATGTCAAACAACCACCTGCCTTTGCAGACCTAGATCATTCTGATTATGTTTGCAAGCTTGATAAAGCTCTTTATGGGCTACACCAAGCTCCAAGGAAGTGGTATGAGACTTTATCTCAGTACCTTTGTTAGCATGGCTATAGAAGGGGTACTATAGATGGAACCTTTTTCATCAAAGGAACAGTAAATAACTTAATGCTGGTTCAAGTTTATGTAGATGACATTATATTTGGGTCAACTAATCCAAAGCTCTGCAAAGACTTTGAGAAGCTGATAAAGAATAGATTTGAAATGAGTGCCATGGGAGAACTCAATTTCTTTCTAGGAATTCAAGTGAAGCAGGTTGACAATGGCATCTTCATAAGTCAGTCAAAATATGTCCAAGACATACTGACAAGATTCAGCATGACTGATTGTAAGGTTGCAAAGACGCCCATAGCAAGAAACCACTCCCTTGGACCTAACCTCAAGGGGGAGTGTGTGGATGAACATCTTTACAGTGCTATGATTGGGTCTCTTATGTACCTCATAGCCAACAGGCCTGATATCATGTTTGCCACATGTATTTGTGCCACATATCAAGCCAACCACAGGATGTCACCCCTGGTTGCTGTTAAGAGAATTCTAAGATATCTCAAAGGTGCTCCATCACTAGGCTTTTGGTATCCAAAGAATTCTGACTTCAATCTGTATGCTTATACAGATAGTGACTATGGTGGCTGCAACATGAATGAAAAGTCTACATTAGGGGGATGTCAATTTCTTGGTGGAAGAATAGTCTCATGGCAATGCAAGAAACAATCATGTGTATCTGTATCAACTGCTGAAGCTGAATACATTGCTGCTGCTAGCTACTGTGCTCAAGTGCTTTGGATTCAGAATCAGATGCTAGACTATGGATTCAACTTCAAAGAGACTCCCATCCACATAAACAACAATAGTGCTATCTGTATTACAGAGAATCCTGTGCAGCACTCAAGGACAAAACACATCAACATCAGGTATCATTTAATTAGAGACAATTTTGAAAAAGGTTTAATCAAACTAGCCAAAGTTAACACAAATGAACAATATGCTGATCTGTTCACCAAAGCTTTTGATGAACAGAGATTTAAGTATCTTGTATCAGCTATTGGGACGATTAACTTTGAGTAGCTCTTTCTTAAACATAAATTCAATATTATTTCTAAAATCTGTGTGTCCTAAGTTGTCTATTTTATCACCATCATAAGCCCCTAACTATCTTGGAAGAAGAATCTTTTAGAATATATTTCTTAGATTTTTGAAAATTTTGAACATATTTCTTTTTGGAAGATATTAAGTTACCTTCGGAAGAACATTATGTCTTTAACATCAAATAACTACTTATGATAATTTACCTTCGGAAGAAATTTTTACAATATCTTACGAAGCCAAATCTACTCATAAGTACTTTTATGCTCTTGAAGAACGATTTTCTTCCGAAAGTAATTATGTCTCGGAAGTTTTGTTCTATCAAAGAATAAAAATTTCAAGTCTTAATCTCTTCCGAAACCAAAGCATGTCTTAGAGGTGAAAAGTCTCTAAGTGTTTTCCTTCCGAAGCAAAATTTTCAAAACTCTGAGAAATATCTTCCGAAGCCAAATTACCTTCGGAAGATTTTCGACTTCCAAGAAAACTACTTTTGGGCATTTTTCAGAGGTGGGACCGACATCCTGATTTCAAAGTTTATCCTTTCGCATTAACTTTGTCTCAAATCCATTTCATATAAATATCCAACAATTTCCCCCTCTTTCACTTTTCTCTTTTCATCTGCAACTTCTCTGTAACCTAAATTCACCCACAAACCGCCTTTGTTCTTATCTTCCTTCACGACGAAGCTCTCTCAAATGGCCAACCAAAATCACAGAAACCAATCCGATTTCTCCATGCACCTTCACAGGCAACACAATTAGGTTGCTCTGTTGCACTCTGAGAAAGATCCTGGTTTCTTAGAGGTTTGTCATTTTCTTTCTTTGACTAACTAATTCACCTCCCTCACCATTGATCCTCCTCTTTATGAGGATCATCTATTGGAGTTCTGGCGGACCTGCCAAAAGGTCACCATGGATGGGGAGAAGGCACTGTCTGCCACAATGCAGGGGAGGACAATATTTATCACTCCAGCCATCATAAACACTCATCTTCAGCTGGATGATGCAGAAGGTGATTTGTCCTTTCCCAAATCTGCTGTAAACCAATCCTTTGAGCAGATGGGTTATGAGGGAGACTTCTCAGTCAGAACCTTCAGGAAAGGGAAGGTCACTTCTCAGTGGAAGTACCTCCTCCATGTTATCATACACAACTTATCCAACAAGCATGGAGGATAGGACCAGATTCCTAAAGATCTCTCCTTCATAGTTCATGGACTGGTTCAGGGGATCAAGTTTAGGTATTCATACTTTGTTTACCTAAATCTTCTTACTAACTTGGACTCCCTTGAATACTACATGTTCCCTATATATGTCCAGCACATTTTTAATTGTGAACTGGGCTCACAGTTGAGGGGAACAGGTAGGATTCTTAAACTGGGACAAATGAAGTCCGGCATATTTAAAATCATGAGAAAACCAACTGTGGGATTCTCTGGGGTAGAAACAGCCCTTGTCCCCAAAATGTTAGAGCTCATTGCTCAAGGTGACAACCTAGCAACACCAACCAGAGTTGAACCCACACCTACTATCTCCCAACAACCATCTAAACCTAAAATAACCATCACCTACTCAAGAAAACACAAACGAATCCCTGCTCAAGCTATTCATTCTGAGCAGGCCCCTATATCACCACCTATGCAAGAGGAAGTGGACACTAGAGCTCCCACTTCCCTTGAGGAGCAAATCACTCCCATCTCTCATATGATCAGTGCTGAGGTTCCTCATGCTCAGCCTCATAAGCTCATTACCCAAACAGCCTTAAGCCTTCACTCAGAGTCTCAAAACTCTAGTGAACAACCCTCAGGGGACATTTACCATCCCCAGCCTCTTGATCTAAACCAGCAATCCCTAACCTTGAATTCTATGATGATGAAGACATGGGCTTCAGTGAGTACCATGAGTCTCTCTTCTCCACCCTTGCTCAAGGAGAGATGAGTGCTCCTACCACTCCCATGTCCAGCCCATATCATCCATCCCATACTGAGGTGGATCTCCCTGAACAAGTTCAGGAGGTCCATATGGAAGAGGCTCTCACTATTGCTAGTGATTACATCATTAAGATCTCAACCATGGCAACTCAGCCCATTGACAATTCACCTGAAGCTGTTAGTGAGCAGAGGAAATCCAGCAACCAATAATACTATGCTGGTGATGAGGAAGAAGACATTAGTCCAATTCTCTCATCCCCCCATGATTCTTCTTCTGAAGATGAGGGGAGTCTGAAACCAAAGGTGCAACAACTTGAACAACTATGCACCTATTTAGTCTCCAAGGTCAGTCACTTGGAATTTCAAGTGACTACCTTACAGAAGAGGGTCAATGACTAGCAACTTGAGATCACCGATCTCAAGGGCAAGTTAGCTGAGAAACCAATAAGACAAACTCAACTAGGTCCACAAGAACCTGTGGAAGTAGTGGATTTGACCTCCAGCTCACCTATGCAAGTGGGTGATGCTACCAAAAAAGGGGAGAAAGTCTCTACAATCACAGAACCTGGGAGTTCTGTTCAGAGTATGGACAATAAGGACTCACCACCCTCACTTGCAGTTGTCTAGACTCGACAACTTCCTCAGGCTCACACTGATGTGGAGGCCATAATTCAATAGCTATTTGAGGAAGGAATTCCAATGGCCATGTCTGCCCCATCCTACCCTGCTAAAAATCCCATAGTGGGATGGTGGTATGATAGTTCAAGAATGGCATTGGTGCTCTCAAGATATCAGGGGCAGCAGGAGCGCTTCAACTTTCAGACCCTAAGATTTCATGAGAGTATTAACGTAGTTAATCTGCCACTTGTCAACCCAAGTCAAAACAGACAGGCTGTCAGATTAGCTGAGGCAATCCAAGATTGGGTGCTGCAGGAATTCAGACAAAGAGCACAACTATATAGACAGAGGCTAGCAGGGAAAACTATTAGTCAACTTGATACTGAGGCAGACCCTAACATTAGCTTCGAAGGGGAAACCTAAGTTAAAGGCCTAGTAGTAGAACCTGTGAACCTTGAGACAGGCTCACCCTCAACACCCAGTACCCTCAGTGAAACACCTGCACGTGAAGGTGTATCACAACCTCTCTCTGGCCAGAGCTCAAGCTCAGCACAACTAATAGAAGGCCAAAGCTCTCTCCACTCTGAGTCATACAGGCCAAAAATTGACAAAAGGAAAAGGAAAATGACTCCTGAGGAGATTAAGGAGGAGAAGAGAAAGAGGAAAAGGAAGGTCAGGGGAGAGAAATCTAGAGAGATCCCAAGATTTATGCAAGCTGCAATTAGGGCCGCTCATAGGCCTAACACTCAGGATGATAAGTTAAGAACAGCCAGATTGAACTATCTGGGATTAATAAATTACAATATAGATGAAATCATCTCTCTCCCTTTGGCAGAATTAGATGAATTGGCAGACAAAGAGCTGTACAAAGAGAGGAAGGAGACTGAGGCAGCAGAACTGCTCCTCCAAATCAAGGAAGAAAGAAGAAGAAAGAAACTTCATAAAGCTCCTGTCCTCTCTCCAGTTCAAGAAAGCCCTGAGAAGGAGTTTGTGGCTGTACAACAAGAACAAACTCAGATAGGCAGAGAACAAGAAAGACAGAAGATGATAGCATATCTGAGTGCCACAGGTCTCTATCAGGCAGCAGCTCTCAACCCTCTCTCATATGAGTACATTAAGCTTGAGTACCTCAAACAGCTGGATGAAGAAGCTTAAACTCAAAGGAAAGATGTTAAGAGGAAAATGAGAGATGAGGCTGCTAAAACAAGAGCCACCATCAGAGCACAAGAAAAGAAGTCTGTTGACAAACTAAAGATGGTGAGCTTCTTGAAGCTGTATGGGTTCTTCGGAAGGAGACTTGGTCCTATGTCTCTATCCACAATGGATGAGCATATCAGAAGGATCAAACAAAAGATAAAGGAAGGTCAGCTGGTTGACTTGCATTCTCCACCAAGTCAAGTTGTACCTGAAGTTGAGGTGAAGGTTGAACCACAAGAGACAACACAACCTGATCCTGAAGCTACATTCAAGCCAACTCCATCTTTTGACCCATAGCAGGGTTCTGAACCCCCTTCTTCTAAACAAATAGGGGATAAGGACCCAACTGAGGAGAATAAAGAAAGCACAACTGGTACTGCAGGCCACTCTTCTCAGTTGAAATAGAAAAAGAGGAAAATGATGGCCATCAGAAGGGACAAAAAAAAGAAAAAGAAGTCCAAGGCATCCACCTCAGTACCTCAGGATGAATCAGAACATCCTGAGGAAGTGCAACAAGAGGCTGCTCAATCAACTCCAATCCAAGTAGAGACTCCTACATCAGGAAGACCCATCCTGTCCTAGTCATTTGCTGCTAATCCAGATAGATGGTATGTCATCAGAGATCAAGGTGGTCAAGATGTCTATCTCTGGCAGGACATACTTGATCTACCTTTGCATGATCTCTTTGATATAAGAAGATATTATGAGACTCTGAAGGATCCTGATTAATTGATGAAGAAAGGAATGCTTCTAATCCTAATGAGGACAGTCAACTACTGAAGAACTTCTCTGTTTTGGTAGCATCAGCCTAGGAGGAGTTTGTAAGGATTATAGAAGAGGCTGATGCACCCAAAACACTCAAGGTGCTTCCTGCATGCATGCACTTTGTGCATGGTGGAAGTTGCTTCAGAAGTTTTACACACTGCAAATAAACTACTCTAAGTGTAAAATCTTCCGAAGCCAAAGGCCAAATCTTCTGAAGCCAAAATGAAGTCTTCTGAAGCTTAGAAGACAAAATCTTCCGAAGCCATTAAGATAGAAGACTGGTTTCTTTCGAAGACAGAGAAGACATGCTTTCTCTGATCTACTTTTCAGAAAGCTGACCAACTTTCCGTTGGCCCTCTGAAAACTCACCAACTTACATAAGTTGGTGAAAAGGTCCATGCTTTAGGAAACTATAGATTATGGTCTTGTGTCTGTAACTTTCCACTTTATGTATTTTTATCCTTTTTGTAATATATTAGGATGTGAGCTATGGCATGTCATAGTCACTAGTCAAAAGGCAATCTGCCTTTTGACTTTATATTGATCTTGTTGCCTAGATTAGTGTTTCCAGATGGCCTTCAAAGTATGTCGGCTGTAGGATGTAGTATAAAGTATCTCAGGTCCTTGTATTTTATTTTTATGCTTTGTAACACTTGTAAAAAGACTTGAGAGCAATATACTTATTCCTTGAAAACCATTTTGAGTTGTTGTTATTAGTTCTGTCTCATTTGTTTGCTTGTGTTCCTTAGTATCATACAAAGGTTTCAGTTTCTTATTTGATCTGTTAAGTGTTCTAAGTCTCTCCTCATTGTGAGAGTGATTGTATTGACCCCCTTCAACGGTCCTCCTGCAGGTTACTCTCAACCCCTTTAACCTTCAATTTTTAAATATTTATGTGATTTTACAAATATGACTTGTTAAATAAAAAAAACTACCCAAATCAACCCATTCAATAGTATAAGTATTAAAGCTACCACATCTACTTGTAGGCAACAAGTTTAATTTATAGATGCAGATAAATCCACATTCTAGATATTGTTCAAGGCAAATTCTTATTTCAATGATACTAATAGTCTAATACCAAAACCATTGAATTCACTAATGGAGTTCACTAAAAGAACTAATTTCATATATATATATATATATATATATATACATATATATATATATACACACATGTATATACACACACACACATATATACACATATATATACATCTCTTTTACACACTTTCGTCACCCACAAACCTTAACAACAATTAACCACAAAACAGAATCAAATCCTAGAGATCTCTCATTATCTTAAACTCTATAATATAGGCAACAACTAATCAACAATTAGAGGTTATAATTAGTAGGTGTCATTTAGTAGTGTTTTAAGACAATGATTCGGTAGTCAATGATAGTAGTAATTTGTAAAGCCCTGATTCCAAATAGCTTCACAATTGGATTTTAGATGTTGGAAACACACAATTCTTAAACTTCAAGCATTTACTATCATAGCAATGAAAATAAAAACCGTCAAGACATAGAATATTATGTATAAATCTAATACATTCATCCATAGCATATGTGTCAAACTATTAGAATGCGAGTCTTGAACATAGTCACATAACTTCACATCTGCACCAATCTATTATTCTTTACTCTATCTTTCCTTTACCAGCCAAGCTAATATGTATACAAAAGTTAGCGACGTTGAGTGTGTTCTAGTTTTAAAACTTTAAATAACTCTTTAGCATATTAGTCGTTTGAAAAAATTTGCTTTAACCAGAACTTAATCATCATTATATTGCACATATAGTATCTTTATCATCTTTCAAACTTTACATATGTTTTCATACTCTAACACGATACTTTTTTATTTACTTTATCTTTATCTTTTCATTTTATATTTGAGCTAGCACAAGTACTAGGCTCCTATCATGGTGAGCATACATAAGATATATCTCCTATTAGGTGAGTATGTACAAGACACAACTCCTATCAGGTGAGTGTATACAAGATACCACTCCTATCAGTGAGTAGTGCACAAGGCAAAGCTCCTATCAGGGTGAGAATGCAACGTATACCGACTCCTATGAGTGCTTGCAAGACCTTTTGTAAATTGAGCCCATTTACTTTCTTTAATTACTATTATCTTTCTTTCTTTCTTTCAATGTAAATTTACCAAAACAATAACTAATTATGCATACTTTATCATAAACATAACATATACTTTATAACTATCATATATAACAAATCAGCATCAACTTTCCATAGATAATATGCATCTATATAAGGTTCTATACAGTAAGTGTAGTTCATCATCACTACATATTTTACATTAATTCAACATCGTTCCTTATTCTATTTCAAGTATAAAGCAATACGTACAAACTATAGCAATACATGTGAAACAAGACAAGTGCGAATGACTAAGTCAATGAGGGTAAGCTAGACCAATGCGTGTGAATAAGGCAAATGCAGACATTAGTAACAGTTAGATCAATATGGAACAACTATCCAATATGGGTAGCAGTAACAGGCTAATATGGGTGCACTACATGTTCACCTGCATTCGATCACACTTAACCTTTAAGTGTCAATGCACGCAGCAATCAATGCAGATAGTAGTAGCAAGGTAATACGGGTGACTTTATTCATTCGCATTGGTAACCAATGCGGACGATAGTAAACCATCCGCATTGGAGGTCCAATGCGGCATAACAATACTTATCCCTATTTGTACACTTAGTATTTAAGGTGTAGATGCGGATGACCATTATGTGAATGCAGGTGTAGATAAATCACACGTATTAGCCTATACAATTTACCATTTCATTATCATGCATAACATTAGGGGTCATGCAACCCACTATTCATCAGGTCAACTTTCATAAACATATAAACATGATAACTTTCATATTTTAAATCTTTTAACCTTCAACAAATCATTTGTGTTATGCATACTAGCCTCAAAATACAAAAAAAACACGTAAAAATAGGAATCTAGAACAATCAAGATCTACACATATACACACAATGATGTCAAATTTATCCATCAATTTCATGTATAAATACCCGAATAACATAGATCTAGCCTATATATATCATATTATACGTAAAAGTTGGAACCTTTACTTGAATCTTCGGCTTTCTCTCTCTAAAAATACAGCTTTCTTTCTCTTGATCGCAATGCTTGCAAGAGCATACATGGGGCAGCTATCTTTCTATTTATAGGGGGTTTTAGGGTGTAATTTATTTTGTTTACTTTTAGCCTCTACATTCTTTCGAACTTTTTAAATTGTCCCCCTCCTTATTCCTTTAACCGGGTTATACCCAAAAAGTCGGGGTGTTACAAAATTAAAGGTAATGAATGGTGATATGGAGGCGAACAAAAGAACATAATGGTTGCCGCTAAATTATGGTGGATGACAAGGATGATCGGTGATACTCGAATGCCATTTGGTTGATCACACTCAGTTTATCACTAAATCATAATCTTAATGAATGTGCTGGAATCTATAGCACAATAATTTGCTGAAGTTTTTGTTCTTCATTTTATGTGTTATATTAAACAACATGCTGCATTATTTGTTACAACATAGAAAAATGTGTTAACGCAAAACAACATAGAAACCTGTTGTATTGGCCTAAAAAGGTAGAGAAACGTGTTGTTTTATGTCAAAATTGTACAAAACATGTTGTGTTAACATAAAACAAAAATCTAGCATATTTCAATACAACACAAAAACATGTTCTTTTAATGTAAAATAACATAGTTTATCATAAAAACAACACAAAACATGTTCTTTTATAATCTTGTGATTTTAACATAATACAACAAATTAGTAAGTCATTTTAACGTAGAACAACAATGTTGTACCCTAATACATCACAAAACATTTTTTTCTAATATATATTATATATATATATATATATATATATATATATATATATATATATATATATATATATATATATATATCTTTGAAATTTGAAAAATATCATATGGAACATACTCATTCAAAATACTTAGAAAGTTTAATATTTGTCAATTTATTTACCTATATATTATAAAAGCAATGTGAGAAATAGATAAGTTATATGATTTGTATTTTGGCCACCAAAATTGTTTGATATTATCATACTATTTAAAAAGCAAAGCATTGAACAATGTCGTACAAACCGTTACTACGAGAGGGTACAAGGGCATTGACACAGGTGTGTACATGGCAAAAGCAAGCAACCCGAAACAGAAGTACATGAGGGAGAGAAAGAAAATCTTATCGGGAATACAGAAGAGAGAGAGAGAGGCAGAGAGGAAGATGGTGCCGGCACTCGCCTTCTCCGCCGTTGCATGGCGGTGGCCGAGAATCCGGTTGTTGCATGTCCTTGGCAAACAATGTGTAGAGAAAGTTTTTGGGTTAGACGAGGATGGCCGGTGGAATCGATTATTCACAATTCCTACTGATCGAGGGCTGCGGTCCTAGACCCTAGCGGTTGGATTTTGTGTGATGGCTTTAAGGGTGGGAGGATGGCAGCTTGAACCAGTCTTTCCTGATTATCATCAAGTTTCGTGATCTTGAAAGCTATTTGTCAGTTTTTCCGGCCGCCTTTGGTAGCGGCGTCGAGGGTGGTTGTTCCGCCTCCCGTCTTCTCTTTAATGTTCATTTGGGTCATAGTAATTTCCATTAGGTTTTTGTTTGTAGACTACGATTGAAAGCCAAAAAGTGATCTTGGTTTTCATATTCCTAAACTTTAGGCATTTGAAGTTCTATTGTTTGTTAAAAGTTTGTTTTGAATGATTCCAAATCGGATCAATAAGAACTATGTTTCATTTTTGGGATAGTTACTATCTTTTGTGAACCAAGTACTCAATACCAGAAGCAATATGATTCAATCAATGGATGAGGTCAGCAATCTTGAAAGGCTACTAATATTGAATGGTAATACTTCTATGATAACTCTGTGCTTGAATTTTCTGATATGTTGTTTATGCTCGCTCTCTTGAAGTCGAATATATTAATCTTATTTTTGCAGTTGAAGCCTTGATAAGATGAAAGAAAATACCCTAGGCATAGAATGAATCACAAGTCATTCTATAAAGATCACCGGCTTGGATGGGTACGTTATAGCTGATTCTCTATGATAGTTTCCTTTCTAATATTGAAAACACTTGCAACTTATGTAAGTCATGTTTTATAGTATTTACAGTAACAAGTTTTGGATCTTTATTATTGGTATTTTAGTTTAAAGAGTATTTCTTTTTGTTGAATATGTGTGTAAATGAATCTACTAATGTACATATGTTTTTTAAAATTAATCAAAAGGTGGATGTGGGTTGATAAGTCATAGAAATTATAGAAATTTTGCAATAGGTTTTCAACAACAACTTTTAGAAGTCAGATATGGTTTTTAACAGTTTTTAATTATATTTTGACATCTTGGGAAAACAATGGGCAATAAAATAGTTAAACCGGAGTCAATTATGCAGCAAATGAATGTATGCAAATGGAACACATGCAAGAATGAATTTCATTCTTTTCTTAAAATCTGAATACTTTAATCCCTATGTGAATTTAAAGATTCAAGCGTGAGGCTACAAGTACCTATGAAAAGGTTAACAAGAAGGCAAACAACCCATTTTAATAAAGTCATGTCTTGAATTGCTGATTTAACTCTCAGATTGAATTAATTTGAACATAAAGATCAATCTTGAGACAGTCAAATGGCTATCAGATACGTAGGAGTAATGCTCTTGCTCCAGAAAATGTTTTATGCTTATTAAACCGGTTGTCATGTGTTTCAAATTACCAGCTATTGGTGTATACAATGCCCCCGAGTATGTATACTACACCTAGCAGCAAGGAGTGACGAATACGGCTTTGGAGTTGTGCTTTTGGAGTTATTAACGGAAAAAAATCAGTATACAAAACACGACTAAGACCTTGGCCAAAGTAAACAACTGCAGGAAATTACTCAAAATCATTGACCTGGTATTATAAAGATCAATATTCGAGGAGCTCAAAAAGCTTTCCACTTAGAATACTATTGTTTAAGCTAGAATTCATTTGTTTCTGGTAGATTTTACATGCATAACAAGGGCGCCTAATAGGCACAATACGGATACTCAAGCTAGAACTCATATATATTGGTAGTATAAACTCCAACTCTGTTAAGCTTTTTGGAGTTGTAAAGTCATTAATTACTTTTCTTTTGTAGTCTGATATCTACACTCAATTTGTGGTGTATATGGCTTGGCAGTTCATACACAGTTAGAAAAACAAGATTATATTTGTTATATAGTGTTGATATTATTGTTTGTTGAGTTTCCCCATCCGCCTAAATGACTTTTATCAATATAGGTTATATATTGTTAGTAACCTTTTATGTCTATTTACTGGTATATGAACATATTTTCATCAATATTTCAATTTATCTGCTATTACTTTTTTAGAAACAAAAATCACTTACATTAAAAAATTTGATGCCCTGATGAATTAACGTTTTACTTTTAAAACCTTTGGGTCAACTGGGTGTTTGTAAAAGAAGATTATAGATGATTAGCTTTTTGTTGATGTTATGTTATGATATGAGGATTCACAAGCAAAAGTATGCACTTCATGAAAATGTCTTGGTAAATTTTGGGTTATATTGTTAGCACATTCTTTGTAATATAAAGCTACAAGTTATATAGTTAGTATATAAAGCTAAATACTATTATTAGCGGGTGACTTTGTTTTATAACATCTACAAAGCTATACATAAATTCGTCCAAAGATGAGTAAGTGGTTAATTGTGATAACATATTTGAGCTTCATTTATTTGTTTTCTTAGCACTTTATTCATGAATATACCGGCAAAGTTGATGAAGTAATCAAGGACAGGACTGAGCCAGTAAAAGTAAGTGAAGCCAAGGAAAATAAAGAGATGCTATTGGTTAGTTAAAATTTTGTTATAATGAACAAAGCAACTGTTACTCAATGGGTTAAGGTGCATCCTTCAGTAAAGGAAACCAGAGCCAAGGAGGATTAAGCAACAATAGCCAGTCAGTCAATCCGTCTCTCTAGTGAATGTTTTTTCATTCTAATTTAGGTGTTTTTGCTCAAAATACTAGTTTGTGGTTTTGCGATGCCCATATTAAACCGCATAGTTTAGTTAAGCAATTCATGATATGAGATTTTGTATCTAAATCTGAACTAGGGATACCAATTTTTTATTTATTTATTTCTGGTTTGAATATTTATGGAGTGTACAGATCCTCAGGTTTTTATATTCATATTAAGATTGAAATCATTACAACAAATAATAGTTATATCTTGTTTTAATTATAATTTTAGTTTTTATTTTGGCTTCCATATACAAATCTGATCAATTCTTTAACTCATTGTTATTTGAAATTTTGAAAAATATATATGTTTTTCAGAGCTTTTGTCCCAAGCAAATCTTTAGCTGCTTCATCTTTAATGGCCACAAATAAATTAACTTCAATCCTTTTTGTGACTCCTCTCATTTATGTTTATCCTTTTTTTACTCTTTATAAGTTCAAATTTTGTATTCATATTGTGTATATGCCTTTTTGTCTAATGATTTTGTGTTTTACTGTAAGGGCCCCGTTTCCGAGACACTCACAGTTGGACAAACATCGCACATATTACCTCAAAATCACATAAAATCTATTTAACATTTGCAGCGGAAAAATTTTAACGAAACCATTTCATATATTAACAATTACTGTTTACAACATCATTATTACAAATCATTGTCTGGTTTTATTACTACACAAAATGGATGCCAACCAAAAATCTTTGCCAAGTAGCTTCACCCCATGCCATCCACAGCAACCTTTACCTGCCAACTGAAAATGCATAAAAGTCAGCGTTGCTGAGTGAGTTCTAGTTTTATGAAAACATTTATATTACCTTCCATTCGTTAAAAACATTTTTATACTTTCGCACGTGATCACACATTATACATACACATAGATAATAGCATTATTATCTTCCGTCATCGTTCTTTTCGTACTTATCGCACGTTTCGTATATTTCGCACGTTACATTATCTTTCACTTCTATCTAGGTCCTGTCATATACTAAACCTCCTTCTTGGGCACGAAGCCAACTAATCTAGGGTTTAGTGACAAGGACCCCGTTTCGCACGTATGGAGCAGTCACCAAGACTAATTCCCCTGTGTGTGAATCACTCATGGGGCAGCCAAGATCGCATGCTGTATGACACACAGTTAAGCTGACAACTCTCAAGGAGTTGTGAACCTCCTTACATTTTGCTTGCAAGACTTTCATTCGTTCATTCATTATGTTCCACTTTCATTATCTTAGATCTTTCACTTCGTTAAGATAATACTTTTCATCCATTAACATAATCACACCACGCAAGGCCACGGAGAAATATATAATAGGAACATAAAGAAAACAGGCCATAAACATGCATAACATCATCATACAATCACCACATATCAACCCCGGGAACATCCCAAGTCATAGCCTAAAAGTCCTTCTTTCCCGAAAATTTCAGAAAATTTTCTAAGTCTTAAGCGCATGAGCACTATGCAGGCGCACGAGCACTATGCGGGCGCATGAATACTTAGGCGCATGGGCGACTCAGGCGCATGGGCACTATTTGGGCGCACGGCCAACACTTAGGCGTCTGGACAACTTTTTAGGCGCAAGGGTACTGTGCAGGCGCATGAACCCTTAGGCATTTTAGCAGACTTAGACGCATAGCATACTTAGGCTCCTCGGCATAATCCTAGGCGCATGGGCACTATTTGTGCGCACGAACCTTGGGCGTTTGGGTACTGTTTGGGCGCATGATCTCACGCGCATGGGCACTTAAGCGCATGGCTAACTACTTTCTAACTACCATCAATTTCAGACCCAAATCATCGATCGAGCCTGTTCTAGCCTAGTTTCTAACATACCAAGCATCTAACAAGCATAAAACCATGAACATAATCATAAATTCCCAAACCTACACCCTCCCAAAAAAGGCACATACACATACATACGGGGTACACACCCAAATTTTATAAAAACATTTAAACATGCATTTCCAGCCCCAAATCAGTTAAAACATGTAGAAACGGGGATCTAGAACTCACCTCTTGCAACTTCCGAGTAAGACTTCCTTCAAACTCGAATGCTTATGAGTTCAAACACCTAAAACACCAAAACCGAACACACATACAAGCACATAAGCACATACCCGAAGCTAAAAATCAGCCAAGAACACCCTGAAATCAGGAAACTAACCTAAATTCAGCCTCTTCTTCTTCCTCTCTCTAAAACCGAAGAGAATTCTCTACTTTCTCTCTCTAGAAAATCGACAGAAGATGGTACAGGGATCATGGCCGGCCATGACCACCTTTTGAACGGATTAAATACCAACTTTGTCCCATGTACAACTTTAACCCCTTAACTTGGGTTATTTTGCTTTTCTTCTTTTTTCTTCACTTTTCTCTTCTTTTAAAATTTCCGGGTGTTACAAGTCCACCCCCCTTATATAGGTTTCGTCCCCGAAACCTGTCACTCCTCGAACAGCTGAGGATAATATCGTCTCATCTCTTCCTTAGTTTCCCATGTAGACTCGGATCCCTTTCTATGCTTCCACTGTACTCGCACCAAAGGGACCACTTTATTCCTTAGCCTCTTCTCTTTCCTGTCAATGATAGCCACTGTTTGCTCCACATAATTGAGCCATTCGTCAACCTCAATGTCCTCCAGTGGTACCACCATATCTTCATCAGCTAAGCACTTCCTCAGATGAGATACATGGAATGTCGGGTGAATTCCACTTAACTCATCGGGCAACTCCAATATATAGGCCACCTCTCCTACTCGAGCAATGATTCGGAAAGGCCCTATATACCTCGGACTCAACTTGCTAACCGAATAATACCCTTCCAAGGTGAAACCTTCAGCATAACTCTATCAGCCACCTTGAATTCAATCGGTCTACATCTCTTATCGGCATACGACTTATGCCTATTTTTCGCTGCCTTCATAAAGGCTTTGATCTTTTCTAGATTCTCGGTCGTAGCCTCAATCACTTCGATGCCTCCTAACTCCTTCCGACCGATATCACCCCAACATACGGGTGTCCTACACCTCCTACCGTATAGCATCTCATAGGGTGGCATACCAATGCTGGCATGATAACTGTTGTTGTATGAGAATTCAGCTAACGGTACGTGTTCATCCCAACTTCCTCCAAAGTCAATGACGCATGCCCGAAGCATATCCTCAAGCATCTGAATAGTTCTTTCTGATTGACCATCCGTTTGAGGATGATAAGCAGTACTGATATGTAACCTCGTCCCCATCGCATTGTGGAATCTCTTCCAGAACTTGGATGTAAACCGGGTGTCACGGTCAGACACAATAGACACCGGTACACCATGACGAGTCACAATCTCCTTGATGAACAGATCCGCTAACCTCTCGGATGAATACGTTTCACGGATCGGTAAGAAGTGAGCACTCTTCGTCAGACGGTCGACTATCACCCATATGGCATCATACCCCCTTGCCGTTCGCGGCAGCTTCATAATAAAATACATGGTGATATGCTCCCACTTCCACTCGGGTATATCCAAAGGTTGGATCTTCCCGTATGGCTTCTGATGCTCCGCCTTCACTTGCAAGCAAGTAAGGCACTTACTCACGTACTCCGCCACGTCGCGCTTCATACCGGGCCACCAATAATCTTTCTTCATATCATGGTACATCTTTGTAGCACCGGGATGAATGGAGTATCGAGTCTTATGAGCCTCGTCCTTGATCTTCCCACATAAACCTCCATAACGAGGAATCCACATTCTCCCAAATCGGGTTCTGACACCGAGAGTGTTTTCACCCAATTCCGTGATTAGACCTCTCATCCTTTCGGAGTTAAGGCGATCTTCTTTTAATGCCTCGTCTTGAAACTCCTTAACCTGTTTCATAACATCGGAGGTCATAATCAATTGGTAAGCCTTCACCCGGATGGGTTCAGGCCTCTCCTTTCGGCTAAGGGCATCCGCCACTACGTTGGCTTTGCCCAGATGGTAATGGATCTCACAATCATAATCCTTAATAAGCTCCAACCATCGCCTCTGCCTCATATTCAAATCTTTCTGCTCGAAGAAATACTTCAAGCTCTTGTGGTCGGTGAAGATAGTGCACTTTGTCCCATATAAATAGTGCCTTCAAATCTTCAATGCGAAGACCACAGCCGCTAACTCCAAGTCATGAGTAGGGTAATTAACCTCATGAACTTTCAGCTGTCGGGATGCGTAAGCTATAACCTTCACTCGCTGCATCAACACGCAACCCAACCCCAAATAAGAAGCATCTGAATAAACCACCAAATCTTCGCCTCCTTCAGGTAACGACAAGACTGGAGCTTGCGTCAACCTCGCTTTCAACTCCTCAAAAGCCTTTTCTTACTCTTAACCCCATACAAATTTCACATCCTTACTGGTCAACTTGGTCAACGAAGAAGCTATCTTTGAGAAGTCTTGGATGAATCTTCTATAATAGCCCGCCAATCCCAAGAAACAACGAATCTCGGACGGCGTCTTTGGAGACTTCCATTGCATCACAGCTTCTGCTTTTGCTGGGTCGACCATGATTCCTTCGAAATTCACCACGTGACCCAAAAACTGAACTTCACGCAACCAGAACGCGCACTTGGAGAACTTGGCATACAACTTCTCCCTTCTAAGCATCTCCAATACTTCCCGAATGTGACCGGCATGCTCCTCCTCGCTCCTCGAATAAATCAGGATATCGTCGATAAACACAATTACCAATTTATCCAACATCGGCCGGCACACTCGATTCATCAAATCCATAAAAGCAGCTGGCTCGTTGGTTAAACCAAGAGACATAACGAGAAACTCGTAGTGTCCATAACGCGTGCGAAAAGCTGTTTTAGGAATATCCTACTCCTTCACTTTCAGGTGATGATAACCCGATCGAAGATCGATTCTCGAAAACCAACCGGCACCTTGCAGCTGATCAAACAAGTCGTCAATTCTTGGCAAAGGATACCGATTCTTCACCGTCAACTTGTTTAACTTGCGGTAGTCGATGCACATTCTCATGCTACCGTCCTTCTTTTTTACAAACAAGACCGGAGCACCCCAAGGAGAGATACTCGGTCGAATAAACCCTTTATCCAACAGTTCTTGCAATTGAACCATCAGTTCCTTCATCTCTGTTGGAGCTAATCGATATGGTGCCTTAGCGACAGGCTGAGCACCGGGTATCAAATCAATCTGGAACTCGATCTCACGGTCCGGTGGCACTCCTGGTAAATCTTCTTGAAACACATCGGGAAACTCACACACAACTGGTACGTCAGACAATTGTGGTGTTGACGTGTTCACATCTTTCACATAAGCCAGGTAGGCACTACATCCGCGCCTCATGCACTTCCCCGCCACCGCCATTGAAATTACCTTCGGAACCGTAGTAACTCGATCACCGAAGACCGTCACCGAACTCCCGTCAGGCGCTGTCAAACGGATCATCTTCTTGCGACACACGATATTTGCTTCATAAGCCGCTAACCAGTCCATCCCTAGGACTACATCAAACCCGCCTAAGGTCACCACAAACAGTCTAGCAGGAAACCTATGACCTTCTAGCTCTATATCACAGCCTTTTATTATATTAAAAATCCTGATAGACTTACCTATGGCAGTTTCTACATCGAAGGGCTCATCAATACTACTACTTCTAACTGGCAAATTAGCACAGAAAGCAGCAGAAATAAAACTCCTACTAGCACCAGAATCAAATAACACAGAAGCAAGAGTTTGGTTTACTAGAAACGTACCTGACACAACATCGGGGTCCGTCCTAGCCTCCTCCCTGATCATCGTGAAAGCTCTGGCGCTCGCCTTCTGACCTTCACTCCCAGCCTTCTTCTTTGCCCCAAAACTCTCAGCCCTCGGCTTCTTGCAGTCCCTGCTCAGATGGCCATCTTCTCCACAGTTATAGCATCTCACGGCCCCGCACTCTCGAGCCATGTGACCGGGCTTCCCACACTTGAAGCAGACGTTCGATCCCCATCCACATTCTCCAGTGTGTTCCCTTCCACATTTACCACATTTTCTTGTCCCCGCACCAGAGGCGATCATTCGCCGATCATCCACTCTTGCAACCTTATTGTTTGGAGCGACACCACCGCGTCCAAACCGCTTCTCATTCCAGTTTCGATCACCACCACCACCTTTCTTACTTACTTCAACCACAGCCACCTCCCGTTCATCGTACAACCTCCCCGCCAGATCAACCATCGACCTAAACGTGCTCGGCCGGGCGGCGATCATGTGCCTGCGAACATCCGCCGGCAAACCCTGGATGTACCTTTTTATCTTTCGTGACACAGGTGCCACCTGATCTGGCACCAATCGTGCCATCTCATTGAACTTGGTGGTATACTGCTGATGCGTCATGGTTCCCGCTTCCAGCTGCAGGAACTCTCTTTCAATTTTATCAAGTTCCCTATGAGGACAGAACTCCTTAATCACCAGCTTCTTCAGTTCATCCCAATTCATACTTCCAATAGCCCTGCTACCCTCGGCCTGGACAATATTGTCCAACCAGCACAAAGCCGAGTCCACAAATTATTATTATTATTATTACTATTATTATTATTATTATTATTATTATTACTATTATTATTATTACTATTATTATTATTACTATTATTATTATTACTATTATTATTATTACTATTATTATTATTACTATTATTATTACTATTATTATTACTATTATTATTATTATTACTATTATTATTATTATTATTATTATTATTATTATTATTATTATTATTATTATATTATATGGGAAAAGAGTAAAAACCATAAAATTATTTAATATAAACATATTATTAAAACGTATTTAAACATATTATTTAAAGTCTTAGCAAAGATAAGGGTTCAAGAGGACGTTTGGTTGTTATAGGTGATTTTACATAGCCACTTTTCAGGATGCTAATATGTGGTCAGTAAAGGTCAGACCCTAAAACGCCACCACGCTCTTTTGGCTTATGGGCTAAAATGGGTCCCCAAGCGGTCGACCACCCACATTAACATCTTAGATGGGCTATAACCTTCTCCCCAAACTTCCTTCAAATCTTTACCCTTGCTGGGACTCTTTTTTTTTTTTTTTAATAAGACCATAATAGTCTGTTGAGCATGGTGACGTTTTAACACTTATGTGTTTAGCCTCTTATTGAGGCAATCATTTGTGCAAAAATAAATTTAGAAGATCAGAATAGAAAATTACCGGAATATTAAGCCTTGAATCAAACCAGATACTTCAAGCTTTAAACTTCAATTTATTACAGAAGTGTTTTTACAAGAAAGAGAGAGATTTTTTCGGATTATGGTTTTCGGATGCCTTGGCTACTAGCTTATGGACCCTTTTATAGAGAGTTTGGCTCCGAATAATTCTACGAATATTCGCATATCGCGTATGACACGAGTAAAGTGGTACAATTATTAAAGCGAATACAATTATTAAAGTTGGCCACAATAATGCAGCTTTACGACAAATCTTGTCTGGCGGGTCGTATCACCTTTTTGAATTATTGACGCCTTTCATCATCATGCGAGACCTATTGTGATAATTGTTTCTTTGATTTTCCAGTATGGACTGGTGCGAACTCTTTGTCCAACTCTGCCATTATTCTTTCGTAGGCTTCTTCATCGAAGATTTCATCTTCTTGAGCATCTTGTTGGAGATCTTGGTCTTCTTGAGTTTCTTCCCCAATCTGAGAAGAGTCTAATATGGACGTTTTTTAAGGAGATTTCTCCCTTTTAAAATTTTTTGCTATATCTTTCTTAATTTCTGCAAGATAGTAATCCATTAATTCTTCTTGACTGATATTATCAGTCCCTTTAATCATCTGGATTTTCCTAAAAATATGTTGAAATGGGCTAGGAGCCTCTCTTTGTTGCTGGTTTCCTGCTGCTTTTTATAAGAATCAATTGTTTGTTGGATTTGATCCAATGTTTCTTGGCATTTAATCTTGTCATCTTCTTTTTCCATCATCTTCTTCCAGAATTTTGTCATGTATGCCCTTTTTAGGCAAAACATACTTTCACTAGTATAACCAGTTTCTGGAATCCACTTCATATCCATGGAATACTGAATTGGATAAAAAAATGTAATGAGGCCATTCGCTTAATGAAATTATTATTACGTTGGGCTTCAATGATAACTGGAGATAACTCCACCCATTGAGCATATAGGGTTTTAAACCTTTTTGATTCTCCTATAAAGATATCAGTGGTTGTGCCGTATGACTGCCACCACTTATAGAACCAAATCGGAATATCCGATTCATAAATTTTAGAACAAATATTTATGAACCAAGAATGTTTATAATTCTGATTCTCAAATAAAAATGCTTTATGAAAAGCGTTAACATAATCCCAATAATTATATCTTATTGGGGTTTTTGTTTCCGGATGAAGAATTTCTCTATCCTTTAATGGAGATATTCCCCAGTTTTCCATAGATATAATCTGCTTAATAACAATTTTATTGAAACTTGTAATTTTATTGCTCCCACTATAATGGGTAATTTCGTAGGATTCTGCTTTGAGGATTTCCTCATAATATGTTCTGAACTTATAAGTCTCAGAGGGATAGAATCTCTGATCAAAATATCTTTTGATGATGAACCAAGGTTGGTCATCCCATTTTTTATCTTTATGGTCTAAAAGGAGTATAACATCCTTTTTTGGATTATTAATCCATCCTTCATCTTCACTATCATTGGCAGTGATTTGTGCATATGATGCTGTTTCTTCATGGTTATGTCCTTATTGTGCGGCTTTATAAGCCAGAAACTCTTTAAGAGTCTTTTCATCAAATTTAGTATTTAATGAAGATGATGCATTTAATGCATTTGATGAGGATGATGCATATGATGCACTATCCATAGCTATAAGCTTTTTATTCCCCATTTGATGGAGAATTCTTCCTGCTCCTCTCCCTCTATTAGAGGAAGATCGTCCTCGTCCCCTGCCTCTATCCCAAGGGATCATGGCTGAAAACATTTAAGCACAAGAAATTATTATTTCTTTGTGTTTTAGATCCTCTTGTTGTGATTCCAAGGACCTTATTCGATATTTAATTTGATCAAAAGCATATTTCTTTGCTTATTCTAACAAATAAGGGGTTTCATCAATTTGATGAATCTGAGTATTAATTATGAAAAATTCTCTTAAGATTTCATCTCGTCTTTCCATAATATTAAATTTTATTTGTTTCCAAATTCCTTTTTGATGACTCATTAATTTAAATATTCTCTTGTAAGAAAATCAGGAAGACTATTATCACTTCCTTTTTTGTAAATAATTTCAAAATCAAAAGGTGCTAAGTGCGCTTGCCATCTAGCAAACATTTGTTTAGAAACATCATGTTTAAAATCTTTATTAAACATGTACTTAGCTGCTTGGCAATCAGTTTTAATAATAAATTTTTTATTATATAAATCATCTTGAAATTTCAAAACACATTTTACTATTGCCAGAATTTCTTTAGCAATAGTGGCATAATTCTTTTGACTATTATTCCATTTTCTTGAATGGAATCTGATAAGGTATTCTTGTTTATTGTTTGGAGAAATTTATTTCAGAATACCTCCGTAACCCATTTCTGAGGCATCTGTTTCGATAATTTTTTCCCAATTTGGGTTTGCAATCATCAAACAAGGAAGGTTATTTACCTTTTGTTTGATTTTTTGAACAGCCTTAGTATGGTCTTTTGACCACGGCTTTGGATTTTTCTTTAATCTATCATATAATAGACTAGTATCCTCAGCTAAATTTTTATAATAAGGAAGATTATAATTTAAACTTCCAAGAAATCTCTGTAATTGAGTTTTATCAATAATTTCATCCGAAAATTTGGACGCAAATTCAATACTTCTATTAATTGGTATAATGTTTCCTTGGTCTATATTATGACCCAAAAATCTTATATTTGTTTGGAAAAGCATCATTTTTGGTCTAGATATTACTAAACCATTTTTCAAAATTATATTTTTGAAAATTTCTAAATGTTTAAAATGAGTTTCAATATCTCTTGAGAGTACAAGGATATCATCAATGTAAACAATGATAAATTCACTATAAGGAATAAAAATATCATTCATAATATTTTGAAATTCTGACGGGGCATTTTTTAACCCAAATGGCATTACATTCCATTCATAATGCCCAATAGGTACGGTAAAAGCAGTCTTGTACCTATCTCGTTCTTCAATTTGTATTTGCCAATATCCTGATTTTAAATCAAACTTTGAAAATATATTGGCCTTGTATAATTTATTCAATAAATCTTTTTTATTAGGTATAGGATACCTAATCCATTTTAAAACTTTATTAAGCAGTTTATAATTTATCACCAATCTTGGTGCTCCTCTTTCTTGTTCTGAATGTTTATTAACATAAAAAGCTGTACATGACCATTGAGACTTTGAATTTCTTATTAAATTCTTATCAAGAAGAGATTTTATTTCTTTCTTACATAATTCCATATATTCAGAATTCATTTGACACGGTCGTGCCTTAGTCGGAATTTGAATTTCTTTAAATCCTTCTTCATATGGAAGAGAAACAATATGCTTCTTCCTATCCCAGAAAGCATTAGGATGATCATTACATATTTGTAAACTGAATTGATGTTTAATTAATTTGATCTTTTCTTTCAATTTTGGTTTTTCTAAATTTTCTTGAATAGATAAAGAATATATTTCTTTTTGCAAAAATTCTATTTGATTTATTTTTGCTTTTAGTAAATCTTGTTTTATATTATTCAATGATCTTGTAATGGGATTAGTTATGAATTGAAAAGTAATTTCTTTTCCTTGATATATCCCAGTTATCTCTGTTCTATCTACTTTTATTAATGGGAAAATTTATTGAAAAAGGGTGTACCAAGTATTACTTGATTCGATAAATCTTTTATGGGAAAATTTATTGAAAACTTGGTGTACCAAGTATTACTTGATTTTGATAAATCTTTTACCAATACAAAACTTGTATTGATACATGTATTATTTTTGCAAATATATACTTTTGGTATTTTATAATTTACCTCTAATTTTCCTTTCCCAGCATGGCTGAGACCATGATTAGTTTTATGATAATATCTAATTGGAACTAATCCTTCCTGAATACAATTTAGATCTGCACCACTATCAAATAGTGCAACTACCTCAATAAAGAAATCTTCTCCTATAAGGAGTTTTATCCTTCCATTCCATTTTTGGGAGGTGACTATTTCCATAATACTTTGTAAATATGAATATGGTTCCTCTAAGGATGTTTTTTCCAGACCTATTATTCTTTTTTCTAAATCTGTATTACTTTTTTGTAATTGTTTTATTTCTATTTTTAAATTATCAATTTCATTTTTTAATTCCTTTATATCAAAAGGGTTTTTATAATTATTTCTTTTATTTAATTGATTTTTTAATTCAGCTAAAGTAAATGGTTTTGAATCATTTTGAGAACTAGAAGACTCTACTTCTTCTTGATTTTTCATATACGAAGAAATTATTTTTTTTTTTGTATTAGGATCATTTACTACTTTTAAAAGATTTATAATTTCACTTGTTAAAACATTTATTTCCATGTTTTGAAATTGTGAGATTATTTGATAAAGATTTTCTTCTTCAATTTCAGAAGAACAATAATTTTTTCCACATATATTTTCTTCGTCAGAAAAATAAGAAGATTCTTCTTCAGAAGAATAAGAAGATTCTTCTTCTAAGATATTCAAATCTTCATTTGAAGATTGTTGTGAGTCTAATTCAGATTCTGAATCTAATAATATCTCTAAGATTTTATTTCTTAAATCTTCATCTTCTAGCTTATTAAGCTTTTTCTTACCCAACAGGTTTTTGCTTTATGACCATATTTTCCGCATTTTTTGCATATTAGCTTGGGTTTATTTTGAGGTTTATTATTCCTTTCTTTATTTGAGTATTTTCTTTTCTTATCTTATCTTTTTCTTTTCGCCTTTAAATTTTTATGTGGGTTTGATTTCTTTATTATTTTCGTGGACTTAGAAGATTTTAATTTTTTATCTTCCAATCCAAATTGATCATAGAATTGACCTAATTGTCTCTTTTCATTTAAAGAGTGTTTTTTAATTTGTTGATTTAACTTAATTTTATTGCACAGGTTTAATCCTTCCTGTATGCATGTTCCTATTAATTTTCCATAAGTATATTCATCATAATTTATAGTATTTTCTCCTTTTCTTAAGTTATTTCTTACTCTTTCAGTAAATAAATGAGGAACACCATCTATGAATTTTGACTTCCGATGTGAGCTATTAGACTCTGGGAGTTCCATTACTCTACTTAGAAATGTATCTTTATACCATCTGAAAGATGTAAGCGTTCTACATTTAAGATTTTGTAAAAGAGTTCTGATATTTTCAGAATTATCAGACCATCTACCTGTAAAGTGTTCTATAATATTAACAATTAGAGTATATACTGAATTATTTTCAGTATTATTCTCTTCTTCCTTAATACTATTAAGGATTCTTTCTCTATCTTCCTAAGATAAATAATTATCCCACCAGCCTTTTAATTGGCTAGTAAACCCTGATATAATCATGTTGGTTATGGTTTTTGTTGAATTCCTATTATTTTGACATATTGTCGCATACATTAACATTCTATAGACAGTTTTATAAATCTGACTTTCAGTTTAACCATCTATGTTCCATTCATAGATCATTTTACCACTATAAGAATTATTAACTATATGTTCTTGTTCTTCTATTAGAACATCTTGTGGTGTTGGTCTTGGATAATAACACATTCTTTGTGTTGGCTTATCAGCAAACTTTGATAACTTAAGTATTTCATCATTTATTTTTTCTTTATAATTTTCTTCATTTATATCTTTTTCAAATCACTTAGTGTGATGATTTTTAGATTTTTTAAAACATTGATTGATTCATTTAATGTATGAATTAAATTCTCTTTAGATTTTGTTTTAAAATCTAATACTCTAGGTGGTAATTGTATACTTGGAGTAGCAATTATTTCTTTTCTGTTATCATTTATTATGACGCCTTGTTTTTCCTTAAAATAGGATAGTATTTTATCCATTTTCTTTGAGAGATCTTGTAACTATTCTCCTAATATAATTAGGTATAAATTTGAATAATTCTGTTGTTTTATTAAATCATTTATGTGATTAATTGTTACCGGTAAGGTATCTCCTTCCAATAATTTTTGAAAAGCTTGATAATATCTTTCCTCTCCCTGTTTTTCAATTTTAAACCCGTTTGGAGGAGGAAAAACTTTTGATACTATATTTCCATTAATATTAAATTGTCTTTCAATCACTGAAATCATACTTTCAGTGTATTTTTCAATAAACCATGGAACAAAAGGTATAACATCATTTTTTTCAGACAAATCTTTATAAAATTATGTTTGGAAAAATTCTGTGTCTGCTTCTTTAAAATTTTTAAAGAACCAGCTTCTAAACATTTTCCATTTTGGTAAATAAAATTCTTTTGAGATCTCTAGTCTTACCGGAGATCCTTTAGAAAAATCTAGTTTTCTTATATATTTCATATTATATAAAGTTTATTTCTGATTCGGTTAGATCCGAATCTACTTGTTTAAATCCTCTTACGATATTATCTGAGTTTATTCTTAATTCTTCTACTTTTTTTTCAGGAAATTCTTCCCTAATTCTTGACGTAGAAGCCCTAGAAGGACTTTTTACCATATAATCAATTGGAGATATATGATAATATGAAGAATTTGATCTTATTAAAGGGGGTTCATATTTTTGTTTAATATTTTCAAATTGTATTTGTACTAACCCTTCTGTGGTTTGAGATATATTTATTGGATTATTATCTATGTATTTTTTTGATGGGGTAGCTTTTTCTATAACCCAATTTTCTAGAAAGTTAATTTATTCCCATTTAATTTTTCTTCTAGTAGTGACTTCAGATTTACCGAAGTTTGTTTCTATCATTATAGTTTCATTTAATGGTTTATCTACCATCCTACAATTTGGATTTAAAGTAAACAAAGGCTTATAATAAATCCTATAACAAACACATATAACTTCTAATCCTGGAGCATAATTATAACTATTTGTTTTAACATTTAATGTTAAAGCATCTGTTAAATTAACATCAGATAGAGATAGTTGTAAATTAGGATAGACATTAAAATAGACTGGACCATGTGCCAGACTCGATTGAATTATTCCCATAAGGGATTGTTTCCAATTTAAATTTCTAGCATCTCTAAGAGCTGCTATAAAACTTTCTGGTAAACCTTCAAGTGTTAAAGGTTTAAAAGCTATTTTGACTAATCCAATATGGATAAATTTATAATCTCTCTTATATTTGCTTAAATCTTTATTTGATAGTAATTTTACTATCATTTCTTCTTTATTTAAAAAAAATGTTTCTTCAGTTGTTTTGACAACTTGTTTGAGACCTAGTTTCTCAAAAGTACCTAATTTATAAATTACTTTATAATCAATTTTTGGAATTGTTCATTTATTCAATAATTCTAAATTATGTGGGATATCATATTCCTCTTCAATACTGTTTTTAACAGTATCTTCTGTTTTTAATATATTCATTTGAATATATAAGTTAAGTGTTAAAACATCTACGCATGGCTCAACTGATTATCATGGCTCTGATACCACAAGACCGCAGGTACATAAGACCGTAGGATCTTATGGGAAAAGAGTAAAAACCATAAAATTATTATTTAATATAAACAGATTATTAAAACGTATTTAAACATATTATTTAAAGTCTAAGCAAAGATAAGGGTTCAAGAGGACGTTTGGTTGTTATAGGCGATTTTACATAGCCACTTTTCAGGATGCTAATATGTGGTCAGTAAACGTCAGACCCTAAAATGCCACCACGCTCTTTTGGCTTATGGGATAAAACGGGTCCCCAAGCGGTCGACCACCCACATTAACATCTTAGACAGGCTATAACCTTCTCCCCAAACTTTCTTCAAATCTTTACCCTTGCTGGGACTCTTTTTTTTTTTTTTTTATTAATAAGACCATAATAGTCTGTTGAGCATGGTGATATTTTAACACCTAAATGTTTAGCCTCTTATTGAGGCAATCATATATGAATATAATCAATATAAAAGATTATTATATTATTATTATTATTATTATTATTATTATTATTATTATTATTATTATTATTATTATTATTATTATCATTATCATTATCATTATCATTATCATTATCATCATTATATTATCATCATTATCATATCATCATCATCATCATCATTGATCATCATGATTATTATGATTATTAATTATTATAACAACAACAACAACAAAAACAACAACAACAACATTAAGCATGATTTACCTATATATTAAAAAAAAAAAAAAAGTTTGATGTACACTAGGTATTTTGGGGTTTGGTTTGACCACTGAAGTTTTTGTTTTTGCAATCCTCTCTCTATGGGTGTGGCTATATATAAGCCAATGTTATTTGTTTAGAGTGAGAAAATGGATTTTCTATAGAGGGAAAGATGGCTCCTCTTGTTGCTGTCATGGAGCATCATTGGCTGCCGCCCTCGAGGTGGCGGCAACTTTTGGTGGTCGATCTACGTCTCCCGATCTATGTTTCCCATGTCTTTTGTTTATAGAGTGAGAAAAGGGGTTTTCTAGAGAGGGGGAGTTGGGTCTCTTGCTGCCGTCGCGGAGCACTACCGGCTAGCGCCCGTGAAGCGGCGCCTTTTGGTGGCCAGTCTATGTCTCTCATCTGGGGCAAAACACTATCAGTCGCCGACAGCCAACCCATGTAACCCCCCCCCCCCAACCATGTCTTTTTCTTTCACATACTCTGATCTGAGTGGGTTTTGGTGAATGTGGCTTTGGTGGTGGAGTCGAAATGGTCGAATCTTCAAGTAGCCTTCTACTTTCTCGGTTGGGTTGTTTTTGCTACTTTGTGGCATGATCATTGCCTTGACGCTATTGGTGGTCTCCGACTCGCCATTAGTGTCTTCTGTGTGGCGAAGAGGTTATGTGTTTACCTAATGGTTGCGATTTGCATGCGGGTGTCGTTCTAACTAATTCTTGTATTTGTTTTTGCTGGTGTTCATGATGGTGGCATTTAATTCATCAGAAACATCCTTTTGGATAAAAAAAAAAAAAATTCCTGTATTCCTCGGTTTTGCTAGCCCTAGAAGGAGGGAGACATCGAGTGGAATTGTCCAGAGATGACTCTAGTCTCTCTTTGTTTGATTCTAGATTGTTTGAATCACCTTAAACTTTATATTTTACTCTTGGTTTTTGTTTTTACAGGCTGTGGACTCGATGACTTTGAGCCTTTTTCTTATTTGAGACTGACCTTTTGGTTTATTATTTCGGGGGTTTTTGGTTGATGTTCGGTTAATCATGATGATTGTTGAATCATTGATGAAAGTTCTTATGCCCATAGTTATGTTAAGCTACAATTGGGATGTTGTTGGGTCGATGATGATGAGACTATCTCATTTGAGACAAATTTTATTATGAATTGAGAATGGTATGGTTTATTATCTGGCTTTGATGAGTTCAAACTTAGAATTATAAATTTGATGACAACATAGCCTTAGCATGGCGGGGTAGGAGGACGATCGGTGCATACCCACAACTCCCTGCAGCCATTGGCTAATAATCTCTTTTGAAACCCTAAGCCAGAGTATGTGCTAAAGCAGTTTTTTGCAACTTTGATGTTGTTCTCATTAGTTGGTATGCCTCGTTTCAAATGATGGTGGCAATGAGGATGAAAACATTTGTGTTATTCTAAGCTTCAATTTAATCCGTTTTTCTAACGCGCAACGCGTGTGGGGTACAACCCTAGTTTCATTAATTACAACTTATAATATGATCACTATATATATGTCATATATTAAAAGTAGGTATGGGCCTCATTATCTTAAATAGTTGACTTTTTGAAAATCAGAAGCACTAATAAATTCTATACTGGAACATAATTTTAAAGTCATAGTGAAAGCATCGATTCTTGTTACATTAGTTGCTTAGTCATTGATTCTTGATGAGTTTCTGTGAACGAGAGGACTTCACGGTTAGAATAAATACAAGTATTTCTTCGCTATTTATTATAATAACACAGATATGTTTCAATGAAAACAATTCGAATTCAAGATCTCAAGTCCACAATGAGTTTAAAATTATGCTCCAAGAACAGTAAATCCTGCAGAGTAAAACGCAAAATAATTATAGTTCAAACAAAACTTTACAAACTGAAAATATGAACTTCAACTAAAGTATATCATTTTTTTGTGGTAATTATGTTGTGGGGGATTCTAGAATCTAGAGAACAAAAATAAGATCAGTTATGAATTTGTATTAAATATTTAGTAGCTTATGAAAGGCAATATCATGTAGTTAGTGATTGATGAAAATTAAAGATTAGAGAAAATGGAGTAATAATAGAAGGTACTCTTTTCAAACATCAAGGGTGAATTAATAGTAAATAAAACTACAGATAAAAGCCCAATGTAAAGATGACCAGCTAAAATTAATATTAAATATTAAGTATAAAACATAACATTTTTTGCTGGCACGTTTGTGAATACTCAAAAAAAAAATAATTAATCTAGTACGAAAAGAATATGTACACATAAATAAGCTTCTAATACAATATTAGTATGTCAATATAACTACAAAATTATATCATTTTAGGAAAAGCCAAAAACTTTTAGTATAAATTTAAAATACCCTTTGGTAATTTGAACCAATTCAGCTTGTTCCATTCTAAACCTATTTGGTATGTTGGAGAATATTTATAACCCAAATCAACCCGTTCATAGTATATGTATTAACATTGTCATCTCTAGCAATGATGCCTTTTTTCAAGCACGTCAAGTGATTTATTACATTTAGGAGATATACCTTGTTCAAGTCATCTTTACTATCTGCTAGATGAAACTTGCAATCTTTAAGGAAGATTCAGAAGAAAGGCTAGATATGCATGTTTTCTTTAATTCACTTCTTCTTTTCAAATCATAAGGTTTATGAAACAAAATATCCTACTATCAATATAAACGTGACACTTTTCATGTACACATTAATCCTTTAGGAGCAGAAAATTTTGTTGAAAGCGCTTATTCGAAGGAAAATGGCAAAACTTGGTAAACCAAGAGATCTAAAAACAGAGAGACGCTGAAAAGCCAAATTCATCAATTTAATAATTGGAACTACCTTGATCACTTGAAAAGCTAGCAAATGCTAAGAAAACAATCACATGTGCAACCTATGATTGAAAGGGTGTGTGGGCCTCAATTTAAATCAACCAAAAAATAGAATAGAACAATTCATTTTGTTGCCAATAATTTGATATATGAGAGACTTTAATCATACTGGTTTAACAACATCTTATATAGTGATCATTATAAACTACAACATAAGCACAAAAAAGAACTCACTCTTGGGGTATATGATCATCAAAAGATGTATATCTCTTCATGAGAACCATCTTGATTTCACTTTTATATGATTATCATCGAATTAATTATCACCTATACACGGAAGCGTTTAATTCGATGATAATCTATAATAGGTTCGAAAACAAAGCATCAACTCTTTCAATCGAAACTCACAAAATAGATAATAATTGGTACCAATTTGAACCCTGATCCGATTTCGCATATTCATATGATTGATGATAATCAGGGTTCTAAATCTAAATTGAGTGTGTCTTTATATGGTCATATTGATTTACATGATGATGATGATGATGATAAAGATGATAGTGATGGTTTTGTATAAACCACCAGCATCTTTAAATTTAGTCTAGTCTTGTTTCATGTGTGTCTTGCAGATTTGATCTCGTATTGAATCTTCTCTCCAAAAAGAATAATTGTTAATATCTAAGTTGTTAAAGTTTCTTAAATCTTTATTTAGTTTGTTTTAGTCCCAATATGGAAAGTATCAAAAAATTGCTTCAAATTGTTTTGATGTCTTCCATAATAAACTAACTAAATGAAAACTTTTGAAAGTGCATATACATGAAGTTCCATACAGTGGCGGAGCTTGAACTCCTTCGTAGGGGGGGCGGGGTCGAATTTAATTTTTTTAGGGGGGGCGAACTCGATATTTATACAAAAATTTACACTACCCGGCCAAAAATTTACACTACCGGACTAAAATTTAACACTACTGGCGAAAAAAACAGGGGGGGCGGCGCCCCCCCACCCCCCTATTAAGCTTCGCCATTGGTTGCATATATTTTAAATGAACAGATATTTGTTGCAAATGCAAATGATGATTGATCCTCAGTTGAGCAAGTTATCGACCAGAGATCTTGTTTCCTCAAGTTTGCAGAAGATACCAAGTTAGGCATCATCCTTGATTCTTGAATCACTCAAGAAAAATAATAGTTGGAAAAGTCGTTCCTCTCTTTCAATAAGTTGCACCCAAAGCGGAAGAGTTTACTTGAGATGCAATCAAAGCACAGAAATTTGCTGGGAATGCTAATTTCTTATTTCTCTATCAGAAACTATATATAGGTTAGTTAGGTCCATTTTGTAACTAAAACCCATATTAGAGATATGAGGTTTGTGTGTTATCATATTTGATATCAATGGAAGAATTGAGGCTTTCTAGTTACAACTATAATACTTCGTTCTGTTCACCAATCAATTTAAGAGATTTCTCATCTCAAATTTATCGCAATAGAGCGTATCGATCCTCTCATATTCTTCTATGAATTGAAGCATTAAAAGGTTGTGATTGTTAGACTCAGAAAGTTTGGTTATATATTTATACACTTTTAACAAAACTTGATATCTTTATTTCTATTTTGTAGATCACAAAGTAACTTCAATTTACCCCGTTTTAAATCACACCTAATGATGAGATTGAAATCATATTGTTTTCTACTATAGCAATTTTTTTAGTTTTTCTCCAAGATACATTCTCATCGCCTCCTTACACAATGTTATATAGTAATTGCTAAACTAAGATTTGAATCAGGTATTGTTGTTAATCTTATATAAAATGTGAACACATGTTTAAACGATCTAATTTGAAGTTAAAAGGTTGATTTTAATAGGTTAATATAGCTCCTATACTTGCTGTCCAAACTGCATGTTTAAACTGTTCATAAAGTTGGTGATGCGGAAGGTGAATAAGGAGTCGGTAACAATAAAAATAATAATAGCAATAACAAAAAATAATTAAACTCCATTACATCAAAGAACTTCAAGTGAAACTAGGGATGAGCTCGGTACCGTACCTGTACCGAACAGGTACCGTTACCAAAAGTACCCGGTCCCGAATTTTATAAAAAACGAGTACCGGTACTGGTACCGAATTTGGTATATGGGTACAGGTACCGGTACCGGTACGGTACCGGTATTTCGGTACCCAGTACCTCTTTGGTACCCGTTTCCTACACAATATTATTTTTTAGGCTTACTATATGGCGTATGTTTGGTTACAATACCTAGTATCTGTTTTTATACCTGTTACCCAGTATATGTTTGGTACCCGATACCTTAAAAAGTTTATAATAACTAAACAAAGTAAAATATCAAAAAAGTATTCAAATAAAATGATAGTTTATTTACTTTTCTTATTTTATTCTAACTCAACTCACACACTAGTCCATTATTTATTTCTATTAAAATCATAAATAATATATATATTGACATTATAGTGAAATAAAAAGAATTATATTAAAAAAATAATAATAATTACCTTCAAAAGTCAAAATAGAATACTAGTAAACGAGGTGAAAAAGATTACAAAACAAAATATTTCAAAATAATATATTCGTATTCGGGTACTAGCGGGACTATACGGGACTTTTGGGTAAAATACCGGTACCGGTACCGGTGGGTACCGATCCCGAAATATAAGAAATTAAGTACCGGTACCTTATACGTATTTTCGGTACCAATTGGGTACGGGTACCGGTACGGGTACTGGGTACCAAATGCTCATCCCTAAGTGAAACCAATCCAACTATATCATTTCTTGAGCAAACATTTTATCCTTAGAATTTAAATTTAACTTCTAACTAATTATACAAACCAAACACGTTGGGAATAGTATTTAGATTCCAATTCTAGTGATGAGTGTGGACCAAACGTAATTTCTATACTAGGTCAATATTCTTGGCTCGTCGCCAATACTCTGGCCTAAGTTTTTCCCAATACAACCAAAAGTAGTATTCGATCTGATTAAGAATCCCCGGAGATCACAAGCACACAAACGATAATTTATTTATTTTGTAACAATATCGAACAAGCTAGGGTACCTTGATAATCGATACGAAAGAACTTGTTTCAAATAGTAAGAAGAGGCTTATAATGCATAATAGCTGCTACATCAAATTAAACACCATCAAACATACCTAATGTCTTTGGCAAGACCACCTAAATTCTTCACAGAGCAGCAGCACCACCCCCATCAAGAAGCATCTGATCAAAATGCCACACCCCTGCACTTCAAATAATCATTGCTCTGAAATTAGAAACATAAACACGATCCAAAACTCACAATAAAATAAGGAGGTTTGAAACGATCGATTTAGCCATCATTTACCTAACTACATAGTCGGCCCGCCTACACGTCAAAAGTTATAATAAAAAAGTGGTTCTAAATAGTCGTTTTATTAGTTCAACCAAACCATTCGAATCAATTAACAGTATTGGTCTTGCTTTTTGGAAATTTTTCCCTTGAATATAGATAGATCTTAATGCATGTATGACTTTTATTGTATGTTGTAAAAAGGTTCATTTAAACTGATGCTCTAGATATGGTAGAATAGTTTCATTGGCGCGATAGTCTTACCATGGCCCTTCCCTACTCTTCTCAGTTGAGAGACATAGTCTGATATTTTCTTTATTGCTTCAACCTGCCATACAACATGAAAGGTTATACAGATTCAACTTTTATAAGTCACACACACACTTAGATATCAATTACTATGATCTTCACCTGCTCAGCAAGAAACTCACTCTCAATGAAGTCTACCAATTGCGGATCGTTGTTCCTATCAGCCACCTTCAATTTGAAAACACGTTTATATTTAATATATAGTGTGACATAGTGTCATGATTGGGATTTGGGGATCAGTTCTTCCTTAAGCATTAGTTATCACGTTAGAAACATAAAATGCTTGAATATCAAGACAAAATGGCTTACCGCATGCAAACAAAGAAGTTTTTCATTCACTAGTTTCTCCAAAGACAATGCTAGCTCCATTGCTGACAGGCATTAAAAAAAATGAAGGCCACATATGGGTGATTGCTCTCGTTAAACAAGTCCCAACTAAATTGACATGATTATTGTATTTGATGTTAATATCTGAGTTGCGCTTACCATATAAAGCGTCTCCCTTTTCCGCATGTTCAAACTCTGAAGGCGGCGCAACTATGGTGTTCAACTTCACTCTTCCACCTCGTATATTCTACAAATTCATCAATGTAATCAGAATTAGAGTTCTAGTATTAATGTTTATTTGGCTATGTGTATGTATATAACAATGGGATTTGTATAAAAGAACAAATAGTTTTTATACTTTGTTCTTCAAAATCTTATAAAATAATAGTAAGAAAATGACCTGATACGCCATTAACTTCTCTGCATGTTCTCTTTCTTCTTCACTTGATTCATAGAAGTACCTGATTAAAACAAAAAAATGTCTATAAGCACGTAAAGATTCAACGTAAAGACAAGGTATTTGAGTTTCCGCGGTTTTCTCACTTGGCAAGGCCTTTCAGAGCTATATTGTCCCGATCGAAGTAGGCATACATGGCATGGTATACATACGAGACATTGTATTCCACACTACATCATTATGAAAGGAAAAACAATAAGAAGATAAAGAATCCAATAATTAATAGCTAAAGTAATTTAAAAACTATGAAGTATTGTCAGAAATGTCTATAACTTATATCAATGGGTCTCAAACTTTCATGTGTCCCGATTTACAGACTCAAAACTCAGTTTCATTACTATTTTGCAAACAAACTTTCAGACCACATCAAGAAATCATATGAAAAGTACTTTGTGAACTTACAGCCAGGTTTTGTAAGGGTATCTGGTCTAACCTATGTCCGGATTCAGAAAAGCAATCTAATTAAAAATGGTGTAAACATCATCCTCTACAACATTTCATTGAATTCATAATAAAAAGGACTCAAATACTTTGGCAACTTTAGTAAGAGCGTCTGTTGATCCAAATGTCTGAATACTTAACATCTATGACAATCAGATACGAAAAAACTAAAATGGATTTTGTAACACTATATTCATTCTGAATATCACTAATCAGATTTTGGATATCTTATCTATATTCCCAACCTCTCATCTGGAGTCTACATAACTGGTAATCAAATTCGTTCGTGATCATCTCCGGGAATAAATAAATAAAATATCGAAAATACAAACATATAGACAAACATGGACGAATTGAAATAACTCGAAAATACAACTTCACAGCTAAGATGCAGGATAAAATATTGATAAAAAAAAAAAAAACTTACTTGATCTGCTCGTTGATGGCAGCTTCACAATCATCAAAATACCTTTGACGAGCAAGCGACGTTTGAGGAGAAATTGGGACAATGAAGGCCTCCTTCTTCACTTCTTCAAATGGCTGAAACAACACTCCGCTATTCAACACCAGATTCTCCTCATCGACTGTTGAAGCACAACGCACGACTCCAGGTCTCCTTCCGTTTCTAGATGAAGGTAATTTCACAAATCCAATGGATTTCTGGCGTACAGATTCGAGATCTGAATCTGATTTCTTGAACAAAACGCTAAATGATGATGAAGAAAATGGTGTTTGGAGAGACATTTTGGAATCGGTGTGTGTGTGTGTGTGTGTTTTTGATGAGGAAGATTGATATCAGGTGAGGGTTGAAATTTAAACGGGAGGAGCCAAGGGTTCACGAGAACACAAATAGGATACGGGTTATTATGGACCGTTGAGAGCGTGGACACGTGGACGGTTGAGATGAAAGTGAAGGTACGGGCGTGTGGTCGCCTCGTGGCTTATCTGCAATCTGGTGGAAATATCGTTCCATGTCATACTCTTTCGAATTATTCCACCCATTCGGAATCTTTTTCTACCTAACATTTTTTCCTTCCATTCACACCACTAAATTTCTAACTTCTTTATAATAAGATAATACACTTTTTGGGTTATTAGATTTTAATAATCACACGTTTTATTTATTTGTCGGAATTAATACCAATTCAGGAAATATTTGAATACATTTTTAACTTTAAATTTATTTTCCTCCAACGATCCCTTACTAACTGAAAGTTAACCTCCGTTAGTTTTTTTCATGAAATAGGGCCAACATTAAGCCATTTTTAACTACGCCGCCACCCAGCCTCCTCCAAGTCCGTTTTTCGATTTCTAGTCTCCAGCGTCACCTGAAATCTACCTCGAATGAGTTAAGTGGTTCAGATCAGAAGGTAGAGATTGATGGGTTTTAGGATGCGGAAGTTATAAATTGACGGGCCAGATGATTGATAACTTTTGGCTTAGTGTTTTGGCCATATAAACAGTTCACGTTATCGAAAAACTAACGGTGTTAACTCTCAGTTAGTAAGAGATCATTAAAGGAAAATAAGTTTAAAGTTGGGGGTGTCTGTAAATATTTTCTGAGTTGTGATTAATCCCGGTTAATAAATAAAAGTTATAATTATTAAAATCCAATAACCCACACTTTTTCTATCACAGCATGATAGGATTTATCAATTTACTTCTTGAGTTTTGTTAAAAATAACTATTTTTCTCCAAAATGTTAAAAACATCAATTTAACTTCAAAATTTCATAAATTGTTTCAATTTTAATTCAAAAGTTTCATTAGTTGTTTTGATATTATAAAATTATAAAATTTTTGGAGTGAAACAAAAACAACATATGAAACTTTTGAAGTTAAATTGATGTTTTTAATATTTTGGAGGAAAATGTTTACTTTAGTTAAACATTAGAGAATAAAACTAAAAATAGCTTTAAATAAAAAATATTAAATTAACTAGCTACTAATTAAGAAATTGAATCCCACTTGTTGCGTTGGATTTTATTGTTTTATCATAGCTCTTTCGAATTTGAATCCCATTTGTTGCGTTAGATTTTATTATTTTATCATAGCTCTTTCGTCTTTTCGTACATTAGATTCTTTTTTCCTATGTATCCGGTATCTTAATACTTAAAAATGTAAAACTACAACAATTTGATTTATTAATATAAATTAAATTTTATTTAAACATAGATAGTGTTTGATATGCTGTAATAATAGAATAAATTAAATGGGTCATTACGAGAGAATGAAAAAGTAGATATTTATTTGGTCAATGAAATGAAATTATTGATTACACAAGTAATCACATTCCTTCTATAAGTATTATCTTAGATGCTGATGCACACCAAAAATCTCTCAGCATTCATTTTGAAGTACGAGAAAATTACTTCGCAAGATTTGACAACACACCAAAAATCTCTCAGCATTCATTTTGAAGTACAAGAAAGTTACTTCGCAAGATTTGACAAAAGCAATAAAAAATTTCTCTAAGAGTCAAATCTTCGAATCCGAATACCAACTCTTTTGAAGCTAAGATAAAGTGTTCCAAAGCTTCAAGACAAAGTCTTCCGAAGCTTAGAGACTGATTTCTTCCAAAGACAGAGAATACATGCTTTCTCTGACATACTTTTGACAAAGCTAAATCACTTTCCGTTGCTTCCAAAGACTCTCCAACTTATACAAGTTGACGATAATTCCATACTTTTATCAACTCTAGATTATGGTCATTAAGTCTGTAACTTTTTACCTTGTACTTTTTATCTTATTGTATTAGATATGGATGTGAGCTATAGCATGTCATAGTCACTACATTGATCTTGTTGTGTAGATTAGTGTTCCAGCTGGCCTTTAAAGTATGATCGACTGTAGGATATAGTATAAAGTGTCTTATGTACCAGTCCTTAGGGACTAAGCCTTGTAACTTTTGTTGAACACTTTAGAGCAATATACAATATTCTTGAAAACTAATTACTTTGTTCTTGTTCATGTTTTTTGCCTTAGTTCTTTTTTTCTTTCAGCCGGTTCCCTATTTGATCTTATAAGTGTTTGTCTGTTATCTCTTCAACACTTGTGAAACTGTTGCATTGATCTTTCCCTAACCCGGTCCTGCACAAACCTTAATTTAAAATAAAAAGAATATTGTTGTTTTATTAAAGAAAAGTCAAATTAATTGTTTTATGAAATTCTCTATTTAATGAGAGCAAGAAGCAAGAAAACACAAATTTTTAGAGTCCTAATGTATTTTTTTGAGAACCACAAATATTAAATAAAAATAAAAAATAAAAAAAATAAAAAAAAAAACTATTAAGAACGGCATAAGCCATGTACACAACACTTCAATACAAATGGTAAAACTAAATGAGAATGCTTTAATTCTATCTTTTCATTATTTCTTTAATTTTACCACATCTCTACTAAAGTTTTAAAAAAAACTACAAAATGTGCATATGATGCATATAATAAGGGTGCAATATGCACTTAATCAAACAAGTATACATATATTATTTTTTTTAAAATATATCTTATAAGCATTAAAAGTTATAAGCATTTTGATCAATTTATATAATAAATAATACTTGAGTTAAAACAGTGCTTAACAGATTAATAATTTTTAATAGACTCTGGCCTATATTCTATTGAAAACCATTAATATGTAAAGAACTACTAATAACTATATAAGTAATGTACATAGCACCTTAATAAAAATAGTAATACTAAAATGATGATGATTTGATTATATTTTTTCATCATTTCCTTAAATATATCACATCTCTTCTTAATTTTTTTTAAAAAACTATAAAATGTGCTTATATGAAATACAATCAAATGACCATAGTAATCGTATTTTTTTTAAATTTGTTTTAGATGTAGTAAAATTACAAGCATTATGATCAATTTGTATAATAAATAGACAAGTTTAAAGTGATCTTTTATGTTTCTTTACAGATAGATGGTTATCAATTGCATGTTCCTCTATATATATAGGTAGCGTTCACTTGAGAACTAATTCTAATTTATGAACTTAAAAACTACTCTCTTTTTAAATTGGGTTATTGGATTTTAACAACCCAACTTTTATATATTGGCCAGAATTAATCCCAACTCAAGAAATGTTTACAGACACTTCCAACTTTTAACTTATTTTCTCCAACTATCCCTTAAAAACTGAGAGTTAACCACCGTTAGTTTTTTTTATGAAATGAGGCAAACTTTGAGTCATTATTCAACTTTGTTGCCGCTCAACTTCTATCGGGTACGTTTTTCGGTGTCTAACCTCCATCGTCACCTGAAATCTACCTCCAACGAGTCAAATGGTACAAATCAGGATGTGAAAATTGATGAGTTTCAGGATGCGTAAGCTCTTTTGCTTTTATTAACTAAAAACCACACCTTACAAGACTCCATGATCCTCTATTTACACTAAAGAATGTGATAGGGAATTGGATTGATAAGTTACTGTTAGTTTCATTCTAAACTTTTGTTTTATTCTTCAAGGAGTAATAAGAAGCATCCTGATGATAATTTTTTGTTTCATGCTATTCTTTTGTTTCTGATCTGATTGCTATTCCTAACACCTAATGAATTTGAGTTTCTTCTACATTTACGTTCTACTAGGAACATCATGAGCCCCAAAAGAAAAACAAAAGATGTCTCATCAAAAGAAAGGTCAATTTACAATATAGCTCACAACTTCACAAAGGTATATTCTTTTTTTATATCCACATGTGATATGTACAACAAAATACCATCTTAATAAAAAGAACAAAAACAAAAAAAAAAAATATTATCTGGTTTGATATTGTTATAAGCTCAGGTTAATTATCAATGTATTAAATGTAAGTTCAATTTTAACCTCGATACATAACAAAATCTTCGATTAAAACGTCATTACAAACTTTTAAATTTATGTGATTGATGTCCCATCCGACGTCTTTCAGTTGCTGCAAAAACTTCCCAAACTGATGATCTAGTTCTTCCAGACTTTCTTTAAGTTGATCAAACATATTTTCTCCTCGACTTTGATTCTTGTAGAGCCAATATGTCTGCCAAACACTTCGCAGCACTGAGAGGCTTGTAGCTCCATCCTATGTTTTTTAGGGATAAGAAGAAAATGTGGTCATGTTTGGATAATAAATAAGAATAATAGACGGATCCAACGATACAAATGAGAGCCACTGGTAATTAGAAAACTAACGAGCCACTTTTTAATTATTGGATTATTGCCCAACTCCATGAATCATGACCATGCCCTCATTTTGCCCACTCCATGATCAAAGGCCAAAACATGATTTATCTGGTTTCTTATATTATGTTCTTATTTAAACTCAACCCTAAATAAATAAGAACTCAACCCTAAATAAATAAATAGTCCTCACAACGAAATATTATGATTGAAAGAAACATCAATGTTTGAAAAAATTAAGAAATATTATGATTTTACAACATATTAAAAAAATGTAAAAGCAAAAATGGCTATGCAATCTACTGTTCTAGAAACTATAGTCAACCAAAACAAATGCGCACTTTTGGATATTTTGTGCCATACGGAAAGTAGATAGAATGAATATTTTCACAAGAGCAAACTCATCATGCCACTTTCTTTCTTAACCAGAAAGTATGATCAGTGCAGAAAACTGGTCAGGATATAGAGGTATGTGAGGCAAAAAAATTGATTTTAAAATGTATTTAATGCCCAGAACATAGTTACCTAAATCACGGTTCGCTCCGGTACGGGGTACGCAAGTCGCTAGTTTGGACGAATTCAGTTCTTAGGGGGGTAGGTTCATTTCGGTACAAACCGGTATGGTGTACCAATAGTATGGTTCGATGTACCCAATTTAAAGGTCGCAACATCACGCATTTTTTATGCCTATTACAAATATATGTATCATACTTAAATACTTTATATATAGTAATTCAAACAACCTTTAAAACATTAGTTTCATAATAATAAAAGAAGTTGAAAATTGTAATCAAAAACAAAATTACATAATAGAAAACATAAAAGTTTTAATCAAGTCGTTTCCTTTTTCCTTTCCCGTCTCAATGCCATCTTCATCAAGATCTTCCCAAACCATTTCTTCTGGACGAGCACTTGAGCCTTCAATGTATGCACTTTCCGGATTCATGTCCCACTTTTTGTGGGGGTCGGATTTATAAGAATCGGTAAAACGAGACTGAAGTCTAATATTTGAGTGGATAAAAACAAGTTTATCCGCTCTCTTAGAATTTAAACGATTTCGTTTTACATTATGTATGTAGGAGTATGTACTCCAATTTCTCTCCGCCGAAGAGCTACTGATCGGTTGGGAGAGAACTTTTTTTGGCTACTTCAGCCAATTCTGGAGTCTCTGATCCATACGTACCCCACCAATCAATTCCATCCATAGTGACGGCATCGGCTTGCGTTGCCGCTCTAGAATATATTCCTTTTTTCATATGAAATGTTGCAAATTGTTCTCGCAACATTCTTTCTTCATCTTCATTTTCGGCAATTCTATGAAAAGCGTCCATAACACCAACTATAACTTCCTTGTCCTCATTAGGAGCTTTTCTTTCGACACCACCGGGTGCCAACTTCTCAAGATAGTATTTATCATAAAGTTTAGGAGTTAAAGCAAAGCCTAAACAATGAAGCGGGATTGTCATTTTCTCCCACCTAACCAATATAATCTTTTCAAGTTGAGAAAAATAACTTGAATATTTATTTTCCTTCATAATATCTTTGATTTCTCCTAACATATTATCCATTCTTTTATATATTTCTCCCATTTTGGGACCTTCACCATCACAAAACTTGATTAGCAAAAAAATAGGTTTTGTAATTGCTAAAATATTTTCAACATCTTCCCAAAACAAGTCATCTTTAATAGTATCGATGACTTTTGTTCCAATTATTCTAGTGTTTTCATCTCCACTTTTGGCCCATTCTCGCCAAGAATTGAGGACAATAGTTGTAGCAAGTGCCTCCCTACAATCCATTAACCTTCTTAAAAGAATATAATGTGATGCAAAACGTGTCTTTGCAACCTTCAATAACTCCAACTTTGAGTTTTCTCTAAAAAGTGCTAAGGCATGAGTGTGGTTAAGAAAATACTTGACAATAACCTTACCTTTCTTATATGTATCGAATAGCCAATAAAATTCGCTCGCCAAGTCTTTAAATATCAAATTTAAAGTGTGCACACATGGGGACCAAAAAATATGTTTATATACCTTCTTGATCTCCCGCCCGGCTGCTTTGCAATTAGCCGCGTTATCCGTTACAACTTGCAACACATTGCTTGGTCCAATGGTCTCGATGGCTCCAAGAAGAAACTTAGAAATCGCTACCCCCGTTTTTTCCACCCCTAAAAAGTTTTCCGCGTACATAAACATTGCACCACGTGAATTAACCGCGAGAACATTAATAAGTGGGCTATGTTTAACATTAGACCACCCATCCGAGACGATTGAGACTCCTTGTGTGTACCAAGTGTCTTTAACCGGTGTTAGCTCCTTCTCAACATCCCGTACACATTCATCAAGTAATACGGTTCTCGCTTTTTCACATGATGGGGGTTTGTATCCATCCGGTGCATGCTTGATGGCACTAACCATTTCTAAAAATTGCGGGTTGCGTAAAACATTAAAAGGGATTCCATTTGCACACAAACCTCGAATAATCTTTAAATCCACATCATTCCGCTCTAACATGCCAAATGACTCTTCAATACGCTTCTTTGATGATGTATTTTTAGAGAGTATTGAGTTCTTCAAACACTTTGAGACTCCAGATCGTTCAGCTTCTTTTACTTTCATAAAAAGTCTTTCATACAACTCTCGATCTCTAAGCACCGCCGAACATCTTATTATTTCAGCTTTTTTGCCCACAGCAGCCCCAAAAAAATGAACGTGAATCCTCGTATAAGTGCTTGTAACCTTCCCTTTACAGTGATTACAAGTCCACTGTTTGCTACCTCCTGGATTCTTACTATTTCCGGCACCATGGAATGTTATTTCATCAAGAAGTGGTTTACTAGCATCTTTATCCTCAATTGATTTTTGTGTCCGACTCCCACTTGCTTTAGATGTTTCTTGGACCTCATCATCAAGATCAATATAACCTTGGGTGTCACTTACATGCGTTTCGCTTTCATTAGGAACTTCATCACATTTTTTTCCAAAAGCCATTATAAAAAGTGGATAAAATAAAACAACAGAATCACAAATTGGATGAAATGGATACGAAATTGAGTAATTGGTCATCAATTTATAAAAGTTATAGGCTTTAATGAATTTCATGTGAAAATTAAAGTGAAATTAAAGTGTGGTTGGTGGAATTTGGAACATCTCATCGGAAAACGCGTTTTAAATGGAACGATATTATGGATTTTTAATTCAATGCACCGATCGAAAAGCGTTTTAATAATTATCGGAAACCGCGAATTAAATATTCAAAATCGAGAACAGTTCCGCAATTGGATCGAAGTTCCAAACAATTGGGACCGTGATTTTGGCACCGATCGGTACGACGGCGACTGGCGTTTCGGTGCATCACGTACCAATTCGGAATTCGCGGGTGTATTAGCGATTTTGGTAACTATGGCCCAGAAATTATTGTACAAGATAATAAAATAGGTGAAGAGATATTTTATATAAGATTATTTGGTAAGAGAAAGGAAAAGTGGATGATGCATACCTTAAAGGAGACTAGTATTTCAAAATCTTTAAATGGCTGCTGGTTCAGGACAAGGATATATTTCTCCTTAGCATAAAGTTCCAGAAGCTTCGTCACCTATCAAAAACCGATAACATTACCCACCTGCTAAAAGGATAATGTCATTCAATAGACTAAAACACCCTTAAAAAAACAGTGTGATTAGCAATGAGAATATTCTTTACTTTAGCTTCAAATATCACCAAAAATGGAAAATTGAAAAATAATCTCTCCCAGGATGGAAACCTTGTACAATTCCAATAAGATGCAAACGCTATGGAAAAATATTGTGCAAGGTATTCTGTATGGAGAAGCAAAAGTAATTATATTTGATCCGTATTTCATTCAAATTACAATGAAAGTTAGTACAAAATCTAGATAATTGATCCCATTATTCACAAAAAAATAGATGTTAAATTCATAGAACTAAGGCCTGTCTTGGTACTGTGTTTGTTTCTTGTCGCTGCATTTACATTTTCAAGAAAATCTGAACACTTGACTAAACAGAAACAATGTTGCAGAAAACCAAAAGCAAGTTGAAAGGACAGTTACAAAATTTAACTTAACTTTGATGTTTTCCCTTTCACAAAATTAATTTACGAATAAAAACATGTGCTGACTAGATAATAAGACTGAGCTTGTAGAAAAATGTAACATTTTTGTCAAAAGTGTTTCAGTTTTCATGTGAAAAAAATAATAATAAAAGACTATGTTTGCATCACAAAATTTATGTGAAAAGAAAACAGAAAACAACTTCGGTAGAAGTCACATACAGGCAAGAGGCAATACCTTGAGGCCTGATGTTTCACCCCCAAGCATGTCAGACAAGGACACACCAAAAACTATTCGTGGCACTGAAAATTTCTCCCATGATAAGATATTTTCCATTTTATTGCATTCCTCACATCCTAAATTTGAAAATTGGATAAGGAATTCATAGATTACATGCTAAATTTATACATAAATGGGCCTAAAACTTACCCAAAACTGTGGAGTTTGAGACATGCAAGCTCACCAAAATCCGGGCCCGCTTTAGATTTACCTGAAAAAACAGATGTCAAAAAACAAAAAGTAGGCTTTGGAAGTGAGTGTTTATAAAATTAAATCTTGTTATCCAGAGAACAAACCCAAACTCCACATTAGATTATGACCCAGAACAAATTTTTATAAACAAATCCAGCCTAAATTGTAGGAAAAACAAAGGAATTTCATGTTCATCTCACTGTGTTAAATTGAAGAGATGAAAGAGACTGATAGCGTAGCCAAAGGTGCAAAAGCCGCATGATCATCCATGTCGATGTTAAAACCGGATATGAATTCACAAGACCAGGTGTTGACTGCAATGAGGTTATAAAACAAAATCACATTTTAAGGAATGATAATGATAAGCAATACATGTTGCAAAATGGGCGAATTGTGTAATGGGTTAACTTTAGTGTGCATGAACGGGTAGGTATAGGTTTGGTTGATCTATAAATGCTTTTTTATATTTATTTTTAACATTATTATGAATGTGCTAATTATGATCGCAGAACAAACTACCATGGTTATAATCAATATATTTGTATAAAACCGAGGTTTTATGCAAGGAAATTAGACTTGGATGACACTAAACTCGTTTGACCCGTTCCCTTATTAGCTAAAAAAACTAGGAAAATTGTATTTTAATAATCTAAACTATTGATTATTGGCCAATATTAATCCCAACTAACAATTTGAGTAGTATTAATCCTAATTTTTTATTTGAGAAAATTGCAAAAATAGTCCCTGTGATTTGATCATATTGCAAGTTTGGTCCCCAGATTTTAATTGCAAATTTAGTCCAAACATTTGAAAAGTTGTGGCAAATTTAGTCCCCACCATTAGTGTCCGTTAGTTTTTTAACGATCTGGGGACTAAATATGCAATATGATCAAACTATAGGGACCAATTGTGCAAATTTCTCAAAAAATTAAAAAAAAAACTAAAAATCATATAAAAATTAAAAAATAATAATTAAAAATTAAAAGATTCAAATAAACGTTAATAAAGAAATCCAATAATTATAAAAAATTAGAATAAAGGTTAAAAATTCTTATGTTTGATTTTAATTTCTTTTAAATTTTATTTGATTTTCAAAAATTTTTTAAATGTTTAGAGCAAATTGCACAATTAGTCCCTATGGTTTGATCATATTGCATATTTAATCCTCAGATCGTTAAAAACTAACACTAACGGTGGGTACTAAATTTGCAACAAACTTCCAAATGTTTGGACTAAATTTGCAATTTTTAAAATCTGGGGACCAAACTTGCAATATGATCAAACCACAAGGACTATTTTTTCAATTTTCTCTTTTTATTTTGTTACTACTAACAGTCCCAATCTAACTGTTCGTTAACTCTGTTAGTTTGTTATGGCGTATCACATGACGTGACTTGTGGCGTGACGTATAACATAGTTATAATTAAAAATATAAATATATTACTCAATTTTTTTATAAATGATCATTTTCTGAAGTTATTCAACATAACATTTTTGTCGCAGATGAAGAACCTCGGAGACAAAAAGACGCGAAAATTGAGTGACATATTTATATTTTTTATTTAACTTATGTAACGATCCACGTCACGAGCAACGTCACATGACACATCCTAAAAAACTGTTATTACTAACAAAATCGAAAGTTGGGATTAATGCTAATCAAATTGTTAGTTGGGATTAATATTGGCCAATAGTCGATAGTTTGGATTATTTAAATCCAATTTTCCAAAAAAAACTATGACTCATATGAGTTCATAGCACAACCTAAATTTACACATTTATAACTAAATGGGCTGAATAAGCAATTAAGCAGCATGTCATACCAGGACCAATATGCCAAGACCAAGGCCAATAAGCTGTGCAGATACTTCCCAAACTTCCTCCTGGAGATATTCAGTAAAAAATAAATTCTAATAAAATGAGCTGTGTAGGTAACTTAACCTGATGCAAGTTTCTTTTTAAAGTAAGTGACTAGTTATTCCAAATTCAGTCAGGAAGTTATCTTGTTTGTCCTTTATAAACTTTTATAGGGAAAAGTGCACCAAAATGCATCCATTTTTAATGCAATGTCTCAAACTTTCTAAATCTACATATGACCTTGGTTTTAAAAAGCAAGAAGCGGACCTAGGGGACGAGGTCTAAAACCGAGGCGCAAGACGCTAAAGCGCAGGGCTTTTCGTACGTGAGGAGCCAGGTTTTTTATAAGTTTCTTTTTATATTTTTCATAGGTTTATATACGATTTAACATATAAATTTAGCTATAACTAACAAAATAAATAAATATAATAGTATATAATTAAGCTATATTAATAGTTTAATATCTAAAAATTTTATATGTATAATTCAAATAAGTTATATGTATAATATATAGAATATATACGAGTATATAATTAATATAAATAGTATATTATCTAAAAATTTCAAAATATAATATGGCAGAAGTATTAGCCGTAAAACTACAGCCATAATCAATGGATATGTTTGTCTGATACGAACCTAATGGGTCAATCTGGGTCAGGGCAGACCCAGTCAATGTGGAATGGTGGGAGAAGTGGACCTGGTCCAGGAGGTGGGGGTTAACCCAATTATTCAGGGAAAGTGGGCGACTTAGTGGGCAGTTAGTAGCTGATTAGTTTCTATATAAATGTATTTCATGTTCTATTTTAGGGTAGAGAGAATCTAGTATTTGAATTTCTAGTTTATGGTTTGGAGATCAATTCATCTTGAATAGGACTACACTATCTGTACTCGTTTTTAATTCAATCAAACCAACTATAAGTTTCTATCATTTGGTTCCATTGCCGGGAAAATCATGGTGCAAACTCGGAACAGTTCTGGCGATAGTGGAGTGCAAACTCGGAACAGTGGATTTGCTGGACGGTTTGAAGACCGAAGAGCTCAGGGAGGCGCAACCATCAGTACCGATCGATTACCAAGATTGTATTCCCTGCCTTCAATAAAGGAGACCCGCGAGGCTAGATTTTGAGGGCAGAAAAATACTTCCGATACTACAACACACCAGCGACGAAAAGGTGGATGTCACCTCAATGCATCTCGAAGGCAATGCCTTGGATTTGTACTCCTGGTTATCAACTGAGTAGCCTATCTCATTCTGGGAAGAATTTAATCATGTCGTGTAGAAGCATTTCGGGCCAGCAGAGTTCCAAAACCCAGATGAGTTTTTGTTCAGAATTCGTAAACCACATGCAAGAATACCATCAGAGTTCGCTAGAAGATCAGTGCATGTTTCTAACTCACCAGATCATTGCCTTCTCGGGGTGTTCTTAAATGGACTCAAAGGAGAACTAAGGGCAGATGTAAGAATCCATAAACCTAGGCCTATCTACAAGACTATGAGTCTTGCACACGAGTTCGAGTCCAAGTTTACATCTCACTCTGAAAAGGTTACTAGTTCTAACACCAACACGGAGTCAAAATCAGTTTCTTCATCTGAAGTTTACCAGGAAGTGACTACCCAAAAGACTACTGAACAACGCCTAACTGAAGCAGAGAAACAAGGCAGGTATGCATGGGGGGATGTTATCATTGTGGGGAAAAATATGGTCCCGGGCACCGTTGTAAAACAGGAACTTTTGAGCTCTTAGAGGCTACTAGGAATGAGGATGACCAGATCATTCTTTAGAAAGATGACCAGTCAAGACTTAATTGCACCGCTTCATCTCGACTTGAGGACAAGTCGGCTCTTCTGGCGGGCAGTAGTGATAGTGATACTACCTAATGGGTCAATCTGGGTAGGGGGCTGACTCAGTCAATGTGGAATGGTGAGAAAAGGGGGACTGGTTCAGGAGGTGGGGGTTAACCCAATTATTCATGAAAAATGGGTGACTTAGTGGGCAGTTGGTAGCTGATTAGTTTCTATATAAATGTATTTGATGTTCTGGTTAGGGTAGAAAGAGTTTAGTATTTGAAATTCTGGTTTATGGTTTGATCAGTCCATCTCAAAAAGGACTACACTATCTGTACTCGTTTTTAATTCAATCAAGCCGACTAAGTTTCTATCACGGTCACTTTCTTTACCCCTTCCCAAAAAGTGATAATAATATAAATATTAACTAGCATATATCACTACTTTTAAAGAGAATAAATATATAAATTCTAAAAAAATATCAGCTTTTCATCTCTTTTAACCAGTCTTTGTTTTTTTCCTCTAACCCTAAAAAACCATTAGTGTATCTCAAAGCTTCGACATATCATCTTCATCTCCTCCGTTCATGAACAACCTTCCACTGTAAGTTTTTCTCATCTTGTAAACTTTAATAATGTAACCAAGCCAAAGCGCTAAAGCGAAAAAAGCGAACCAAGGCGCCAAAGTACGTGCTTTTTTTCCTAGTCTAGCCTTATGCAACCTGAAGCTTAAAGATCTATGCCTGAGGTCCATCAGGCGTGCTTTTTAAAACTAAGCATATGGCATAACCATATTGTTAACTAAATTTTTCATGTTTTTATGGTAGATCAACTGCTTGTCCTTCAATCCTTTTAATGAGTGGCTCATAATGCACCGAGTACCACTGGCATGGATTTTTTTAATACTAAATATTAATTGGTTTATTCAAAAAATATTATTTAGATACTTATATAAAATATAAAAGTTAATATAAACAACTAATTATCTTTCCCCTGTATATTTAAAAGAAATCTTAAATCAAAAACAAAACCTTGATCACAACTTTCATTATTCACCAGCCTCGTTACTATTGGAACATATATTAGTATTAGGGTTTATTCGTATTGAGCCAACGGGTGGAGTTGAAGACTCAGTCAAAGGATGCAAACCATGTTACATTTAGTATATGTATACTCCACGTTTATTCTCCGTGATGTGTTTATGTTTTGTTTTATGCATGTTTATCCCATGATCCCTTAATTCTACATCTGCATGTCATATTTCCATTACCCCACGTACATCTCCATGTAGAAAAAAATTGGATCAAAGTATTTATTCTCTCATCTTTGTTATTTGGAGTCTAACCCACTCAACGGATCTATCTATTGGGAGACTGACCCGATGGTGCTTTCATCGAATCGTTCCCCTTCCAGTAGGGTGTCACTAGAATTTGAGGCTTGGTTCGCCACAAAGGTCGCATGCTTTTGTTGGCAAGTAGATTATTACGTCTCCAAGATGAATGGCACCGCACCACCCGGCCGCAAACCAACAGTGCCACGTCCTACACCACCACCCAATCCATTTGCTCCTAAACCCTTTGAAATCAACTTCACTCATCCGCATAAAAAAACGCACCCGTTAGCACCAAAAAAATAGCCTCCAAAAAAGCACCCATTCTACCCTCTTCTACTACCACGACGACACCAAAACCCTCACCCAAACCAGGCTCCAAAACTAAATGTTCACTTACCAAAAGTTGCATCCACACTACCCAGGGATTGCAAATGCACAATGAAGAACCAAATGCAATCGAATGACGTGATTGGTGACCATCGTGCCAACCACCATAGCATTACATGGAAACGACTTCCATGGGATCAACCTTCCATCCTTGAGGACAAGGACATTTTTAAGAGTGGGAGAATTGATACGACCCAACCATCTTCGACCCATGTAAGACCCTATTAAAGGATGCAAATCATGTTTTATTTAGTACATGCATACTCCACGTTTATTCCCAATGATGTGTCTATGTTTTGTTTATTCCGAGTTGTGAGCCGAGATTGAAGATAGTTTGTTTATGTTTTTCATTGTTCTCCTCTAAGGCCCGATCTCCTCGCGCTCTAACTACAAGGGAGTATTAGAACGTATATTATCACTAGGATTTATTACTATTGAGCCCACGGGCCAGTTAGGTATCTAGGTTTCCTTCCAATCATAGATCTTGTAAGGCAACTATATAATCATATCAATTCACTCTTCATTATCTTACACTACACCTGCCACCATCTCCAACCACCCATCCTCACAGCGCCACCCCATCCATTTCTACCTTTACCACCACATAGCCACTTGCATTAAATGTTTTGGTGGGTGTTAATTTCGAAATCGGCGATTAATCGATAATCGACCACCCTCCGATTCGATTTCAACTAATCGCCCCATTAATCAATCAAAGATCAAAATTGGCCAAAAATCGGAGGAAATCAAATCAAAATTGGTCAAAATTTGGTCAAAACTAGAAAATTATAAATGAACTTTTGAAAATTATTGTGTATGTATATTTGAAATATTACATGTAAAATTTCAATCAAATTAATCCATATTAATCGCTAGTCGGTAACCCACCACCTGACTAGCGCCTTGTAAATTTTACAACCATCAAATCTAGGGTTTGCAGGTGTTTGTTTGGATTGATTATTGGTTTGCACATGGGTTATGAGTGTCTAATTTAGTTTTCGAATGCTTGTTTGTGTTTGGCTATGTTGTTCCCCAGCATGTGCATATATTAATTCGTGTGTGCTTGCTTGTATATTTATGAGTCTTTGTGTGCTTTCTTGTATACTTCCGAGTCTTTGTATGCTTGTGTAATTTCCCAGTGAGTGAGTGTGTGTGAGTGTGTGTGTTTGAATAGAATTTGGTGTTTAAATCTTGTTAGTGTCATATGAAATTTGTGTGTTTGATGTTTCTATCTGTTTGAATCGACTTTGGTTCTTGTTGGATGTTTTGTTTATCTAGAGGCTGTTTAATTTAGATACGTGTGTATGTTTTGCACATGTTTGATGATTTAAATACATGTTTGATCAGTTTGACTGATTATATATTTCAAAAATCAACCAGTTACATGCATGCAGTTACATGCCATATGGGTAATCTATTACATCAAAAGGTAAGTTTTAAAACTTGATATATCAAAAAGTTCGTTTTGATATATAATGCATACAATAATAGAGTGTAAAGTTGTATTTATTTTGGTGCACTTTGCCAAATCTAAACCTGATATATAAAAAGGTAATTAACATCAAGCATTGCTTTTCTTTTGGGGATAAACAGCAAAAAAGCATATTAAAGTGCTATTACATACCTTTGCTGCCACATCTCCAAGATTTCCAGAAACAGCAAAATGATTTTGAATCACCCGAAATGAAGGATCCTTTAGCCCTCTTGCTACAGCCTACTCAAGTAGTCAATCACACCAACTTTTAAGATTTTCGTACCAAAAAACCACGAAAAAAGTTCAATATTTGGCGTCTCTTTCACTCTTCATGTAAATATGTAATGATATGCAGGTTAAACATTAAGGATTAGCCAGACAGTTTTCTAACTTCCTTTATCTTCTTTAACCATCAGAACCCATTACCGGAAAACTCATGAGACCCCACTAATACCCTACTAACCAATAGGATCACTTAAGGTAAGGCTAAAACGCATTGCGTTGGCAGGTTGTAGGCCATCAAGGGGGTTAATTACATTGGGTTCTAACTTTGCTCAACTTAGTGGTCAATTCATGAATAAAACCAAGATTCACAATACTAACTTCAAGAATAACTAATATTATTATTTTTATACTCCTAAAATGATCTATACATGTAAATTATCAAGTGAGAGTGTAGTGAGGTATAATCAAGAATATACTTATATTTATCACCTTGCTTTATCAAAAGATAAATCATAGAATACCTTAGCAAGATTCCCTAGAGATGCTATTGGAAGGAAATATGCAGGGTAGAGAGGCGTACAGAGATCAAAGATGCTGCCATCACATTCAAAACAAAAAATAGAAGCTAAATTGGAAAGAAACATGCTATGATTCCAAGTGGTAAACAAAAATATATTGCAAACATGTATTATGTTTCATTCACCTTCCAGCACTGCCAATGAAGTCAGCATATATGCGCCATTGTTTTGGATCATCATCAAAAAGATTTCCAAAACGCCCACCTGATGAACGTGATCAAGAGTAATTTATGCAAAGTTTTGGTGTTAATGTCACTATGTGTGAGAATTTGATGAAAATGTACCAATGAAAAAACGCCCAACAGCACCAATTCCATCTTTCGACACCCATCTGCATGTTTTGGTGAATATATCTTAGTCATAAATGTCTTTGTCGTATCTTTAGCCCACTACCTTTCTCTATTATACTCTTTTTGGCACAAAAAATGCAAAGGTTGACTTGGAGCACAATTTAATAATAACATTTGAAAATTGGTTAAATACTAAACCCTGCCAAAATAGAAAATACAAAAGGAGCACTTTTTTAAAACAAAATCAAATGTACCGATGATCGCTACTGACAGTAAACATGTAAAATTTGGATTAATCCCTAATGGTAAAAAGAAGAAGAAACCACACATGTATTTTGACATGGTCCCTTAAGTAAATTGTTATTTTTATGTCAGCAAGGAGAGAGAACATAGTAACTCACCTGATGGCAGCAGCAGAAGCTGCAGCTGTAGTTCCGTTAGAATAGTCCAAACCAACAGCCTGTAAACTAATACACGCGTTTACTAAAGGTGTATAATGGAAAACATCAAGACCATGGTCAAAGAACATTATAAAATTCAGCCTTACTAGAAATATAGCAAAAACAAATCATGATATTTACATAAGGACAAATAAGAAATAGAACCTTAAAACTGGAAAAAATAAAGGAACTACAAGAACAAGGAATAGATTAGAGGAACAAATGCTTGTCGGTGAAAGGTAGAAAAAACCTTTTTTTATTTTAAAAAAAAAAAAGAAGAAGCTAATCAGAAGTACTGGCTTGAGTTAGACTAACCCGCCTTTAGAAGACTTGAAGTGACCAAAGTGTGACAGATCCATGCAGTGACATTGGTGGGGAACTGTAACAACATATATTCCAAGTAATCATCTGATACAGATCCTGCATTAGAAATTTAAATGGAAAAGAATTAGGAAAAAAAAACTTAGATTTTCCAGTAAAATTAGCAAATGTTGAAAACTTAGTACAAAAATATACAACTTGCAGCTGCCAAGGATAACCACATAATGACTTACATGCCATGCTCAAAAGGAGTAATGGCTTAACGTCACGCTCAAGGATATAAAGCTTATTATTTAAGTGTTATCCTTAGTATATAAATAGTACAAAAATGGGCAAATACCATAAAAAAACCAGCACACTTTCTATCTTTTCTTATAAAAGTCCCTCAGCAACTTTTTACACATAAAAAACCAATACACTTTTTGTATTTTCTCACATAAGTCCCTCAAAAAAATTTTAAACATTAAAGTCCTTTTATATTTTAAACTTGAGAATTAAGATCACACCCTAAATCAAAATATACATATAAAGTGTTGGGTGCAATAATATTCCTATCAAGGTTGGACAATGCACAGATGTTGGATTACGCGCATAAGTATGATAGTGAACATGCATAGATACAAAGTTGGATTGCTAACACAAGTGTGAAAATATATCTTTCCATTGATAGTTTGAGACACAAGTTCGGACCGACAAACCGACTAAGGGGCTGTTTGGCAGCCTCTTAATCAGCCTCTTAATGGTTCAGATGTCTGAATGATTCAGCGCTTAATGCTTCAGACTGTTTGTTTCGCGAGCAAATGTCTGAATGGTTCAGACATTTGCCTCTGAATGGTTAAGCATTATACTAATGCTGAATGGTTAAGAGGTCTAATGCTGAATGGTTAAGAACTCTTATCTGAATTGGCCAGGCATTTGCCTTTGAATAGTTAAGCGATATACTAGCTCTTAATGGTTTAGCACTTAATGGTTCAGACCTCTTAATGATTCAGCACTTAATGGTTCAGACCTTTTATTGGTTCAGCACTTAATCATTCAGATATTGCCAAACAGCCCCTAACTGAGCCTTTTAAGTTGTTTGGGAAATAAGCCTTAAGAGCCTATGAGCTATTTTGTTCATATATATAGTTGGTAAGAAACGAACTAATGTTCAAACTTCAACCATAGATATCAATGCAGGTCTCAAGACCATATGCTAGTTGTTTTAATATGCTACAAATTCAATCGGGTGTCATACAAACACACATGTTATTGTGGTTGATTCTATCAAAGCTCTTATGTATGATCTTGTGAAATTAGATTTAGAGGCATTTGTTTTGTATACAAATGATCTTGTGAAGTCACACAATAAAAGATACACGTAAGTAAAACAATCATATGCACCGGTACCAAGTCTTTTTTTAAAAATGATTCACGGTGTTATTTAAATTTAACATGTGAAAGGACTTTAATATCTAAAAAGTTATTAAGAGACTTTCATGAGAAAAAAAACAAAAAGTATGTTGGTTTTTTATGTGCAAAAATTGTTTAAGAGCTTTTATGAGAAATTATAGTAAGTATGTTGGTTTTTTATGCACAAAAAATTGTTAAGGGACTTTTGTGAGAAAATGCAGAAGTATGAAATTATGTTGGTTTTTTATGTGCAAAAATTGTTAAAAGGACAATTATGAGAAATAATAAGTATGTTGGTTTTTTATGTGCAAAAAATTGTTAAGGGACTACTATGAGATAAGCAGAAAGTATATTGGTTTATTATAGTATTTGAACTGTAAAAATATGCAACTTTGTGTTTTTGTTAATTTTTCCTTGAGCATGACATTTAAGGCATTACTCATCAGTCAATGACAGTTTATATAAAGCTAACAGAATGAGCATGAACCGCATAATGTTTTTTATATATGCTGTGCTTAAGGAAAAATAAAATGAGGTTGAGGGGAGAATTAGAATTTCAATATTGTGAAACAACCAAGAGCAAAAATATGGTGAGAAGTGCAAATGTAAAGGAATAAATTTAACAATTAATTAATGGAAAAATATTAACCACTCGTTTCAGTGGAGATGCTCAATTTTCATCCAATAGAACAGAACTATAACAAAAACACACGAAAAATCAGCCAAAAAAACAGAAGTGGAGGAATTGAGGAAAGGATGTGATTATAACTGTTGTTTGTTACCTGGGAAACCAGCAGGCAGAACAAAATCTTTGACTAAATCAGGAAGCCATGGAAGTTCCGTTGAAGAAAATCCATTAGATTTGGATTCATCCTCAAGAAAGGTTGTTAGTTGAAATTCATCATCCAATATATACCTGGCTTAGAGCAACAGAACTTTAATGAGAATTTGAAGATCTGCCATGAGCCATCGACTCCATATCAAAGAATTTCCTAGTTTAATCCTAAACACAAAGGCTCCAGCTCATTTGCAAAATGTAGCATGGTAATAATGCAAGGAAGAAATAACACCATAAGGTAAACTCATTTGAAATTGAATGCCGTAAATATCCAGTAAAATTTCCTGCTTTAATTTATGCATTTCTTCATTTGGGGAAAAGTTCTCTACAAGAATGACACTCGTAAAGCCATGGATACAACTTAAATTTTTTTTGGTAGTGAAAATATAGGTGGGCATAAATTTTAGGCACAATAATGATGTTTATGTACACAAGTAGAGATGCTCTTAATCAAATTTCATCAACATATAATTGTATGAGTTATGCATCGATCCACCATCATTGTTGGACAAAATTAGTGTTCAATAATTGAACTTCAATCAAGCCTAAATCTAAAAGTATCTGCCTATTTAGTCAAGTATCTAAAATGATCCCTCAATATTGACAAAATTGGGTAATCTTGACAACCATCACTAATAATGTCAATTTCTTATTGCCATGGTGATAATTAAAGAATTAAAGGTAATTTTGCTTATAAATTTATGAAAAAGGGAAATGTTTGCCTTTAATTTAGGACATCCAGACAATGAGCCGTTGGGCATGCGGTTTAGCGTGATATGAAATATAATCACCTCCGATTTCAAGCTGGTCCAAAATTTACAACACAAATTGCAAATGTAAATACCTCTTTGAAGTTCCGTTCATGTATCTTTCCACCAAAACAACTTGATGCTGGCTACGATCGCTACAGCCCAAAACAACAAAAACTTACATACATATATGTAGGATCTGGAACTGGGCCACAGAGAAGAGAAATATCAAGCAATCACATATCAGATGAAAACCAACGCTATTCTTAATTTCCCCAAACAGATGAAGGATCGGTGAGCAATTACACAATTTGAACAAGATGGCATCCCATTCTATTTAATGGAAAATTTAGTATCGACAAATATGTTTTTCTTCCTTGTGTTCATTTCTGTAACTTAGTGAATCACTGACTGTTATACTCAATGAAGATTGGATCAAAATCACAGAATCTCAGAACCAGTTTGTGGGGGAAAAAGAAAGGTATCGTTCTATTATGTTACTATAGTCTCTGTTGAAGACGTTGGAACTGTAGTAACACATGAAGGCACCCCCAAAGTCTAAATGAAGAACGAAAATGCTAAAACGCACCAATAGAACCAGAACTTTTTGTCCCAGCAAGAAACATGTACTCGAAATGCATAGAAACAGCAGTGATAAACAAACAATGTGAATGTGAGCATAAAGTAACCCACGAAATGGAAAATTAAACGGCAATTAAACATTTTTATAGGATGAACAAAGTGCAATGAAGAATACCTTGGAGTGTCTGAATCGTCTTCAGATTCTCCTTTGGAGCAATAAGATTGCTTGGAAGAAGAATTGCATAAAAAGTGAATCCTGGGTGTTGTAAGCTTCGGCAGGCAATCAGATTTGAAAACTGGTAAGGAGAGCTGCAGAGAGAATGCCATTTTGTAGAAAGGAAGTTAGGTTAGGGTTTATGGATCCGTTAGGAGAGAGTACTGATTATGCTGTTCTCCATTTTTATGGAAGGAGGCGAAGCCTGCAATGATGGGTGGAGACTGGAGAGGTCGACCCTATCACCACAATATTTGTTTGTTCAATATATTATTATCAAGGTTTTTTTGTTTTTTTAAGAGTCAAGTGTTAATTATATATATATAACTAGCTTATAAACCCGTGTGATATACGGATAGTAAATAAAAAAGACACGAGTTAATAATTTTTTTTTTACAAAACACAAGTTAATTTGAAGCTATAATAAGAACATAAGAAAAATATTTGTTATTAAACTAACATAAGAAAAACTCATGTATAAGGCTTGAATAAAACAAACAATAACAAAACAAATACCAGATTTGTTTTTCGAATCACAACATGATATTTATTAAACAAATCCAATTCAGCACAGTGTTTAATTTAAGTACATAGAAATACACTACATCCTATACATTACACCAAATGAAAACTTTTTAATAACATCCTAAATATAGACCCACATGAAAACCTTATAATACCACCCTAAATTATCCAAAAACCACCTGAAGATATATAAAGCATTAAAAGACATTAGTAGAAAAACACTTTAAAGTTCCTCCCTGATGATAACACCTTGTTTTTTTGCATCACGTGTTGAAGTTTAATGTTGTAAAGTTGATTATATTTTTTGAGCCTCGATGTGCAGTAACAAATTATTCCTTGACCCAAATAAAAACTTGAGATTGTGCCCTGTGAGAGAAATAATACATGTAAAAAATAGCGCACAATGTAATCAAAATATATAAGTAAATTATTTCGTAAAATATTTAAAAATAAACCTAGAAAAATAAATTTAACTCGCAATCAGTTTCAAGACCGTAGTACTTATGACTTTTTTGTTTGGAGCTTCCACCCTAGATGTCAAAGTATAAAAATGTAATAGCTTTTTACATCCTAAAATTTCAAGGTGTTTAATCAGTGCATAAATTTTAATAATAATAACTGCAAGTTCCAAACATAACAAATTCATTAGTATAAACATTGTAGTATTAATTGTCTAAAAGCATACTTTCAGCATTAAGAAACCTAGCATCGAATTGGAGCTTGAGAACCTGCTCAAATGTGTATAAGGTTGTAGGTTATACATATCAATATTGAACTAATTATACATAGTACTGACAAATAAAAACTTCAAAAACACAATGCTAAATCAAGTATCACTAAACCGTTAAATCTGAGTGAAAAACATAAAGCGCTGCTCACAATTGTATGGTTTACTCGTCACACCAGTCGCAAACTTTGACATCCAAATCTTTCAGCAAAGGGCTTTGACTTGAAGCTATGCAAATGTGAAAAAAAAAAAATTAAGATTGATTTTTGTGATACATTGTCGAGTTGTGTGATAATATTAAGCAGATAGTTGGAAAATTTACTTGTGGTGTAAGAAGATTTGTAGAAAACATGCGTTGATGATGCATTATGAATATGCAAAGCCAATTCATTATATAGACTGAGGAGGTATTGTATTTGTAAATTAAATAAATATAAGTTTAGAAAAATACTAAATTAAAATTACGCATTATAATAATTATGGCTAAGATTGGAATGTTTTTTGATTTTGATTATTAATGAAAGAGAAAGAGTACATTTTCATATTGATTAAAATTTGATTTGTAATATAATGTTGTTTAATAATATAATATTAATGATTAATTTGTCATAATAAAATTTGACGTCCATATAACAGTAATTTTATGGAGTAATATGTTGTTAATTATTTTTTATATTAGGAATCTAAACTTGTATAAAATAAATTTATATACGATAATTTTGTGTATGTAAAATTTTAAAATAATAATATAAGGATTCTAAATTTGGTTGCTATAAAGAGAACGTTAACTTTGGAAACTATTAAAAGGTTTTTGCTTTAATTAAAATGTCATAGCTGTGATTTTTGAATTTCAAATTTATCTTAAATTACGGTAACTTTTATTGTTTTGGTAGCTAAAATTAATTAGTTTTGATTAGAGTCAAAAATGACATTTTGAATTTCAAATGTAGGATAATATCTTGTTACGTAATTTATTTTTTTCAATTTCAAAATTTCAAAATTAGAATGGTTTATATGTTGCCACATGGCAAAGTAGATGCTTTAGAATGTGCCATGTGGCACATTAGATGTTTATATATTAGCCTGTGTATCACACGGGTTAAAAGTTATAAATATATAATTCAGATATGTAAACAATAATATTTAAACTCTATTGTTTTTATTTTAAACTAATTATATAAAAATAAGAATTTATGATCATAAGGTTTAAATGGTTAAATAAGGTTTAAGATGATTGATATCATAGATTCAAAATCCTTAAAAATGGTTGGTTTGATTAAGGTAGTTAAAAAAATAAAAACTTCACACTTGTCGTTTAAAAAAATTAAAATAAAATTAAAAACATTAAGTAAGAAATATAGCATGATTTGTGGAAAATTTGTTAAAGAAAGTTTAGGCGGGAAAGTTTTTGTAATGTGAGATCTGGTGATTACATGTGTCACCACATGTAATCAGTTATTAGTATAGATTTCCCATGGTCGGTAGCTACAGTAGCTGCCTACCATTGGACCACGTGTCAAATTCTTATTGGTGCCAATAGATTTTGTTTTTGTTTTTGTTTTTTTTTTTTGGTGTTCAACCTTATCTCTTCTTATCTCTGTACATCTTCAGTCTAATAACAGCACCACACCAATGTTTGCTTCCTTTGGCTCCGTCGACCTCGACCACCATAGTTATGTATTTGGATTCTTGCTTCAGATCTAACACGGTTCCTTTACATTTGTTCTTCCAACTTCAAAGTACTTGCAACTCAAGTGATAACGACAGCCTGTCTCTTTTTCCGCCGAGAACCTCCTACAATAGTCAGGGGCGATTAGGGTTCCGATGAAGGTCTAAGGACCAAATCGGTTCTTGCATGCTCACTTTCGGGTTGAGATCAGAATGAATGAAAACGAAGATGAAGCAAAGCCATTTTGGCTTGATGACGATGTGATAACTATGGTTAGGGTTTTAACGACAGGGTGAAGGGGAAGGACTGATTCTAACGAGGATGGCCATGGCTCCCCAAAAGTTATGAGTAGCTGAGTTCATTAGGATTATGTGTTAAAGGATGAAATTGAAGAGCTATAGAAGAGAGAGAGAGAGAGTAAAAAGATGAAAGAGAAATAGTAGAAGAAGATGAGTAGGTGATAAAGAAATAAATGATTGAAAGTTTAAAGTGATATGTATAAAATGTCAAATTCTATTTTCATATACCTATTATGATTTTTTCTTTTTGAATATTATTTTCATATTAAAATTCTACTTAATTAAAAGGAATATAAGAGATAAATATATAATTTTAGTATTTTTATGAAGTGTAATCATTTTTTATGTAGAGTGCATATTCTAACATTAGAACGAATTATGCTTTATTCTGAGATAAACTTTTCTAATATAAAATATTTTAATATATTGCTTCCAAATTTTTTAGCAATTTCTTTTATTCTTTTAAGTTTTATTTTTTGGTAAGCTTTTGAAGATGGTTAATATTTGTTTGTTTTCTTTTAACTTTTTAATAAATTTTTTATCCTATTTATTTTTGTTTACAATTTAACATGATTTCCTTTTTTTACTTTTAGCAAAATTGTGACGATTGATAGCATCAGAAGCATATGGTTATTGAAAAAAAAAATTAGTAGTTGAAAACCTGAGATACGTAAATATATTTGTAGGGTATGAAAGTAGATTTTAGACTGATATTAGAGGAAGTCGATCACATATAACCTATATTTATTTTAATAATCATTATATATTTACTTAAAAAAAACATTTTTCTAAAATCTTTTTTATGTTTAATTTCAAAGTTAAACAAACTATTATCTACTTTATGAAAGTTCATACATATCTATGCTACAACCATCGGTTGCTATACAAATTATCTTTTTTGTATAATTGTTGGTTTATATATGAAGTCAATGTACTCTTATGTTAAAAACGGTTATGACATTTCGACACTCAAAACATGTTGATTTCTTAGTCTTGTGTGCTAATATGGCTTTCACGATGCAACGAGAAGACCCCGTGGCCTCGCGCGGGTCCAATTCTAGTTTCTAGTAAAGTTTAAAATTCTTTTTTCTACTAAATGAAAATTATTATAAACTAGGGTTTTTATCCATTACATGACTTGATAATATATAAACTATATTCGATTTGTTTTCGAATTAAATTTAAGTCGTGACGTAGAGTAATTCAAATTTATATTTTTGAATGATAACACATTATATTTGACTTAACTCTAAACAAAATTTTTGTCGAAATGTAACCAACTCAAGCCATACATAAAAATAAATAGGAAAAATTACCAAAATAAACATTTGACCAAATTAAATTACTAATATAAACATTGAAAAATAAATTTACAAAAAAAAAACAACCAATAAAAACGAGTCACGTGTCCATTACTCGCCACGTGGGCGAGTAAAATCCATAATCCCTCGCTGAAAAGGTGACTGGGCGAGGGATTCACATAATCCCTCCCCAACATGGCGGAATTTCAATAGTTGTACTTAATGTTTCATGCATTGTAAACTACTATTCATTTGGTGGCAATTAATTATAGAGCAACAAGTAAATTAAATAATTAAATATATAAAATACAAATATTTTTAATTTAATAAATTATTAAAAACATACTAAATTATAAGATATCCATTATGTAACATCCCGAAATTTACAAAGAATCAAGGAAGGCGTAAAGTTCTAGCCCACGGAGGAGTTTTCGCACTTGAATGCTCTCGCGCACGTTAATGTTCTTGCACGAGAACATGATCGATTGACAAAGCCTATTAAAAGGTTGCCCTTGCCCTCATGTGAAAACTGATGCTGGTGTGTTTTAAAGAGAGAGAGAGAGAGAGAGAGAGAGAGAGAGAGAGAGAGAGAAGAACTAGAGGTGATAACAAGGCAAGTGGTTTTTAAGGTACGTGTTTTGATGTTGTATGATGCGTATATGTATTAATGAATGGCTAGTGAGGGTTATAGTGCATGATTATATAGTTTGTGATCGAGAAGCTCTCGGGAAAATATGTTTTTGGGTGTAATCTTCAAAAGGTGAGTTTCAGCCTTTTTTACAAGTTTTGGGGCTGTTATGCATACTATTATATTTGTTAATGCTTATGATTAGAGATGGCAAAAGAAATCCAAATACATGATTTTGGGTCAAAATGGGTGTTTCGGTGCACCACCAACCGCCTCCTTATCACTATCACACCATCATAGTCGCCCCTACCATCACTATTAAATTATTGAAGGTAATGATCATTTCTAAAACTTTTAATGTTTCTGCCTCATTTTTTCTTTAGTAGGTCAATTTGTTGGTTGATTTTGAATCACAACTGAAGGTTTCTAAAACTTTTGAAATTACTAGCTAACAAATTAGTTATAGATGATTGATTTTGATTTCTCATCTAAGTTAACAAATATGTTAAATTGATTTTGAGTTAATTTAAAGCTCTAAAATTTTTGATGTTTCTGCCCTCTTTTTTCTTCAAATTAGTTAAAGATGAAGCTTAGCAACACACTTTGGTTGGGTCTTGGGTGTGATTTAGTTTTTGTTCTCGAAAGTGTCATATTTTGTGTTTGGGAGTTGCTTATTTGAACAAGATTAGACGGTTTTTAAACCATCCTTATCTTTTTTTTTTTTTTTAAATGACTCATTTTCACCCAAACTCATCTAACCTAACAACCAATCCAATCTAACCTTTTCATTTGCCAGAAGTTACAAAAATTTCTCTTATGTAGAACACTTTTGGTTCCACAACCTGCATTTAGGATTTATTTTTCTTCCATGAACGCATTTATAGGCCAAGTTCGACAATTTTTGCTACATAGTTCAGGATTTTACGTATATATGAACCCTTTGCCAAAGAAAATATATTTCTTCCATGACCATAGCCCAACTACGCATCTTCTACCTTCTTTACTTGTTTGCTGCAACTCTGACAAAAGAAAAAGTAATATAGCTGAGGCTTCAAAAAGATAAGAAAGGGATACAAAAGCTGCTTCCAGAGAGAACCCTGCTCCAAAATAGACAAGCCATGACAATACCAAAAGAAAAAGAAAATGACCCCCACAAATGAGATAAACCAAGTGAAATAACATACATGAACATTGCTGGAGTTAATGAACAAATCGAACAACATAACAGCTAAATGTATTACAACAATCATAGCGAACAAACAAGTTTATCCGAGCCAAAAAGACATGCCAACAATCATAATATCTCTAAACAAGACACTGAGAATAAATAAAACAGCCGAAGAATAAACTAGCTTGCGGAACAACTTGAACCTAACTTATGTTCATTACTGTTCTCCTCCAAAATTTTTTGAAACTCTTTCTCACTTGCTGCAATCAAACGCTTCAAAGCATCAAAGGTAGTGAGCCTAATGCTGCAAGAACGAAGGAAAAGAAGTCAAGTTGGTCAAAGGATAAAAGATGTTTCGGGTCAACCTGCAGCAATCCAACCCACACCACATATCATCCATTTTGACTCGTTACCCACCTCACTTGACCTGCCCACCTGCCCTTATCTCGTCTCTCCTCTTTTTAACTTATAAACAATACATGTTTTAAATATGACCACAAAAACTATATTATCACAAGAACAATCAAACTCTCTAATAATCAAATTTGGTGGTTTTATGCATTTGAATACAATTCGGATGACTTTTGACCCACATGACACGTATCCTTTTTAGTTAAATCTTTTTACAGGAAGGCTCGCCTAGTCGTCTGATCTAGAGAGACCATAATTTGTTTTGAAACATACATAAAACAAACTGCTGTGAATATGCCAACATTGGGTCAACTTGTCAAAAATTTGAGAGGAAGAAGGAAGGAAGAAGGTAAAGATGTCAAGTAAACCTGCTGTTTGGTAAGGTTTTCAAAGCGTTTGGCACAAAACCCCTGTATAAGCCATCAACACCATCCCGAGCAATGATACCTGCACATTATAATCAGAGCAAAATGATTAACGGTGTTTTAGATGTGGCAAGGTAGGTGGGTTAGGTAATGAGTCAGAATGAATTCAACTTTGAACACCTCCGAAATAACGGTTTGGGATGGGTTGACCCACAAACATTTTTTTTATCCATATCTTATTAATATTAAACGTGTTACTAATGTTTAAAAAAACAACAATATTACAAAATTAACCAAAATAATTTTAAGAGATTTTATGCATTAAGAGCTATGTAACCCATTTTAGATAAAACCCAACAAAAATGGGGATTCTTTCAGTGAAACGTGCTAGTATGAAATTACCTGAAAAAGCATCCAAAACCGTTTTGTAAGGTGTACCCCTCATTTGCATTTGTCTTCTTATAGTGTCCAAAGGGTAGCATGTAACTGTGGCAACCGTAGCCGCCACAAAGGCTGTCACCAGTGAAGCTTCAGTTTTGTTTCTATATCGTTCAGGTAATGACTTCTTCACCCTGTTATTGGTCAAACAAGTCAACTTTAGAATACAAATATAGTCAACAGCGCATTGCTTGTGTGGTTATATATGTCTTTTTTTTTTCCTTTTTACAATTTTTGGAGTTCAAGCAAGGTTGTGATCAGCAATGTTGACTATTTATAATAAAAACTGTGTTTTAATGGGCTTAAGATGGTGTTTTTCATTAAAAATAATCAATATCAAGTTTCAAATATACAACTCACATTTCTTAAATTTACTACGAGAATTTGGAAAATGCAAAAAGTATTAAAAGAAGTTATTGCCGAATGAGATCTTAACAAAGAAATGAAGATTCTGTGCTCAATCATATAAAAATAATAGTTACAAAAACTTAAAAATAGAGTTAATATCTCTAATTTGACTCTTATCAAAGTAACAGTAAGCTCACAAGTCAAAAACACAAAAGTTGACTGCAACGTAGGGAGCTATGCTGACGAGTGAAGGTACAAGTCCCCTATAAAAAGATCCAAGTCCTTCCTCTTTTATCATACTTACAACAACCTGAAAGTATAGTAACATCCAAATTAGAAACATGTGTTTTGACTATTTACAAAAGGTCAAAATCTATCTTACATTTGTCATAGTTTGATGCCCAGGATCAACCGCCATTCGTAATCTAAGGACATCTAAAGGGTATGTCACCTGAAAACAGTCTCAGTATTGCAGCAGAATATAATCAAACATAAAGAAAAGGAATTTAGAGGCAGCAATTTCGATCCATATACTTATAAATGGTTGGGGTGGGTGGGATTTAAATGGAAGTTAAAGGACTTCTCTAGAAAGAAGTGTTAACAAAGCTAACGCATACATAACCTCATAACTTGATTTACTAGAGAAAGTTGGATCATTTTTTATACTAAAGTAACTTCATAGCGCATTAATCATCATAAAAACATTACAAAGTGTCGGCCCAGCCTGTTTCTACCAGGGCCCATTTGACAAGTTACCTAATCTGTATGGCCAGTACCTTTTACCACCTCTAATTGGTATGATGATAGAAGACACATAGGCAACTGGTTTAAGATATTTGACCACTAGTCATACATTTCCAATTGAGTATCATGAAGGAAGTATCTATATAGTAAACAAATTACACTATTGTTGTTATATCAAAGGTGGAAAAATGGGATTATTGCATATGATTAAACAGTCGATAAAAGAATCTAATATTGAAATAAACAAAGATTAAAGATAATCTTACAAAAGTGGAAGTCATGCCGGCAGAAGCACCTGCAGCTAATCTACCAATAACAGAAAGCTCTCCATCCTTCCCCCTAAAAAGTTTCTGCAAATTTAAGATGAATTTAAGATTTGTTGTCTAGCAACTAAAACATATTTTACTTGACATTAGAGGGCTTTACGGATCGGTGTTTTGGAATTGATTATCTGAACTCACATGTTTAAGCTTTTTAGTGTCTGGATTAATGAATTCAGCTTGTGATCATCTGAATAAGTAGCTGAACGAACTGTATATTCAAGGGTAATCAAATATTACCTATTTACTCATTTGTTAACACACTTTAGTCATTATAACTGCTTATTCCTAAGTCCTTACATAATTAGATTCTCAAAAACACTCAAACCCTCTGATTATTGTAACTCCAAACAGCCAACACACATCCAAACACTATCTTCTATAGCTCATTTTATTAAAGCTAATCATCTTAATCTGAGAATCTGATTATTAAATTATTATATAATTGTTTTCATAATGCAAAGTGAGTGACTAACAATTACCATAGAAAGTACTTGCATACCTTATAGGATTCATAAGCAAATAGCTGGACCGCACTATAGGGAAGAATGCGTATCACCTGCAAAAAAAAAAAAAAAAAAGGAGTAATCTCAATTATTGTAAGGCAAAAAATAATAAAAATATATTGAGAAAAAATAAATGAAAAATGAAAAGATTGGTAAGTTCAGCACCTGAGCAAGGTTACCCTTCCAGTACCCTTTTACACCATCTTCCTTCCCTACAGAAATAACTGCCTGCAATTACTTTCAGACATCAACACTAAACAAAAGTGAGACAAATATTTCTATCTAACGAAATAACAAAAGATAAACAACATTGTCTACAAATCCCTCTAACGTGCCCTCGAAGCATTTTTAGATATTTGACTAAAGTCACACATTATCATTGAACTATGTAGAAAGGTCAAAGATAACATGAATTAAGGGATTGAAGGTGCAATACATCTACAAATAAGAAAATTGTTAAAATTGCTATAAATTGTAGAGTCTTGTGATGGACAAAAGCAACACAAAAGTATGTAAATGAATTCATAGCAATTCCTCAAAAACTGAAGGAAAAAAACTGAAAACACTTGAAGAGATAGTCATAAATTTCAGCAAAAAGATAGTAAGCAACCAGATTATAACAATCATCACTAAATCTAGAGTGAACCATAAAGGCAATTAAAGGTAATATGAATATAAGATAAGATACCTCTAGGAATCCAATTGTCTTCTTTACACCTTCTTGCCCAGCTCTCAATCCATGAGTCTGCAAACAGAATACTTATGAAACTGTAATGCCGGTAGAATTAATTTGAAAAGGAGGTGGGAAATGACCTGCATAATGAGTTTAATCCGGTCAAGAGGCGCAGTGACGGTCTTAGCGGCGGCACCGGCGAGGGCACCGGCGGCGAACAAAGCAGCATCTTTAGGCACAAAAGCGACAACAGCCAGCGGGTGTTTTAGGAGCTGAGGCGCCGTGGGTGCGAACTCTATCTTCTCCGCAGCTCTCTTCTTTTCCGCCATCGAAACGCAAGCGAACCCATGTCTCCGCCATACAAGGGCGTCCTTCTCTTGCTTCCTTAGTGGCTCAAGACCCGGAATATTCTTCCAAGTTAGCTTGGGTTGGTGGTTGTTTTTCGGAATCATTTGGGGATTTGAGAGTGTGATGGAATAAGAGGAATCAATGGGGTTTTGGTTTTGTTTTTGTTCTTGTTCTTGGGTGAAGATAACGTGGTATCGAATAACAACAAAATGTTAAAAATTATAGTCTCTCGTGCTGTCGGCGTTGAGTCTAGTAGTGTGCACTCCCACGTCTAAATTTATTATTATAAGTTTCATTCAATTTGTAATGTTAGGTAGAGTTTGGTTGGTGCAATTATTAATGGAGTGTTTGGTTGATTGTTTGGTTCTCGTCTTCTATGAAAAGATAAGAGGATGGGAAAAAATGTTTATTGTTAAGCTTAAAATCGTATAATCATCTAAATCCATGGTTTGACTTTGTTGTTGGGTTTTTTTTTTTCCTTCATGTCAGCTTAAAATGTTTCAAACTGTAACAAATGGTTTGACAAGCGGTTTATACCAGTAACCGGTTGTATACATTTAATTATTTGAAGTTTTGAACAAGGGCAACAATAATTCCGCATGTTAGAAACTGCAATAGCAACAAAGGAATATTCTCAATAATTATTTGTTAACCTAAAAATTTAATACCATAAAAAACTTTTAACTTCCAACGTCTCGTCTTTTGTTTAATTTATTTTTGAGTTAATTATATGAAAGGTCACTATGGTTAAGCATATTTTCACTTTCGGTCCCCAGGTTTGAAAAACTACAAGGTCGGTCCAAACGTTTGACAAATTGTAACGAATTTGGTCTCGGACTTGGATGGCCGTCAATAATTGCCGACAAGTCTAATCACGTGCTTTCCACGTGAGGGCATAATAGTCATTTCAAGTCCCCCTATATTTAAATGCCCGAAGTATGTCCTTCTTCCTCCTTCGTTATCTGTTGATTTCCCTCCTTATTGATCGTCATCTCCATCGTACTTCATACCAGTCATTATACTAACCCTACTCATTGCTCATCATTATCATCAAGCTTGTACTTCAATAAAAGATAATGTTGCTGGAAGACGAAGCTTGAAGATGGTATGGTTTGTGAGAGCTCCAGGGCTTGACATTGACGTCAATGAAGCTTACGGTATGTGTTTAGTTTCTGAAAAATAGTAATTTTTGTACTCAAAACAAGCATATGTTGATAATTTTGGTTGTTATTGTTGTTTTCATTCACAATGGGCTATCCAAACATGTTTTCTATGAGGCTTCACCATAGTGGGACCTTTAGAAACTTCTCTCGAAGGCGTTATGCATACGGTAGGGTTTCTTTTGTTGATAACATTGATATTGATAAGTTTTCTGCTTCGAAAATGGATTTCATGATGGAGGAATTAGGGCTAATTCATGGTAAGAAATAATTTTTTTTACCATTTTCATATTCCGGGTTTAGACTTAGATTTTGGATTAATGGCATTAGCTAATGACCAAGATGTTTTGGAGTTGTCTAAATATGTAACCTTTCATAAGCTTATTGATGTGTACATTGAGCATGGTGAGAGTAAGGTGAAGACTTATGCAAAAATCCCTAATGGTACTAAGGTAGTGATTGAAGAGTTGGAGGATGTAAGAGCTCATAGTTTCTGTCAAAATAGATACCTCATAGGATGGCATGATAAGAATGCTAAAAGGGGTGAAATATCATCCTCTATTCAATTTACTTTGAATGTTACTAAAGCTGGTGATGGGTCATCTTCTAGTCAAGTTTCTTTGAATGTTACTGAAGGGTTTGTGGATGTTAATCATTTTGAGAGTGAAACACAAGGATTAAATAAGCAAGTTGGGGATGAAACTCAGTTTGTGGATTACACACATGGGTTGAACAACCAGGTGGTAGATGATACTTAGTTTGTAGATGACAACCAAGATGTTAATAAGCAACCACCGAATGATGAAGCTATTTATGAGCAACCACCAGATGATCATGCAGTTAATGAGAAAACACCTAATAATTGAGAACCAAATGAGGAGTTTAATTTTCATAAGATGATTTTGAATATGATTTTAAACAAGTTGATTTTGATCGAGAGTTTCCATTTGTCTCTAAGTGATGATAATGACTATATTGTTGACAAGGATAATGAAGTGGAAGATGTTGAAGTTGGCATGAGAGACTATCATGATTATGTAGATGAAAGAGTAGAGTATGTGGGCACAATGAGAGATGAAAATGCTAGTATTAATGAAGATAGACCAGCTAATGTTGAAGACATTGATCTAAATGTTTTAAGTGAGGGTTCACTTGACGGTGGAACACAAGAATCATCTGATGACTTTGATTCAGTATTGAAGAAGCAGTTGAAGAAACTTAGAAGGAAGAAAAAGAAAGAGCAACATCATGCTGTTATTTGGTAGGAATTAACAGGGATCCCATGTAAGCATGTTGTTGCTGTTATTTGGAATATGTCATTGAATGGCCAAAATATGGGCTCACCTGAAAGTTGGGTAGATCCATGTTACAATCCGGAGACATGGAAAAAGGTCTACTCTCATAAAGTTGGTCCCATTAATGGTAAAAACATGTGGCCAAAGGACCCAACTCCAACAACCCTAACTCCCCTAATCTATAATACACCATTTGGTAGGCCAAGAAAGAAAAGGGCTAGAAGCAATCTAGAGGATAATGATATGAATAGGGGTGGGAATTTTACTAGGATGTACAAAATAGTGTCATGTTCCAAATGCAAGAAACTTGGTCATAACTCAAGGACATGCAAACGACAATGAACAAACTTTTAAGAGGTTGAAAAAGGCAGTAGGCGGGGAGGAGAAGGTAGCGGGCAGGGTGGAAAAGGCAGTAGGCAGGGAGGAGAAGGCAGTGAGCTAGGTGGAGAAGTTAGTGTGCAATGAGGGGGTGAAGTAATTTGATTTTATGTTGAACTACTTGCTGGTGTAGGATGCTACTGTCATGTTTAATTATCTTTACTTTTACTTGTAGGAACTATGTATTTTGGTAATCTGAACAATATCTTATGGTTTGGTCTTATGGTTAATTGGGTAGTCTGAACAATGTATTTTGGTCATCTAAACAATGTATTTTGTATTATGTATTTAGGTCCTAATGGTTATGTGTATTTTAATATTAAGTTGGTACTGTTATTTGTTAAAACGAGTTAACTTACATGGTTTGGTCTGCAAACACTTAATCGGGGATCAAAATGATTTGGTCTGCAGACACTTAATAAAGTACATTGATTATATTTAAATGTTGGGTTGCAATGTTATTTGGTAATTTGAATATATGGTATGGTCTTCTTTTTGTTGTTTGGGTACATGGGGATCAAAATAGTATTGCAATTCTTAAAATTTGATTACATTGATAACCTTTTGTATGGACACGTTTATAATATAACATTGCAATTCTTAAAATTTGACAATTACCAATACAGTGGTTCAAAAAGGATACTTGCCATTACATTTCTACTAAATACTAAACTAGAACATTAAGCAACATAAGAGAAACATCACAGTTACAAAACCTAATCCTAACAACACAATCATTATGTTCTTCTTTCGTAATTTAGCTTGATATCTCTTAATCTCCATTTCAAGCTTGTTTTTGATCTTAGAAGACTTGGAATGATGTGCATTGACCTAGGGAACATGGGAGGATCAACCCATCCTACAAAACAACAATGGCTCCCCTAATTCAAAATCTGGAGGCATTACCTTTATGATACAAAATGTGTGATCTTTACTGATCACAAGAGCATAAAAAACATCTTTGATCAAAAAATGATGAATATGCGGCAAAGGATATGGGTGAAATTGCTCAAGAATTATGATTGTGAGATTTGATATCATCTCGACAAGGTAAACATAGTTGTCGATGCATTGAGTAGGAAGGTAAGGGTGAAGCCGGTAAGGATTCGAGCCATACAGATGAAGACATAATTTAACTTAATGAATCAGATATGGAAGATGCAAACAGAGGCCCTTGAGGTAGAGAATTTTGAGAAAGAAAGGTTAAATAGGATGGAGAAACAACTGGTAACCAAAGATTATGGGATAATGAGGGTGAATGGAAGGGTATGGATTCCAGTTCAAGGTGGATTACAAGACACGGTGTTACACAAAGCCCAAAAATCTAAGTTTTCCATTCACTTCGGGAGTGAGAAGATGTGCAAAGACCTAAAAATGAACTATTGGTGGCTAGGCATGAATAAAGAAGTAGCAATCTATGTGGGAAAAGGCTTAACTTATTCCAAAATGAAAGTGAAATACCAAAAACCTTCGCTTCAACAACTTGAGAAACCTGAACTGAAATGGGAGAGAAACACCATAGACTTTATCACTACACTCCCATGAACCTTAAAATAGCATGATGCCATATGGGTAATTGTCGACCGACTAACCAAGTCGGCACACTTCTTGGCAACCCGAGAAGATTACAAGATGGAGAAATTGGCCAAGCTCTATGTGGATGAAATTGTGTCAAGGCATGGGGTTCCTTTGTCGATCATATCAAACCATGATAGCCGGTTCACTTCTAGATTTCGGCAATCATTTCAACAAGCGTAGGGTACGTGCATACCACCCCCGGATGGATGGCCAAAGTGAATGAGAAATCTAGACACTTGAGGATATGTTGAGAGCCTACGTGATAGACTATGGTGGGAACTGAAACACCCACTTGCCATTAGTTGAATTATCCTATAGTAACATCAACCATACTTTATTTCAAGTTCCAATTAATCTTCTCAAACACTCCTTAATCCTCACCTTTTATTCCATTACTCTCTTGTGCTCAATCAACCCTTCTAAAGCCCATAGTTGTCACACCCCGAAAATCGCAACGGAAAGTCACGTGACGTGGTGATAATAGAAGTTGGAATTTTACCAACGATCATAGTCAAACGCTAACAAAAACCAATTTGACTACTAGTAATTAGATTTATACATGCTTCTAGTTCCAAATAGAGCGAAAATCAACTTAACAATAACAAGTTTATTTTAGTTGTAGAAACCACAAGTTTCATTAATAGCTTCACACATAAGTAGTCAATTGACACGTTTGACCTTCCAAACACATTTCCATTATTTCCCAACAGAGCGTACCTACTACCCTGAAAAACATGAAAATTTAATTGGTCAACATGAAGTTCGTGAGCATTCAGGTTTTTAAACTTACAAACATTCAGATTTTGAAAACCATATGATGTACATGAGATATAATATAATTATCATAGACTAACTGGGTACTATATTTAACTTAGGTCATAAGTCCATAATCAAGCCAAGAAACACGTCATTGCCCCACAATAGTCCAAACATATAAACTCCCTCGCTACAACCTGACCAGAGTGACTGGTCACGAGAGCGGGCCATTCTAACCCGATAGATCTACCAATATAATCTGTGGCCTCCCCGAGGTTAATGATTATGGGGGGATTTAGGGGCTCAACAGTATACACATTACACATATACTATTGACCCAACTTATACCTTCATAACATATATTTATACCATTTTACCCATCATAATATAAAATCATGCTTTTCCTCCAAAACAGTTTAAATAAAACAATATTTAAAATGGGATCGAAGAACTCACTTTTAAACACAATCAAATAATAGATTGAGAATGGCTCGAGCAGATTAATCAAGATCCTAAACGCGAGGAATTTAATTAATAACCTCAAAATCATGCTCATGAGAATGCTGTTCACCCAACTTATTTAGTCTCAAGGAAAAATATTTTTAAAATCATCACATAAGGTTTTAAAAGACTCGATGACGTTTTAAATAAATTTATTATTTATTTAAATATCTTTCTTATAGGAAATGAGATATAATATATTTATCTAATCAACTAATGTCAACCTTCAATATATAACACTTAATCAACTAAGTATCTAACAACGTCACTAGTCCATTCTTAATTCTATGTTTATTCCTCATGAAAACTATTATATTTTCTCAACCTAATGGTTTATCTCATGAAGTCCTAATTGAATATTTATCGATTAAAGTGATTTACTCAAGAATTTCATCAACCTTTTTGTTAGATAATATATATATATATATATATATATATATATATATATATATTGTATTTTATTTCTAAAAACCCTTATTTTTCCTTTATAAAATAAGTTAAAGTTGTTAAAATTATTTGATTAATAGAACATATATTCTTTTGATAGAGTCGACATTATTTATTTTTATGGTAATTTTTACTAAGTGTGTCGACTAGTTTTTTTTTTTTTTTTTTTTAAATCCCGTTTACTTGAGGTTGTCGTTTAAAAAATATATTTTTTTATTAGTCGTAAATTGTCCGGAAAATATATTATTTTTCAGTTTAATACAAATTTATTTTATAAAAGTCTTGGAGTTCAAATATCATTTTAATCGAGTTCACTTGTCACAACATTTCGTTTGTCCTATGCTCGGTTCTAACCATAGTTTCTAGTCTTCCACTTATTTGTCAATCTAATCTTCTAGTTTAAGTGAAATATTTCTAACTTGTTCTAGTATTGATTTTTATGTCAACATTTCAACTTAATCATTCCTTTTATAAGATTATGATCAATAATATCATTCAATGTTCCAACTTAATCGTCCTCCTATGATATTATGTCCAACAATATTCATCCATCTAATAGTTCTACCTAATCATTTCTTATAAGACCATAATCAACCAATCTTTCAACTTACATATATATACACTAGGTTAGTACCCCGTGTATTACACGGGTTGAATAAATAAAATACTAAATAATTAGTAATAATAATTTAGAAATTACAAAATTATGTTTGTAGATAAAATATGATTATAATTGCATAAGAACAAAAAGATATGATTTTTAAAACGAAAGGTTTGTATAAAAAAGGTTATAATTTTTTTAAAAAAGGAGCGATTTAAAATATTATGTTTCAAAAAGGTTTACTGTTTTAGAAAATTTTATATTATATAAAAATTTTATTTTTTTATTTTTTCTAATTTAATAAAAAGATATGATTTTTAATTTTTTTAATAAAGTTTATTTTTAAACACATAGCTTGAGTTTAAAAAATCTACATGAGAGAGAAAAATATATCAATTAATAAAATTACTTTTTATTAAGAGAGAGAAATTAATTTGAGTGTTTAAATTACTATAATAACTTTTTGGAGAAAAAATAAATTTATGATGTCTAAATGAATGACATGTGTCAAAAAGATTGTTTAAGAGAATGACAAGTGGCAAAGAAAAACCTTCTTTTATTATATTTTATAGATACATACGCGACATATACATACATTTATATATATACATTCATACAACCCAAATCATACTAGTAACATGATTTCCTCAAACTACAACTATTTCTAACATACATTTCAGATTATATACCCATTTCAAAACCCATTTTCATCAAAAACATCAACTTTTATGTAATATTTATGTAGGTGAACTAGGGTTCATCAAGATCTTCATCTTGATTACCCATGCATGAAGAGATAAAGACAATCTAACCCAAAACAAGTATACCTTGAGTAACTCTTAGCGTAATCCAACACTCTCTAACGTTAACACAAAGGTTTCCAACACCCGATTACACCTTCGGATTCCTATCAAGGTCTCAACTAGAAACCCTCTTGTTCTTGACTCGAGTGGAAGAAGATGAAGGTTTCTTATGGTGGTGGTGGTGTGATTTCAAATGTGGGGTTGGGGTGATGCTCACGATGGCCGGAGGGGGTGGGGGTTGGGCGACTGATGGTGGTGGGGTGACGGGTTGATGATGGAGACCGACGGTGTGAGGACAGTCGCGGCGGTGGTGCTGGTGGCAGGTGGCGGTGTGGCGGCGATCGGTGGTCTTGGTGGTGGGGGGTGGCTGCCGATGGAGGTGAAGTGGGGGAAGGGGTGTTGGTGAGGAGAATATGAAGAGTTTGTGTAAAGTGTGTGTGTTATGTGTGGGTTTTGTAAGTATGGAATGACTTAGTTGTTATCCATGCAACAATTCTTATTATTATAATTATTATTATTACTATTATTATTATTATTATTATTATTATTATTATTATTATTATTATTATTATTATTATTATTATTATTATTATTATTCTCAAACGGATAACCGACTTTGAGGTTCGTTAGAGTCGTTAACTAATGTTTTCAGATGGTCAAACACAATAAATAATAAAAATAAAATTATTATTAGATTTGTCTTGTACAGACATTAACCTAATTTGACCGGGTGTCACATTAGTCGACCAACAAGTGAAGCCACATCAACCTTTTTGTGCCAAGATGATAACACACGCACACACCTACACTTTGTCCATCTTTCATCTCTAATTTCATTACATTCAAGAACTCAAACTAATCCATTATTTAGGCAGCTTCTTCTCATCACTCAAAGACCCTACAACAGCTCTTGAACTCCCCTCAACTATCTCTCACATCAAGATAACCAAACACGGTAGGAAAACAAGCGAAATATCACGTATCGTCACATTGGAGACACAAAAAGCCCCATGTCACCCCAACATCTTCTGAATATTTAAAACACTTTGCTTTTTAGTAACTAAAAGATATAAAATCTTTCACATAACCCTCGTTGATCACAATCTTGATTTTGGTAAAACTAGTATACCCGAAAACCCGATTTTCACAAAAATATAAAAGTATATGAATTAAGCCTAAAATCATAATCTAAAAATATTTCTAATATATATTAAACAAACATTTTATGATTTATGGATATGTATTTCACATTTTGTAAAAAAAGACTAAAAGCTTGAAAATTATATATTTTTGAGAAAAGTACCAAAATAGAGTTGGAGACTTAAGGGCCGTTTGGTTCACTGGAATCCTTTGAAACTGGAATTGGAATTAGAATGTTTTCCAATGAAAATCATGTTTGGTTGGCACAAACAGAATTGGAATTTGAATGTTTTCCATCAATTGATGGAATGTTACTTTCCTTTGTTTGATGGATGGAATCTTTGAATTTCATTGGAATTAATAAGTTTTTACTAAAATACGCCTACACATATTTTCACTCCTTATGCCACCCAAACCACCTGCAACCATCACCACCATTATCGCCCACCACCAACATCGCCGCCGTACTCCTCCTACTCACTATCTCCGGCGTAACCCCCAAATAAACAATCGAGCCTTGCTCCAACAACAACACTCCTGTAACAGCCATCCATGCTACAATCTCTACACCGACCAACATCGCATCCTTCTTTCAAATTGATGATGATGATGAAATCGACGATGCTGATGATGAAACCGATGATGCTGTTGAAGATGAACCCTAGATGGAGGGTTTCGATGATGATGATGATGATGCTAAAACCGATGATGACGATGATGAAATCGATGACGCTGATAATGAAATCGAGCTTCAAATGATAATGAAATCGACGATGCTGATTGATGAACTCGACGATCCTGTTGAAGATGAGCTCGACGATGCCGTTGAAGATGATGATGAAATCGACGATGTTGAAGATGAACCCTAAAAGGATTAATTTAGTCCATTTACCATTTTAACATTCCAATTCCCTACACAAATGTACAAACCAAACACAAGAGAATTTTTCAATGGAATTAATTCCAAGTCCATCAAATTCCAATTCCTTCAAAGATTCGAATTCCATTAAAAAACATTTGGCGAACCAAACGGGCCCTAACTTATCTAAATTTGGGGTTATTTATATATTATTAATCTTACAGGAATTATTGGTAAGGGAAAATCCTAATTAAGAGGCTTAACACGTCAAAACCGAGACTTAATGGCACTAATCGGATACTCTAACGAAAATGATAAAAATATAAAAATTTAGAAAGTATAAAATTCTAGTGTCTTAAAAATTTAATTTCGTAATTTCTAGAATTTATTTTCATAATAAACTAAAATACAAGGGTTAAATATGTTAATTATGTACAAATTGATAAAAACAAGCTTTATTAACAAAATATTAAAAAATACAGAACCTAAAAATTTTATTAAATATATATAAGCAATCTATGACCAAAATTTGACCAAAGTCATCTTGAACCAGAAAACAAGTTAAAAATCAAACCGTTAATATTAAAAACGTAAAACCATCAAGAACAAATTAGAAAAAATGAAGTTTCATTAACTAATAACTCTATCATGATAAAAAAAAAAGTTCAAAACCAAGTATTAGTATTTATGGAGTCTTCTTCTAATTTATACAAAACTTATCAATATTAAAAATAGTTTAAAAGTCAAATATAAAAAGAATTATAAAAATCAATAAAAATATAAAAATTGATATATAATAGTATAACTAGTAATGGTGCCCACATATTGCCGCGAGGTTTTCTCTTCATACAATGAAAATAATATTATGTGTTTTTATTAAAAAAAAATAAATTATAAGAATTAATAAATAAAAATATGAAAGCATATAAGTTGTCTTTGTTTTAGCTATTGTTATAGCACAAACTAAAATAATATTAATAATATTACAATAAGATCATTCTGTAAAATTGGTATACAATCAACTAAGTATTTTAATTACCCGTTAACCATTATAATAATTCTAATATATGGTTTCTATTTAATATATAAACACTAAAACATGAATTTTAAAATATTATCTTTAAATAAATGTTAGATATTTATTTTATTAGTTTATCCCAAAGAAAAATCATCTCATTTTTGTATTTTTTATTATATTAAAATTAAAATATTAAAATTTAAATTAAAATAGATTTGTAATTTTGGAAAAGAAGATGGTAGAGCATATTGGGACTCTCCATCCAACAACTCCTTCACTTTTTAACTATTTTTATTTTTCACTTTTTATTATCTCAAAACACCATTTGTTTGAACGGCTTCTTTAAACACCATCAACCCATCTAACCTCTACCCTATCTTTCTCTTCTAGCTTCACACCCAACACCACCATCACTATAGCACCACCTACAATACAACCACCCATTCCTCTCGCCGTTCAAACATACAAACACAACATCGTCGCCCCTCACATCAGTGATGTCTTTTAGTTCTGGTTTTTGAACGGAGAAAAATAAGAGACGTAAATGGGGCTGGCGAAAGTTCGAAGGTCCAAAGGCCATCACGACCACCAAAAGAGAAATCCGGCTCTTCTGGTGGTGATTACTGGCTACTGATGGTGAGAGGGAGTTTAGGGGTCAGATCGAAGATTATAGCTCCACGATCTAACAAGTTATGGGTTCTTGAACGGAGAAGACGACGGGGAGGGTGAGGGCCGTTGCCACAGCTCCGGCAGCGGCGGTTTTAGCGATCTAGTATACACATTTTCAATCTCAATCGTTGCATCAACAACTTGTTCTTTTAGGCTCATCACTTGTACTTCTATGGTGCTTTTGAATGTTGTACACTATGCTTGGCCTTTGGTAGGTGGCAATGTAGCCGCCTTGTGCTTTTGAATGTTGTACACTATGTTGGCCTTTGGTACGGTGGCACTTTAGCCACCGACCAAAGGGAATAATACATATTATAATATGACTCATAAACATAATCTATAAATTAGAAATATAATAAATCTATTAATTTTAAATTATGTTGCATAACGCGTCTAAAACACGATCTAATTCACGTTTAAAATACAAAAAACCAACTTATCAATCCTATAACCTTAAGATTAGTATTCTAGTGACTAAGTATACCCAAAATAAGTTATAAACAAAATATGAAGATATATTGAGCTAACCTTTATTTTACTAAGTAATAAATTCACATTTAGTCATCCTAAAAACACATATTTCAAAAATAAACCATTAAAACCAATAAAGGAACCTAAATAACATATAAAATGATATATTCCAGTAGTATAACTCACCTAAAAATAATAAATACCATCATAAGTAAGTAAAGTGTAAAATTCCAAACTTTAGGGTTAAAAGTGTCAATTCTAATATAGTCTAGGGTCAATTTTTCAACAATTAAAACCTCACTCTTTTAGGACTAAAATACACTTATAAAAGATGCTACATTCTGAAATTACAATATATAGACCCATACTAAGATGAAACACAAGTTAAGACTTCAAAAACTCAAGATTTAAAGTACAATTTACACATGTGTAATGGAAATCAACAATTCAAGTAAAGTAAACCTAAAAATCACGACGTGGACTTATATAAATATTTAATAAGGTACTAATACATATTAAATTAACTCAGGAATCTTGCCGGTTGGTAGCACTCTAGATCCCGAGCATTTACTTCAAGAACAAAGCTCAAGTGAGTCTTATAAACCTCTTTTTTATTAAAAATTTTTGAGGTGAAATACATAATTTTTAAATTCACTTTAGTGGTTCAATAGTTACTGCTCTTGTACCCGAACATTAGCATAATAAGTAACTCTAGTAGGAGCCACGTGATTTGTGGGATGGTATTATTTGAAAAATTCCCCACATGTAATGGCCCTTATGACGGGGAAATCCTCCATTGAGATTTAATAATAATCATGTCACAAGCTAGTGTAGATTAATCGCGCTTAGCAGGGAACACATAAACCCATAACAATAAGGGGTATGGGTTAGGAGATGCTTTAGTACTCGGGAGGGTAACCTAGGTCAAGGTTTGATTATGATACTTTCTTTAGTGCACCAATGATATCATTATTATATTTTATTTACGATAAGTCTTGTGTCTTAAACTTATGAGTTCACCAATATTATATTGATGTATTTTTGAGTATGTATTTCAGAACAAGAATAACTTTAGTAGGTGCCAATGGAAAGGAGCTGCCTTAGTTGGATAATTGGAGTTTTAGCCACCGCCATATTCATTTATTAATGTTGGAGATAATTTGAATAAATTATGTTGATTAGGTTTTTGACAATTGATATGCTTAAAATTATACATGCTAATAATGCATATTGTCCCCCGTTTTGAATGTTTTTTTGTTACAAATTTATTTAGAACGACATTTAATCGTGTTTTATATGAATTTTGTAGGTTTGGATGGTGACTTAATGAATTTGATGAAAAACTCAAGAAATAAGTGAAATTTGGCTACTGACATGGCCATGTCGCATTCTAACATGGCCATATCAGGTTCAATTCAAGCTTTACATGTCTGATGCGTGACATGGCCATGTCACTTGATGACATGGCCATGTTCGGCGCAGATCTCACTTTTTAAACCAAAATTGAGCATCATTTCAAACATACAACTTTGGGGGTTAAATTCCTTAGTTCTCTCAAGCCCCCAAAACCATTTTGAGCATCTATTGAAAGAAAAGAAGACAAGATTGAAGATCAAGCACTCCAAAGAAGAATCTAACAACATACAACCCATCTAGCTTGATTTGGTTTGATAATCTCTTCATCTGACCATGTATCTCTTTGATTATTCAAGTTTTTTGGGTGTTTTTGTAGTTAGCATGAGCTAAAACTCTTGATTCACTTAGATTAGATGAATCCTAGCTAACTTTGATGATGTACATGTGATTTTTGATGATGATTATGTTGATGACTTTAACATGGTCTTGAATCTCCTTCAATGATTATGTGTGTTTGTTTGACTTGATTATATGTTGAATCTTGTGGGTATCTTGACCATATCATGTTGGAAAACCATATGTGTTAGGGTATTTATTCATGAATATGTATATGTATGTATGTGTATTTATGGCATTTGACTAGGAATGATGGATGGAGATTGGATCATGTATGATTGTTATTCAAATGTGCATCCTTGTGTATATGCTTGGAAAGGCCATTACATCTGTTGTGAATTCCTCATGTCATTGTGTATGTGTGATTATGGTTTACTAGCGTAAATTTGTAGTTCATATTCGTGGTATGATATTCACAAGTTGGAGGACTTCATGATTTTGTTTACATTACGTGATTCGAGGTGGTTGGTAGGTGTTTATCGTATTAGCTTTCCAAAGAATTATAGGACTAAATAACCTTGACAGGAGTTTAGTACACATTTATATTCAACATAATTGTATCATTGGTTCTTCATGGAATGACTTTAGGTGGTTACTATGTTAACATCGTTTTAACTTTCCAAAGAGTCATATGATTAGGTAGCCTTGACGGGAGTCTAGTCTATTTCCGTGTTACATGTGTATAGAGTGATCTCATCATTAATTTGTGTAAGTTATCATTGTTTGGCTAGGTGGATTCAAAGTCTAAGTGAATATTCTCTTTGCTTGATAATCTTTCTTGATTCCTATCCATATTTATCTATTTATGTTTATTTTAGTTTAAATATAAAAATACCTAATCATCTATCTTTTCTGGCTAAATAATAACAAAGGTTTACAATTAGTAGCTACCGTGTCCTTGGATCGGTACTTGGTTCTTGCCTAAACTATGCTACATATACGATAGGTACACTTGCCTATTTGTGTGTGGTTTAATTTTAAGGTAAAAATCATTTCTATAAATTTAAAACCAAGTGTTGTGAAAATCAATATATATATATATATGTATATATATATATATATATATATATATATATCCCACACATCAACAATGTTAAATTTGGATGATTAATTTTAAATGTAATGCCACATAGGCTATTGGCGTTGGGATTAGAAATCATTGTAAGTCTAAATTAATGTTTTCGCTACATTGTGTTGGTCAGCCACGGCCAGTCCCAGTTAATTGGGTGTGATAGGAGGTATTTCAACTCTTGGGGTTGAATTCAAATTGTCCATTCACTTATGAAAAGATTTACATTGTCTCAAAGGATTACATTGTTTTAAACAAAAATAACCTTTAGACTTTTACACAATGAGCCATAAGTGTAAAGTCAAATAATACATCTTCCTTTATTCTTGTGGGCATTCTCATGATGATCAGGTTAAGTCATAACCTTTATTTGCACAACACATGCATAACATTTTCCTTAAAATAGTTTTAAAATGAAACGTCACCATAAAGCTAGTGAATCATGCAACCAGACACCTTTGATAAATTTTACACAACATGATTAATATTAATTTATTAAAACATCTTGTTTTTAGCTTTCCCATATTATTGACAGGGCCCAACACGGGAATTTAGTATACACTGAATTCCAGTTCACATATGTTGAAATGATTCAGCCGCATTATGGTATAACACACGGTTACCATTAATGTGTTATCCTTAATCGATATACGTATACTATGCAATAGTTGCTTAAACCCATGCTTAATTATATTAATATATTCACATGTTAGTTTTCAAACAATATAATCATTTTCATGTAGACATATCATAAACATGCTAGAAATCATTTTGTGCACATAATCCAAACATACAAATGAAGTTTTGGGAAACATGTTCACCTCAATCGACTGCTAGAGTCACAACTTATAATCTTTTTATGCACCTCCACAACACTTTCTTAAGCTTAATGAGGTATAACACTAGCTTACACGGGGTAATATAGGGGTATATGGAGTACAAATGGCAATACACACGTGTTTTGGATGAGTAATTTTCGACTGCACAATGCAAGCTTTTATAACTTGTTTGTGGGTCCCTTCGTGGACCGCTAAAAGAGAGGGTGGCGGTCCGCCACCTAGCCAGGGCGGCCTAGACCCCTTTGGTCCAATCAAAATTTAACACATGTCAACACATGTTGTTTTTAGAGCTTCTTCATTAGACACGTGTCATTCAAGGATGAAACTTATCATTCTAGGATGACATTTGTCATGCCCTTAGTCCTTGTCAACATGCCATGTGACAACATCCGAGAGTTTTGCTTGGAGAGCACGTAGCGGACCGTTAAGGGTAAGCATAACGATTCGCTATGCAACCCAAATCTTTGAAACCCCAATCCATTGCTTGGCGATCCTCTAGGCTTTCTAGTCATGGTCCGCTACCGAGTCTAAAACCCAAAATTTTATTTCTAACCTGAATTTTCACTTCTTATTATTTCATGCAAAAATGTTTCAAGGTGTTACATTGAAGATGAACAAAAATGAAATAAAACAAATTCATCGTATGACACTTAATGATGAAGAATAATGGTGGAACTTCGGGTGGAATCATGACATAAATACTTACATTTTTAGATGAAACATTAACACTCCAATATAATGAACGAAAATGAAATAAATAAAGTCATCACTCAATGATGAAGATTAATTGTGGAACTTCGGGTAGAATCATGACATAGATACTTACATTTTTAGATGAAACATTACCACTCCAATATAATTGTACAAACTATGGTCGAGACATGATAATAGTTGGGTTTGAATTTGAATGCATTCTCAGAGGTTTGAAGTTGGAATTCAATATGAAAAGGAAAAAAAATTTGATGTGTAACCTTATAAAGAACCTGCCCTTACGAGGGGCGTTTTTTATAAGCTTTTCATTGACCATGTGAATATCAACATGAATAATGACTTTAATTAGAAGTTTCATTAAGAATTCACACATGGAAGGGGTGTGTTTTCAAAAAGATGTCCATCACACCATGTGAATTCTGTTATAAATGAGAAAGAACATTGTTTATTGTTAACTTGCCTATGCAAGGGCAACTAGAAGACAAACTCCATATGAATCTTTGTAGGATATACTAACCAAGAGATCATAACCCATTCTTATCAAGAACGGATACCGTTAATGTTCATAAAAATATCAATTTATACCCCAAACATACTACTTATAATTTTTTTATGTATTAAACACCGAAACATAGCATTAGAAGGAACACTTGTCTATTGTGTGTCTGTTACTTACTTGTGAAAAACATCCACCAACCATCCACTCAGGTCCATAAGTGCCACCTAAGAGGTTTTTTTAGTTATGAGTTTTCATCTGAAGGGTTAGATATACACTCACAACTAAAAAACAAATAAACAGATCCGATCAAAATAATACTTATCTTTTAAATTGGGTTGTAAATTCACCCTTAAAAAATAATAAGCAGCCGCCTAGTATTATGCATTTGCACGTCACCCATTATTATTACTATAATATTATTATTTAGAGTAGCCGCAAAGGCCAAAAAGAAGAGTTATTGTTGAATTTGGGGCAGGAGGACAATGGTTGGGCCAAGGAGGCCACAGTTCGTGCTCTTCGGTTCCTCAATCGTTGAATTTAGCTTTGCCGATGAAGGTTGGGGTGCCATTCTTGCAGATGTCTACGCTCGTAAGGTTGCTACTTCCCTCTGAATCATCTAAACACCTTCAGTTATAGGGTTTCGGATGTCTCGAATGTAATTACTATAAATATAGTTGCTTCACATTAACTACTATGCTTCGAGGATAACATGTATTTGAGGGGATTGCGACTCAAATTCTCTATAATATGATCCAATATGATTGATTGCCAATTGGCATGAAATGGAAACCATGTTGTTTTCTTCATAAAGGATTCACCATGGATTCGTAATTTTTTGTATAAGAAATCACATGCACTCACCGTCGCCAATAGAACATGAGTTTGCTTGTGATTCACAGATGATTGGGATTTGGGAACATACAAAAAATCAAGTGTTCTGTTATCCCATCATGCTTCTTAATCTGCTTTGAATCCATGTTTGTTTAACATGTACAAGGAAATTAGTTTCTTCAGATTACAGGGAACATACCAACAATCAACTAATCAAGTGTTCTGGCTATCCCATTATACTTTTCAATCTGCTTTCAACTACTGTCCCTAGTATATTGCCCAGCTTTATCATGTCATTCCATTCCTTGAAGTGAATAAATAAGTCAAATAGGAGATTTACGTGATAAGATGCACCTATAACCAAGATATTGTCATCCAGTCCCAGCTTAATCTTGTCATTGTATTTCAGCTTAGTCTTGTCTTTCCCTTCCAGCTTAATCTTGCCAGTCCATTCCAGCTTTATCTGGCTACCATAAAAATCTAATTGTATATTCCTTTTGCATCATGTATATGCCTGCATCTCCTTTTTGTTGGTGTTTTGTACTGGGGACCTTCCAAATTTCTTTGTGTGATGTTGTATGGAATATGGGTAGGCCATTAGATTATGTATATCCATTTGTTGTGCATGGAATCTACTATATCTAATCAAAAGAGGGTAACACAGACTTTGAATATATTTGTTATTTTCATACATACTATCTGTGCAATTTCAAATTGTGTAGGCTGATATATTTTTGCGAGGATATGGTGGTTGGAACTCTAGGCAAGCGCTAGAAGTTGTAGATCAAGTGTTTCCGAAGGTGGCTTCTTCATTTTATCTGCCTATTTGTAAACCAAAGTCGTATATTGTACTAACTTTTATTACAATAAATAAAAGTGCTTTTAGTTGCCACAAATTTTTTTTGAGTATACTCTGTTAGTCCTCTATTTTGTTATTTGTTTGCCTTTAGTAAAACACAATATGCCACCTAGAGGTAGCATTTTCGACCCATTTACTAGTGAATGGGTTGATCGTGGGCATGCTTTATCGGTAACATGTGGAACGAATAAAGTTAAGAAAACATTAGCCTAAAAGGGAACACATCGAGTAATACCCCAAATATATTTATAATGCGTAAAACCTCCTAAATCATTTTATTCTAAATTGAGATTTTTTTCGAAGGAAAACAATTTTAGTAATCATATTTGACACTCATCATTTACAAGAAGTTCAAATATATTGGACAAATAAGTGTTTTGATAAGTCCGACACAACCTTATTTTGTTTGACCCCTTTTGAAGTCGATTCTGTTTAATACCTTTTTGTTTTCAAAATTTCCTTTTTTTAGGACGATGCAGTACAACCATCTTTGGTGATAGTTTATTTTGGAGGCAATGATTCAGTGCTTCCACGTCCAGATGGTCTAAGTGCTCATGTACCTCTTCCTGAGTATGTTGAGAACATGAGGAAGATATGTATCCATCTCAAGGTTAACTTTTACCACAATAGTTGGATAATGTCATTGTTGCACTAATTAAGCGTGAGTGTGTCACGAAATAAAAAGATTAATGGTCAAGTATCCTCTTGTTTTTGATATGTCTTGAACTAAATAAAAAGAAAATTATGCACGAAAGATTTTCATTTAAATGGTACTGTTATGGTTTTTTATTTCAACTAGATGGATGTAAATGTTGGTTTCAGTTAGAGGTGGCAAATTGTTTGTGGGGTAACCTGTCACAACAGGAAGGAGTGGGATTTAGTTAACCCGAAACACTTTTTATCCAAATATTTATTTTTTTACACATATTTATGTGTGTGAAATATGATTATTTTGTTAATGACCTAATTTTGTTATACATTCAAGTAATGCATCCTAATCAAGCGATATATTCTTGTTTACCAGAGCCTTTCAGAGAATACACGCGTAATATTTCTTACTGCACCTCCTGTGAATGAAGCTCAGCTGCTACAAGTTATGGGGTGAAATTATTATAATTGACCTAAGTTTTATTTTTTACTTTTATTTATTTAGCTTAATGTTTCTTCTGACTCATTTGCAAACACTTTTATAATTTCAGTATTGATGGTCGCAAAAACGAACTCTGCCAAAAATATGCAGATGCTTGTGTAAAATTGTGTCACGAGATGGGGATTAAGGCTATTAATCTTTGTAACGCATTTAAGCAGCATGATAACTGGATGACAACATGCTTTACGTGAGTATATATGCTTTCATCTTAATGGGTTATTTTTTTATCTTTAACGGGTAAAATAAAAAAGCAGCTTACAAGAAGATGGTTTGAAAGCCATCCAAAGTCCATATTAAATGCGTAAAAAGTCATAAATCTTTTTATTCAATTAAGTAGACTACAGTTGACATAATATACTTTTTAACAATCATATTTGACACTAATTTCAACAACAGGGATGGGATGCATTTATCTCCAAAGGGGAGCAAAATAGTGGCAAAAGAGATACTAAAAGTCCTCAAGGAAGCTGACTGGAAACCAAGTTTATATTGGGAAGCCCTGCCTGTAGAGTTTGCTTAGCATCCAAGATTTAATGTTAGATCATTGAATATCTTCATCTATTGCATGAAGTCTCTGCTTGTATGACTTTCCTGCATATTGGCGTTGGTTTACGTTGTATTTCTTCCTTTCTATCATAATTTGTAATAACCCGTTCAATAAATATGTTATCCGGGTCGTATGAAATTGGATTGTTCAGTTCCCAGTATGTCTTTTTAATCAATCAGACTCTCCAAACCCCTACAGGTCTTTCCTACAGTTTATAGTACAATAGTTATGCTATTTGAATAATTAGAATGGTTTAAATTGTTAAACAGATTAATGGGATAAACTTTTAAATCTCTGCAGGTCTTTCATACAGTTTATAGTACAAGTGAGCTGGAAAATGCTAAAAGGAAAATACTTTTAAATCGTTTAAAGTTACGATACCTATAAAATATAGACAGACCAAAAGTGGGTAATGACTGGCATCTTGACAAACCGTCAAGACTTGTAGACCCAAAATTCCTCTCCTTCGAATTGCATAGTTTTTTACTCAATATTTCTTGATTTTAATTGATTATGTTTTAATAGCAGATAAGTGTAAATCATATCTTCCAAAACTCAACAATTTCAAAATTATAATTTCCATGCTATTTTTTATTATATATTCTTATTCTCCCCATTATCCTATAAAAAAAATGACCAAATGAATAGTAAAGTGCTAACAATTTGCACACCACATAAATAGTAAAATGCTAACAATTTATGCATTATGATGCATGCATTAATACTTACTGCATTTATACTTACCTTATAGTTACAAATGGTGACCGACAAATCGACAATTGTGTTGTCTTTCTTTTATCCATGTGTCCTTTGGTATTTATCACATCTGTTTCTCTTCCCTATTACCTCATCATGATTCTTTCTCTCAGTTAAGTTTGTCTTCAACATCGCTGCTAGGCTTGTGTTACTTGATTTTTGTCTCGAAAAGCTTAGGTGGCAATGTGGTAGTTGTGCTTTTGATTGGTGATGATAGATTGATATTTCTTTCCCCAAACAAGCTGACTCAGATGGATGTAGGATTGGTGGTGCATGGCTTTGTTTTCGCCACCAGGTATCCTAGCCTTGATCTTTGTTGGCCGATCGCTATCGCTATCTTGGCCTCTTTGATGGACGCGGCTTTAGCATCACTGACGGGTTTGTGGAGAAACCTTAGGTGGTGATGTGATGGTCCTTCTGTTTTTTATAGGCCTTTACCTTCTCTATTCCGAGCCTCATTATGATAGTAAATGTATGTTTTATACTTTTATTGTTTTTCAATTGGTTATTGAGCTGTATTAGGGGTTTTGTAGCCCTTTATCTTCTCTCTTAGACTAAAATTTAAAACCAATATTTCTTAAACCCGTGGCTGTTATTATCTATTGGTGTCTGTGTTAAGATTAACTGAGAATCTATGCCTGGCGTGGCAAAATTGTAGGATGGCAAATATCCCTTGCAAACTCTTTTACAGCCAAGGCAGTTTGATTGTTTTGCTACGATGTTAGAACAAATCTGAACCTCTTTTTAGTGATTCATCGTTTTTCTTTTGACTTCTTTACGTGGAGATGCACTGTTACTGCCATCGAACCTATTTTACTTGATGCGATTTGGTGTTTGTGTGGTGTTGTGATATTTTTCTACCATGTATGAAGGGGAGAAAGAGGACACAATTAGCAATTACTTTAGTATTAATCTTCTGCTAAGCAAAGCAATTTCAACCCTATCATAATATTGTAAGTAATGAAGAGATTCTAAAGTTAAAATCACTTTTTGTGTGCTGCATCAGTGGAGTTCTTAGAGAATTTAAAGTTGAAATCAGTTTTTGTATACTGCATCAATGGAGTTTTTCTACTTCAAATCTGATCTTAAAGAGTTAGTAGGAAATTTATCTTAAAAAAATCAAAAACTTATTAATTATGTAATTTAGTGATAAATAACAAAAAAAAAAGACATTACCCTGCTGCGAAGCATGACATTCTTCACTATTCTTTTTACTAAGCAGTGAGACAGTTATACTAAGTTGTTCTTTTAGACATGTACTCAGCTTCTTTTGGTAATGTGATTTTTATCAAATAAAACATGAATTTTAACTTCTACAGGTGTGAAAATAACAAGCATCGAGAAGATGTGGGTGGCGGAACACACACTAATTAAACATGAATTTGGCTATAAAGTTTGCTTAGCATATCTGCAGTAACCAGCCAGCCCAATCATATTGGCTTTAATATTTTTAACACTTCATGTAGTACAAAAAAAATTTTATGGTACAGGTTTTCATGGAATGTTTTCTGTTTTCTTGATCTATCTTTACTAATATATTAAAAAGGCCACCTATTACAGACCGAATAACTATGTAAATTAGTTGCTTATACACTTTTGCAAATAAGAGGTCTGACCAAGAATATACTCTGTGAAATTATGATTTAGATGATTCCAACACACTAGGTTTGATTAGATCTATGAAAACACTACTGAAGTAAGCATAATTCCAATTCTTGTTTTTTCACTTGAATTATATGCATATGATATAATAGAAATTTAATATTCAGATGTCTTTTACTCTTTTTTTTTTTTTTTTTTTTTTTTTTATCTACTAGCAGTTGGTATCAATTGATCATGAACTCAAGTAACAGGTCAAATTGGTTGAAAGTTGATCCGTGAGTGATATGTGTTGGTTGGATTGATTTTGATATTAGCTTTTCCCATTTCTTAGTTACCTTTTGCTAGATATGTTGCAGCTACAATTCATCAACATATTTTGCACTCCTTATGTTTTATTATTTAATGCTTATTAAGTAAACCCAACATGTTGGTTTTAAATTTTATCGGATTGATGAACCAATCCCAAAACGTATAATCCTTCACGATCTAATCCAAATATCAAGAAAAGGTTATTATAAGATGACGATTTCGATGTTTTATGATGAAAATCATCAAGAACATGAACAATAGAAACTAAAATCATCAAAATAAACGATTTTCTTACTGGTAAAAATGTAAATGATCAAGACACGACTAAAATCAAATCTTGAATGAAGAAACAACACTAAAATCAATGTTGATGATGATAGATGAACATCAAAAAACAAGACGACGGCTAGGGTTTTCTCCAGAGAGAAACTTTGAAACAAGAGTAGTGAAAATAAAAGAATGAAGGAAAAATCAAAGGGGACCCCCCCTTTTTTTTGAGGGTTGCGGCCAAGGGGAGCCCTGAATGGGCCTCCCGGGCCCTTTGCCCGTCTCGTCCAATTCCGTCTTGTCTCGATTCGTGTATCGTCCAATTTTCGTGTTTTTAAATTCTACGCCTTAACACGATTCCAACGAGCTATTATATGCTATATAAAATTATTTAATTCATATTTAAAATTAAATTAAGTCTATTTATTAGATTTTCGGTAAAGCCCACTGATGTCCGATTTTTGCTGCATTCTTAAGTTAAGATATATATTTTTATGTTTTCTAATCTTTAGTCCAATTCTAAGCACGCAACCATCGTGCTAAGTCCAAATCGGTGAACGTCCACTGTTATTATGTCCAAGGCTCACTAGAACATATTAATCTCATAATTCATAGTTTTAGAACTTAGTGTGTCTACATGCATCTAAGGTACTATTCTTAAATCGAGTCAATATTTGGTCAACTTCCAAGTCAAAGTCCATATCAGGACCAAGCCAAAGTCAAAGAGTAAAAGTCAAAAAGCCATAGTCAAAAGTCAATGCACCTACTTTGGTGACGAGTGTCATATTACACCTTCATCATTCTTTATGCCTACAAATGGTAGGCACCCATACTTTCGTACTATAAATAGAGCCCTTAGTAGCAAGAAGTACTTGCATCTTTCCTATAACACCTCACTCTTTTCTCTTGATTTTGGTCCCTAAAATCATAACATACCCACACATACAAGTCTTGGAGCTTTTCAATTTTAGTGCAAGAACATTCATGTTTCCTTTGCTTTTCTTATTTGTTAAGCCTTAATCTATCTTTTTCGTGCAAGAATTTATGCATATCACCTTCTATTTGTAGTTTATATCATACGTATATATGTGTACCTATATACTTATTATCACATAAAATAACACTTGTATGATTGAGTTCTTCATAATCCATCATACCTTTCAATGAAGTATTGATGTTTGTGAAGTTATATGATCATAGTATGACACACCTGACATGTTCAAGGTGGTGTCAGGTGATACAAGAAAACATACTTACCGTCATCGTCAACATGTAAACCATGACAAGTGTTAACAACAATATATATATATATATATATATATATATATATTTATATGGTTATAACTTTATGTGATATCATGCATCATATATGGATGGTTTTACCTTCTATCAAAAATAGTTTATGCATCTAAGTATATTAACATTCATATATATGTTAATGATAACTTGGAAACAAGACTCAGTCATAAGATCTTTCAATAAACTAACAATATGGGAAACAAGAATATATATCATTAGAATCGTGTGCATGCAAATGTACATGATCTCATATACACATATTGGAAATATATGCTTGAAGGTTTTCAATATGTGGGTTGTTAAAGACCCATAAAATAAAAGACGTACAAAACAAGTGCTAAGCTGAGATGTATGGATTATTGGACTGATAAACAATTTATATATATATGTATCATTAAAGATAATATTATTATTTACAAAACTCATGCATATTAATACATTTGCATTTATTATTTTATTATATGAAAGATTATTTTTTTAAGTGTTACTTGCATTTGTTGTATTTCACATAAGATAGAATACTTTATAAATTGTTTAAAGCAAATTATGGCGAAAACAGTCGTAATCTTTATTCCATTAAAAAAGTCATTTCTACTTTAACAAGGATTTTTATTAAAAATCTAAGTTCTATATATATGTTTATACATTAACTTTGTGCGTCTAGACATATATATATATATATATATATATTATATATATATATATATATAGGAGGGATCCTAAGAAAACCACAAAGTTATGAGAAAACTAGAGAAAACTAATGAAAATGATCACATAATTTATAATTTTTTTATCAATACCCTCTATATATATGTGTGAGTATATATATATATAAAGGTATGGATCAAATGAAAACCGTAGCATGGTTTTACATATACGTCACACATAGTACGTATACGTAACCATTTTTCATTCGACATAGTGTTACGTATACGTAAGTTTCTTCATTCTCGTATGTATGCTCAACATATATGTACTAAACACATAAATAACATTTTAATAATTAAAATAACAAAAAAATTTTGAATTATGTTATTGCTTTCCGTGGTTTTATTTGGTTTTCACATAACTATTGGTTTTCTTAGGAACCCTCCCCTATATATATATATATATATATATATATATATATATATATATATATATATATATATATATATATATATATATATATTATAGGGGAGGAATCCCTTAAAAACCATGTTATAAATGAAAACTATGAAAACTATATGCTACATATATGTAAATACGTATTACAAAGTTTACAACTAATAGTTACGTATATGTAGGGGTTATGTATATGCAAGTACGTGCTACCAAGTGTACAACTACAAGTTGCTTACGTGTAACTCATATAAGGTACGTATACGTAAGTCATTTCGTCATCATTGTCGTTTCTTTGAGTTTAAACTAAAATATATATAATGACATCAAAAAATAAGATTGAAGTTTAATCAAATATACTTTAAATAGTTAAAAGGTTAAATCAATTATTAATTATGTAATTGGGTAGTGGTGGTTTTCACAGTTTTTAATTATAAGCATGGTTTTCATTTGATCCCTCTCCTACATATACATATATATATATATATATATATATATATGTTCTTATAATGTCGATTAGTTGTATGAATTTTTTGTTATACAAAAATAAATAAATATTATTTATCCAAGTAATAGTATTCTTGAATCAACTTTTGATGGCAAAATTTAAATATTTTATACACAAAATCTTTCATACAAAGGATGACATTAAGCCATCTACAAGTATGGATGCGTTTAACACATAAGTATTAAACCACAAAGAGTCCTAAACAAGTCTTTAAATAATCAAGTATTGTCACCGTTGTTCTATGCATAGAATTAGTCCTTAAAACTCAAGTAGTATTTATTTATTTGTAGCTCAAGTAGGACACCACCGTTACGTTTGTAACCAGTCACCTCACTTCACTCAAGACTCAAGGTGAGTAGTCGTATCCCCATTTTCATTTTACATATTTGAGGGAAATACATACTTGAAATACTTGCTTTTACAAGAATATGATACTTGTTTACTTCATACTTTGCACTAGTTACATAATGTATATTACATGTGGCAAAGATTATCACACTTAGGCTAGTTACCTACATAATCAATTAACTCATGAATTTGAATGGATTAATATAGATAGTATTATTAGAGTCTGACAAACTCCCATTCATGGTTAGGACGTGCCAACCATAACTACATTATTAAATGAATGATTATTTCCATCAAGAACTAATGTTCTTTGATAAGATATTAGCATGAGCTGTACAAGTAGTCAATAGGTTTGTTTTTTGTGGACCCATGTAGATTGCATTTATTTACTTGTTGCAAAAGTATAGTTAACGTTTTTATATTTTATCGAGTCGTAAACCTACGAACTCACCAGCTATTTTTAGTTGATGCTTTTAGCATGTTTTTCAGGTAATAATGAGATGATATCATGAACACATTCAAGAATAAGAGTATGCTTGTAAATTTCTACATATTGTCTTTGTGTTAGGATTATATTTTGAGAATCTATAAATATGTACTTATTAAAGAACCTTGTATCGCTTTAGTATTTGGAGTTAATGTAAGTTTACTTTCTCTTGAAAGTAATGTGTTCTTGATATTCAGTTCCGTTACAACGTATTTTCGTCAAGGCATAGGTGTGACAATGAATATGTGAATATGGAAGATATAAGTGTGGAAGATGTGAATATGGAAGAAGATATTTTTGAGAAAGTTGATGAAGTAAAGAATGATTCAGTTGCTGCTGAGACTACTCCAACATAAATTATTGAAGAATAAAATGGCTTAGATGTTATTAAAGAACAAACTAGTTAATGAAATTTTCTATCAACCTTCAAAGAATTATACAAGACATAAGAAGATGCCAATTTTATGGATAAAACACAAGTCAAAGAGTTCCATCATTACATAGGAGCAATGTGTAGCTTTCATCATACATGAGATTTTGGTCTAGTGAAGTTCGGTGTTAAAACGTATCTTAGTGTTACTTGGTTATTGTTCTAGCAACTTGTTAGCAAAAGACTATTAAAATTGTATTGGTGAATTGGGGTTAATATATGAAGCGTTTGTTGTCAATAAAAATAGACAAATCATGAGACCACTCTTCTCTACCATTTGTGGCATCTTTTGATAAAGTAAAAAATTCAGATGAACTTTATGGTAGTTTTTACATATTTAGAGTTTGACTTTTAAAATTGGTATACTATGATAATGGGTGGCAGGCATGAAGTTGACACACCATTGTTGTAACATCCGGCCACTCATACCACCAATATTGTCCGTTTTGCCCACGAGTAGCTTATAGATTTGCTTTTGGTTGCCCGGATGAAAACTTCTAGGGAGGTCACCTATCCCTGGATTGCTGCCACCTGAGCACACTTAATTGTAAAGTTTTCCTCTTATTCAAAGCCAATACGCCCAAAACACGTTGTTAATATTAGACACCAAACATTACATATGAAGCAGGAATCTCTCATGTCCACGACCGATGTGAGATTTATGTAGGGTATCACAATCACCCCCCCTTTGGACTCATCGTCCTCGATGAGCCCGAGAACTCACCATCCCCGGTGAGGTTTGTCCTACTATCTCGAAAAGCTTAGGAGTGGCTTTGATACCATTCTGTAACATCCGGCCCCTCATACCACCAATATTGTCCGCTTTGCCCATAAGTAGCTCACGAATTTGCTTTTGGTTGCCCGGGTGAAAACTTCATACGAAGGTCACCCATCCCTGGATTGCTGCCACCTAAGCATGTTTGACTGTAAAGTTCTCCTCTCATCCATAGCCAATATGCCCAAAGCGCGTTGGTAATATTAGAGACCAGGCATTACTTATGAACTAGGAATCTCTCCTGTCCACGGCCGATGTAGGATTTATGTAGGGTGTCACACTAGTGCTTGCCATGTAGCTCAAGGTGTCTCCCCATAGTGTAAACCTACTTACGTCATCACTAGATGTTTGGGTATTCTTGAATTAGTACTTGGATCATGGGTAGTACTTAGAAATTAAGTCATTTTAGATGAACTGATTCATGTGTCTATTGTTGTTAAACTTTTAAAATTTCTTTAATGATATTTCTATGTTGTTGCATGTTATAGTAACTTGGATTATAAAACAGTTTTAGTTCATGTCTAATCATTATGTTTTTAAGGTAGTGGCATTTCATATATCATGTTTATGGTATAAGAAATTGTTAGATAAATGGCAAATTTTGAGGTTTTAATAATTAAGAAGACACGACTAGAAATCTAGATTACCATCGATGGTACTTTATCATGTAACTGGTTCTGGGTAATACTTTTTACAATGAAATATCATGGCGAGTTTGCTATGAATTTTCGACGGCTTCTTTAGCTATAGATTGCTGATAGTCACTTTTTAGGGCAAGTTCAGTTTCTTGGGTAATAAAACAGATTGTCAGCAACTAATAATAAAAACGTAATGATAGATTGTCGTCGGCCTATTCAAGTTTTCAGCTATTCAAGCTTTCAAGATTCAATGTTAGTTTTCTAATTAGTTTCTTTATTTATTTGTCATACTTTTCTAGTCATAATGGTTTGAATTAGGAAAGATGGTAGACAACTAACTTGTTTAAATTGTCGATATATGTATTTCTAGTTACATTCGAAACTTGAATGTTAGTTAGAGTCGATAAATAGAATGCCTATAATTATTGTATTATGTGAAATGCTTATAAGATGTATGATGAATAAAATTAAATAAGTCTCTCCACCAATTTACGAAACCAATAAGGTTTTTTAGACAAAAGATGCAAACATTTGATTTATCATGGCATCCTTTCTTTTTGCACTTGTGTTCATAGTTGAGAGTTTTATGGAACTTCAATCTTTATATTTAGTACTCCAGACAACATCGTATAACAATGTTTGATTTCTTCCTTTTCTTTTTTTATGTTAATTATTTACTTACAATCTATATTGTTTTTCTTATTGTTTCAGAGACACTAGCCTTATTTGTTGCATGGTCGTTCTTGGAGACACACTATTCTACCCATTTTTATTAGGAATATTAAAACTTTCATTTACATTTTTTTTGCTAAAACCTATAGCTTTTTTTCAGTTATGAAAAAAATGTGTGAATGTTTTCTAAACCTAGTGTTACTTTCTAATTTAGTTGTTACATCAGGTATTTACATAGATAATTATAGCTTTAGTTTCCCACTTTACTTGATATGATAGTTTTTAATTTTAATTACCTACATAATAACCTTAACACGATTTAAATCACTTTCAAAATCATCATTACACAATTAAAATCACCTTCAAAACTACTACAAACCAAATTAATTCATCTTAAGTGAGTTTTTTATGACCCAACCCCGATAGACCAAAAAAAATATTTTAGTGACCCGACCGGTAAAAGTACCTCCACTGTGGACTGAAAAATTATGACCCTAGTGAAAAAAATTTATGGTTCTGCCACAGGTTAAAAGTGACAAGTTTTGTAGAAGATAAAGTTGGGATTTTGTTGATATGATCATGTGTATGGCTTGGACCGTATGCTTACAGCCTTTCTGTGATTCAATTGTAAAATTATGAAAAAGAATTATGCCATACAATCCTCATACGATGAACTTGGTAATCAGGAACATTGTACACACATAATCTAGACGGTAAAAATACGCTTCTTCTAAAGTTCATTCTTCTGTTTATGTTTATATGTTAACATGACACGGTTCGATTAACGTGGTGTGATTCCATATAAAAAGAATTAATGCTTTACAAATATAAACACATTTCAGGCAAATGGAGTATTTATGTGAAGCTTATTTGACCAATACTTTGATTGTTTGTTGAGTTTTAAATGCATACCATACGCTGGGTGGTCGTATCTTGGGTGGGCTTTTGTTGTACTTTCGTGGTAATGTCTTGTCTCGTTAGATCTTAATCAGTCGATTAGCATGTTTATCGTTTTCCGTATGTGTCTGTAGGCTCAGTCGAGATCAAGTCGAATGATGATGACAGAGTCTTCAGAGTGGATTGTGTTGAACCAATCTTGACATAGAACGATAGATAAGGGCCTGTTTTGTAATTTAGTTTAAGTAATTATCTAGTAAATAAAAAGGATAAAGTTTATCACGTAGTTTAAAGCATTATCTCAAAAGGATTTGAGATAAGCTTTTGTGATTTAACTTAATCTCAAAAGGATTTGAGATAAAGCCTAATATGTAGGAATACATTAACTTGATGGGCAAGGTTAATCAACTATAAATAAGATATAGTTTTTTACTTATTTCTTGTAAGTTTTCTAACAATTAATTGGAGAAGGAGTTCCATAGATATTCTCTTGTTTTCTATTTATTTTCTGCTGTTCATTCTTTGATTCTGGTACCTAGATACGAGAGCAATAAACCACATAACAGGAAATACGAGGTTGTTTTCAACATTGGATACAAATATTGGTGGCAAAGTAAGATTTGGAGATGATTCAAGTGTCGAAATTGAAGGAAGAGGGTCGATTCTGCTTGAGTGCAAGAATGGAGAACAACGATTATTAACCAATATTCTCTACATCGCATACTTAAAAAATAATATCTTTAGTATCGGGCAAGCTGAAGAAGGGGGTGTGAAGTATCAATCAAGCAATGATCATTATCCATATTCGAACAAGACGGAACTTTACATATGAAGGCTCAAATGTGGCCTTTTATGCTTAAAACCAAGGATGAAGCTCTCGAACAATTCAAGAAATTCAAGATATCAGTCGAGAACAATTCAACAACATGGCATAGACTATGACGAAGTATTCGCACCCATAGCTAGACTTGAGACCGTTAGACTCATTCTAGCTTTAGCAGCATAAAGAGGTTGGGACGTCCACCATCTAGATGTTAAAACAACGTTTCTGCATGGGGATCTCAAGTAAGAAGTATTTGTTACTCAACCAAAAGGCGTTGTGAAGAAAAGGAAGGAACAAAATGTATACACGCTGTCCAAAGTCCTTTATGGGTTGAAACAAGCCCCTCGGGCTTGGAATACGAAGTTAGATGGAGTCCTAAAAGAGTATGGGTTCCAAAAATGCAAGCTCGAAGAAGTCGTGTACACAAAACGAACAAACGACGGATCACTCTTGCTAGGAATTTATGTGGATGACCTAATTGTGACGGGTAACAAGTTAGAGAAAATCATGCAGTTCAAGAGGCAGATGAAAGAAAAATTCAAGATGAGTGACTTGGGTCCACTCTCTTATTATCTTGAACTTGAAGTAAAGCAAGGCAAAGATGGAATAAAAATTAAGCAAACAAGTTATACAAAGAAGATCCTACAGCAAGCAGGAATGTGGGAGTGTAATTCTACTAAATACCCAATGGAACCAGGACTAAAATTAACAAAGGAAGATAGCAGCAGCAGTGTTGATGCAACAGAATACCGAAAAACAATAGGGTGTCTTCGGTACTTGACTCATACGCGGCCAGACCTTGCATACTCGGTAGGATATGCAAGTAGATACATGCAAACTCCCAAAACTACTCATTTTCAAGCTGTCAAACAAATTCTAAGGTATATAAAAGGAACTATTAATTTTGGCATTCACTACCGAAGGAATGGAAGTAATAGCCTATTGGGATTCAGTGACAATAGCTATTCAGTAGATATGGAGGATGGAAAAGGAACCACAGGTTTGGTGTTTTATTTTGATGATAGACCAATAGAGTGGAACTCCCAAAAATAGCCAACAATAGCTTTATCATCCTGTGAGGCAGAATTTATGGCTGCAACATCAGCAACTTGTAAGGCGATTTGGCTTAGGGGTTTGTTGGCAGAAATCACAGGAAGAAAAGAAGAATGTGAAGTGATCAATGTTGATAACAAATCAGCTATTGATCTAATGAAAAATCCAGTGGTTCATGGGAGGAGCAAGCACATCAACACACGATATCATTATATACGGGAGTGTGTTGAGAAAAATCAAATCAAGGTAGAACATATTAGTGGAGATCAACAACAGGCTGATATCCTCACCAAAGCACTACCCAAGATCAAGTTTGCTGAAATGAAAGAACTTTTGGGGGTAAAGACAATTGAAGATGCTGAAAAATAAAAAAAGACTCAAGGTCAAGATTGGGGGTGATTGTTGAACCAATCTTGACATAAAACAATAGACAAGGGCCTGTTTTGTAATTTAGTTTAAGTCATTATCTGGTAAATAAAAAGAATAAAGTTTATTAGTTAGTTTAAAACATTATCTCAAAAGGATTTGAGATAAGCTTTTGAGATTTAACTTAATCTCAAAAGGATTTGAGATAAAGCCTAATATGTAGGAATACATTAACTTGATGGGCAAGGTTAATCAACTATAAATAGGAGATAGTTTTTTACTTATTTTTTGTAAGTTTTCTATCAATTAACTGGAGGAGTTCCATAGATATTCTCTTGTTTTCTATTTATTTTTTGCTGTTCATTCTTTGATTCTGGTATCAATCACTTCAGATTGTACGTATGTGGAACTAATGAAAGGAACAACCAACCTTGTACAAAAATATAAATGTAGAAAATAAATTGTAATATTGTATTTATAACAAACCATTATGTGCACGTTGTAAGTGTGATATTATTCAGGAGTTGATAACAAGTTAGCAGGGCCGGCTTAATCATTTTAGTGGCTTAAGGCGGGGTTAATTTTGAAGGCCTTTTTCTTAAGTCCTTAATAAAAACACTCCTCTTTTATCCGGGCTTGGTACCGGCAAAAATAAACTAAATAGCTTGTATTTGGCGGAGTTAATTTTTTTTTAATCTACTTTTTATATATTTAAAAAACATGCGAAACATTTATATAAAGCTTATTTTTTTATTTTTTTTGAAGTAAACTTTTTAATCAAATCTTCATACTCAATCTCATAAGATAAATCTTTTTCAATTGACAAAATAACCTTTATTGGGCCGGCCCTGCAAGTTAGTCAACTTTAGGTTTCTCTTGGTGAACATGGCAAACTTCGTTAATGGAACGATAAAATTGAGGTAATATTGCTAATTTTGACCTTCCATGAGAAGTCAAACAATAGTTGTGTAGTTAATAATTAAATTCTTTTTGTATGTTTAGGATCCTTATAGTTGATTTTATTTTCCTTTTCCATTCTATAGATTGTTTCTTTACATACGAGCTAGCTGGTTTGAACTACTTGCCTAGTTATTTTTAAGAAGTCCGACTAACTTTTAAGTTATTTCGCATGGAGATTATCAGTTACATTACTTTACCAATTATCCTGCATTTGAAGGGCAAGTACTTGAATAGAATCGTACAATCTTTTGATGCGGTTGCATGCAATAGGCATACGCGTGTTTTTAGTGACCTTTGGGTCACCGAATGACCCGTTACATTTTCCCACATTTCTTTTTTGATTCACCATATTGTGCCACAAGTGGGTTTTTAGGCGGTTGTAATTTTGGTACTCTATTTTAGATCGGTTTGACGAGCTTTCAACTCTGTTTATTATTATTCTACAATTCATGTTGATGAATAGGATCGTGCAACCTTTTTTTTGCGATTGGGTGCAACTGGAATGTGCGTGCCAAGTTCACGTGGATTAACATAACCGTACAACCCTTTTTTATGAATAATACAATGAGTATAGAAGTTTTACGTGTTTGTTCCCTAAATATCAAAGAGGCGTGATGGTTAAATTAAAGACTCGCACTTTAGCCTAGCGGGTTGGAACAAGGATAGTAATTACTCTATGTTGTCATCTTTCTATAGTTTGATTCTTTACACAAAGTTACTAGATGATGCTATGAATTATTTATTTTTTTTTTAAATTTTTTAACACATTTGCAAATATTATTGGCAAAATAGATAAGGATAGAATCAGGTCAAATCTAACTGTATTAAAAAGAGAATCAACTTGAGTTGTGCCAAAATGGATGTATAGTTGATAAGATTTCTTACTATTCAGTAGCAGCCAATGTGCCATCATAAGCTATGTTGAAGTACTACTACGAGTGTTGGCAAGTGAAGATGAATAGTGGATCACGTTGGTGCAATAAAAAGGGACGATTAGATTCTTGAAACAAGTCGGAGCGATTGTAATTTATATTTTATCACGCTGAATACGGCGCCACTGCACTTATTTTTTTTTTTATGTACTTTTTTAGTTTGTCTATGTTTTGACATAAATTTTATTTAAAAAATAGTGAGGTCAAATATAATATGTTTTCATTAAACGATATAAATTCGAGTTATCTTACGCTGGGTTAAAACTAGTTCCTATTAATTAACCAATCATATCATTAGTCACAATCATATCATTAGTCACAACTCATTGGCATCACTTTGCTATTTACCGAGTTGTGGAAAAGTATAAAAAACATAGGGGTGGATCATGTGCAAGTTTGGGTGCGTATCTTTTAGGGTTCCCATTTGTTTATTACTTCTAAGAGCATGCATTCACATCTTATTTTTTATTTTTATTTTTATAATTACACTAAAAATTATTAATTTTTTTCTCTTCTTTCAATTAAATAATATATTTTTATACCTTTTTCATTACCTTTTCTCTCTCCTCCATTCACAACCACTTTTAAAAATATTAAAAAATTTATAAGGATTGAACAGTGAATCCTTAAATTTACAAATGAACAGTAATATTTTCTCTCTTATCCACTCACAACCACTTAAACCATTCCATATAATTTAAGAACTTTCACTCACATAATATAGTGAATGGGCTGTGAATGCTCTAAGGGAACAATATCTACGAAAAACTTCTGGATAATAGTTTTTTCATTTCAAACAACATTTTAAGCATAAATATTTCATTCTCTTTAACTTCGTTTTGATCAAGTCATAGTTTGTTGCAAAGATCACATCAAAGAGCGGAACACAAACCCATTGATTAATATTAGTGAAAAGTAAAGTCTAAAGTTCTTGGTAACTCTTATATTTTTTATTTTAGTATTTTATGACATTCGCTTTAGCTTCAAATTGATAGTTTATTTGCATATAAGATAGTGTAACCAAACCCATATTGCTTATTAGAATTTTAAAATCCCAACGACAACTTTTTGGTAGTGATTCTTGTTGGTTTTTGTGTTAATTAGATTTCTATTCGGCTTCTTGATTTCTATATTCACCTCTAAGTTTTATCATGAGGTACTTTAAGCAAACGAATAGATTATATGACCCAAAAGAACTCTCAAGTTAAGATTCAGCAGCGTCATTTAATAGTGTAATTACATATTGTGAGAATAGGAAATATTTTTTAAAACTTGTTTAATACGATAAAGAAATTCAAAGCAATTTGTTTGATAAAGCAAGGATAAAGATTCAAGTGGCAACAAATGATGTTATACGGATGAGATATTGAAGGTACCCATTCTCGCCTGAGTTTACACCTCTATATTTTGCGTTATCAAAACCACTTTAATTGGAACTTCTTTTTTATTTTTTTTTATTTTTCTTTATATTAACAAAATGTATGAAAGTGATTACCTTCTACTTGATGTTTGGCACCCACTATATATTCGGGTCAATTTATAATTTTTTAAGGTCTATATGTATACTTTTTAATTTTTAATTTTTTAACTTTTGCCATTAATGGGCCATACAAAGATTCTTTATAACAAAACAATATTGATTGCGTATGAAAGTGAAAATGGCGTTAACCTTTAACCGGGAAAGATAACAATGTATTAAATCTCAAATGCAATATTAATTACTAATATCAACTAGGAAATAAGACCGGCATTTTGCGACGGGTTAAATTATGAAAGGGTTAAGT